>JARJCX010000109.1:0-541723 GCA_029282285.1 Mycena rebaudengoi | reverse complement strand
TCAGATCTCTCGCCTAGCAGTCCGCCTTTCTTTACGCTTTCTCGCCGGTTCACACTTGGTTGATTAAGCGCTTGCGATGGGAGGGAGGTCGCGCCTGAGTTGACTCCGAGACTATGCCTCCCAGTGCGTGTGTCTTCATTTCACTCGGCATCCTGTGGGTAGGGGTGGGAAACTCACGAATGGTGGTGGGCTGAATACATCCATTCGGCGAGTCAATATTCATGTTCACTTCTTCAACTACGGGCGGGAGGTCAACGTCACGAAGGGGATTCCGATGTCAGTGGGAATAATTCTGTTCGCCGTTAGCTGAAGGCTCATCAGAGTCAAATATTTTTGAGATCCCGTAGGCGTCCGTTGCGGGCTCTGCTCTATCCATTCCGTGCGTGAACTTTTATCTTTTATCGGCAGCTGGGTGGGGAAAGAGGTCACGAAGAGAAGGGTGTGTTTATATGTGGTGAGCGAGAATAGTGCTTCTAGTATTTATCTTCGGCGAATATCAACCCGAACGTATCATACCGAACCTCTCCGGACGGCCTGCAGCTGAATTTAATGCTTGTGGATGCGCGGACTTTTGCGAGCAGTTATTCCTTATTTATTTATCTATGCAAGCATGGGTCGCGGGAAGAGGTCACGAAGAGACAAGATTTTTCTGCAATGGTGAGTGGGCATAATACTAGTATCTACCAACCACGGGTCCTTCACGAAATCAGGAGAGAACATTGTCGGTTCATTGGTGAGATAAGCTCTGGGACATTTTTCAGTTCGACGTTCATCTTTCATCTAGGTTGTGGTGGAGACGCGATATATTTTACCGTCAACGCCACTGCAGAAGAATGAACTTCATGTTACCCAGAGCCTGCTTCACTCCGCCAGGCGAGAATGAAGGCTCATGCATTGGATGGAGGAAGTTTGAGGTGATTTATCCAGTGAGTGCAATTAATATAATGTTCCTTCATTGAGGATCGGTCGGTGGAGGATGTTACGAAGAGCAGACTCATTTTATATCGCCGGTAAGTGAGAATAGTTCAATCTCGTGTGAAGATTGTGGTATATAAAGTCTTTCCGTCGACAACATTCTTCCCATCAACCGAAATCATTGATTCTAACATCCTCCACACGTCGGGCGGCATTCATATATTATGCCTGCAACTCGTCGGGATGCGCGTACTTTGTCAGCTTCCCGACATTATCGTTCTCCATCACTTCTTTCCATTCTCCGACGTCTCCGGCTTACGTTTTATTAATCTCCAGCGCCCTCCTCGCTCCTCCGCATTCCAATCCTCTTTCCGTATACCCCTTCCATCTCTCCGCGCCCACAAATCCTCTATTGTTTTCGCCTATATCATTGCGCGCGGAGTTCATTTAATTCCCCAAGAACACCACAATCCCGTACGGCGCATTGCATCCACGCCTCCTCCTAGTCCCGCGGACTGCGCGTCGACTCATCACAACACACCGCGCAACATGGACACCCTCCACATGACTTAATTCCTCCCGCCTTCTACGATTTCATTAGCGATTAACGCAATCAACTCGCATCCCGTCGGCCGACAATCGGCCGCCCCTCCGTGCCGGCATCTTCCATGCCCTTGCCCTTGCCCGCCCCATCCGCGTTCCACGCCCCCATTCTAGCGACGTCACCCCCACGCCCAGTGCTCGGTACGCACTGTGCATGCCGCACGTCAAGCTCCGCGTACCCAGAATGCTGCTTCGGGGACGCGAAGCCGCCCCATATTTTGCGTTGGCGCTGCCCTGGATTCTGGACGGACGTGGGAGAAACATGTTTCGCCTCCCGCCACCATCGCATCACGCGTCGTGCGCCACCAACAGACAAATAAGCGATGATCCGCTTTGCATTGTAATGCTCTTCCAGTTTAATTCCGTTATCCATTTATTTTATTATATTTCACTTCGTTAATTAATCCTGCCCGACGCCAGGCCTCCCTAACGCATACCCTCTCATGGCGGAAGCTCTCCGAGGCAAAATCCGATTTTTGGAATCCATCACAATGTTATCGGATCACCCACCGTTGGTCCTCTCCTCCGAGTCCCGCCGACGACGACGTATTGTCTTTGCACCTTCCTTCTCTGGCCCTGCGCCTTCCGAATTCCCATTTTCGGCGCCATCCTTACTTCCCCTTCCTCTCTGTGCGCCCCGAATCCCCGGCTCCCGGCTACTTCCCCGTCCCTGTAATAACCTGGACTCGGGTAGGTATTAAGCAGCACATGCCAGCACATGCCCCTCAGGCTCATCATCTATATGTGCTTGTCCCAGTTGACGCATTCCGGTCCCGTCCTACCCGAGATCGCTGTCTCTTTCTCGTCCCCATTAATGCTGCAATCCTTTTACCCGATACTTGTCGCCACTCCCACGTCTGATCTGTGTCCGCTTGCTATTCGCCGTTCAGCTAGGCATGCGACTGGCGATTCTGTCCACGCGCGAACTTGGACAGGCACAAGTAAATGTCCTCGCGCGGGTTCAAAATAAAGTTTGGGCCTAAGTTGGCCCGTCTTCCGGTGAATCATCGCACGTGAGTGAGCGCACCTATTGACGAGCTCCGGCGTGGCAGTGTTTCCCTGCTTTTTGACGATGTGTGGGCCGGGAGTGAATTCGAATATTCTGAGTGTCGACTGTGCCTACCTATGCAGTTATTTTAGTGCGGGTCTCCCTCATATTGGTCATCGCAGATGATCCAATCCAACCCAGTCGTCGGAAGTGATTTCCGAATTCATGGACGCAAACTTTCGAGATCAGCAGCGAAAGTCGCAGATTTTGTGGTAGGCACACGGTATAGGGCTCTACGAAACCCTTATATTTGCGATCAAGTATAAACCACTGTCAATTTGAGGTCGAGGCAAAATTACGCCATCCAGCGCGGTTAGACGACGGTTAGTTTCTGCACACCGACTTTTGCGCTCATTGTCGTCGCGTCAGATTGCAGCTTTTGAATTCGCTTGTGGGTTATTACACGTCAGGCATGAAAGAGCAACTAGCAAAGTACATACTGACGGAACGCAGCTTGATTTGACATCATTGACAATAGCACATCCATAGCCTAAGAATATAATTGAAGACACTCAAAGCCCGGTACGCTATTATCGTGCTCACGCTGATACGGCCAAAATATATAGAAACAGGGCGGCAAAGTGACGAAAGTGGAAGGTGGGTACCGATGAGTTGTGGCATCTGGTGGCAAAGCGGGTTACACACACATTTTTATCAATGGACATCCCTATTCTCTACCCTGGAATGGAGCTAACTCCATCCGTCGAGCCCTGGAATGAAACTCGGGGGAGAAGATGACGAACGGTTCCATTTGATGAAGCGGGCCATATAGTTTGAAAACCGAAGTCGGGTGCAGTCGGATGCCCTGCGAACTCAATTGTGAGGAGTGGTGTAGTGCAAAAGACGTTGCGACGAGCCTGGCGGCACTCCAAGACGACAGCTCTGATAGATTTCGAGTTCCTTCGCTTGGAAACCTGGTCCAGGAGTACGGCGCGGCGTTTCGTCGGATAAGTCACGAGAAATGTCCAGAATACGAAGATAGCATCACCGACAATGAACAGAGTGAGGACAACGAGAATTTTGGGGTTCTTGGAGTTATGCGCTTCTAGAAGTTGACACTGATTCACCGGTCGCCTTTGGAACGTGTGAATGCTGGCACAAGGGTTAGCCGCGCTTTCAAGGGGAGGAATTCTTAGCTCGGGGTTTCATATTGATTGAATATCGGATCGAGATTAGGATCTGGCCTTGAAGCGTGTAGCGCAATGGAACCACGACGACATTAATGCATACCTGGTGCGTGAAAAATACACTGGGACAAAATTCCCGGCCGGTCGACTTGCGAATCATTCTGCTGAATCGTACTTGGAGCTGGGACTTGTGGATCTCCGCTTCGAATCTATGAGTCGAGGAAATCAACATGAACGGCGGGGCCGCCAGAGACGCGCTTTCGACACTCGTTCATGTGCTGCGCATTTCAGCAAACAATACAAAGCAGAATGTGGGCGGCCCATCACTCGGAAGAAGGAAGAGGACTAACTTCTGGGTGTCGACGAAGCTGAACATTTATTTATTTTGGCCTTGGAAACAGCGATGTGGAGAATGAGGGCAAACGCGAGATATGAATCAGCAACGGCTTCACGCATGATGGTTGCACATTGTATTCTTTCTGAGTAACGAAAAGACTTGAATGTAAGTTAGCGATGCAAAATTTATATGATAATGAATAAAAATACCGTAATTACCCGCGCCCACGAGCATATCCCTTCAGCGGGCACGCTCCTGATCCGTTGTTCTTGCAGCCATTACAGATACGCCCATGCCGCATCATCAAATCGTGCAAGGGGAGCTTGAGATTCGCAGGCAGACGCTGCTCAAGATGCGCCTGCGTGAGAATACGATCTGCCGACGCAGGTACCCAGTCAAGGGCCTTACTCAGGCGCCAAACGTGTGTGTCAACAGGGAAGGAGTTGCGCTCAAGGCAGAGCGAAAGAACACACGACGCGGTCTTGGGTCCAACTCCGTCGTACGACAGCAGCTCCTCCGTCACCTCCGCGTCTGTTTTGCGCTCTCCCTCTACGCTGGTCGCCAGAAACTGCAACGAATACGACTCGTGGCGTTCACAGACCGCAATGAGCAGGTGTTGGATTGTCGCCGCTTTCTTCTTGGCTAGGCCTCCACACCGGATGGCTTCTATGACGCGCTCGCGAGGCGCAGCGACAATAGCGGCAAAGTTACTGCGGCCAAATGCTGTGTCGAGGCCGAGTTTGGCCTTCAGTGAGTTGGTACCAGAAGTGCTCTGGGAGAGAATTGTAGATATGAGGCCGTCGAGGATGTTTGGTGCGTTTTCCGTGAGAGACGAGACGGACAGAGATGGTTGCGGGGGAGTGCCACCGTGAAGTGTGCAAAGGAGAGCGTAGACTTCGTGAGCTTCGTCATGGGTCGGTCGGACCAATGCTGGAAACGGAGATTCGTCTAAAAAAGCCCTGATGTAGCTTCATCTTCTTCGTCCTATGCTCGGGGAGGTCAAACCCATCGGCAGTCGACCCTGGCGCTGCCGCTACGCCGGTAGATTGTGAGGCGCGCGAGTGAGAGTGAGCTCGCTTCAAAGTGCTCCGCATGGCATGTGTGACTGAATTGGATATGGAATGATTGGTCCAGTCAACGATGAGCGCCCGCGGTGGCACAGGCAGTGATTGGGCAGTGGCAGAAAGAGAAGGACCTGTCAAACGCGCAAGGTCACATTCGTGATGAGTCACGTGGATTGCCGCACTACCGCGTAGTCAAAGCGCCTAATATCTATGCAAAGTTCTGAATGAATCAAAAACGCATAAATACGGAGCCCAATCTCACCCCTGCTGCCAGATTCTCCGAGGTCCATGTTTATTATTAATTAATTAATTTTATTAGACTGTGTGGGTTCGAGGTCCATGTACATACCGACTTTATTCGGGATTACGGCTCCAAGCCACAAACAGATCAGGTCTCAAATCCTTACATTCTGAATTTTACAAGGTTCAAGCCCGGGAAGAAATGAAATAAAATCCAGAAGCGTATGATACAATATTTCATTCGATATTCTGCTACCCTAGTGGGCCTAAGGCGCAAATATCGCTTCGAATAATGTGCTACCGTGGTAGCGAGATGCCACCATTGTTCGTCTATTTAAACGTGAGTTTTCCCACCAGACATTGGAACAAGAGCGGTGAATGTGAGAGTCCGTGCTTCGGTCTGACACAATTTTCCGGACGTCGGCCTCCGTATTTCGGCGTACGCCTGTCGTTGAATTGAACAATCACACCTTGTTTTCCTCACGAGTCACATCTCAGCTAGCCGCTTTTCCCGAGCACAAGATTTGTTTGCCTGTTCCATATGCAAGGTTAGTCGGCTTCACTGCCATCACCATAATGGTTGAGTATAGACAGTGGGTCCTAGAATCAATCATTGACTAGCAGAGAACGCATGAATGGTTTATTGGCCCCATGAAAATTCCGCACGGTATGCCGGAACTCCTATTGAAATATTTATATTGAGTGTCTTATTATTCTGAATTCTACCGAGCTCTGCTTTTGCCACCCCCCCCGGCTACATCAAATCTCAATTCTCCCTTCCTTCCATCTCACGATTCTGGATTCAGATGCTATAATCCCACGGGCGACATCATCACCGCAAGCCGGCATATTTTCAGCCACCGCCCTGACTCATCTGCACACGCAGGAATTTTCCGCTGCGAAGAGAGAGCGACTCTAAGGCGTCCGCTCAGTTGGGTTGACTTGTCTGAATTGGGTGAAACAATACGGCAAGTCCTACGGTTCATAGTATCGCATGGCCTATGTCTCTATCGCCCTCCCTCAACTGCGGCCTTCATGGCGCCGAATAACTGCGGTAGTCCATTGTGCAGGAAATTGCTTCGTTAATCTCAGTCTTGCAATCAGTCCATTTTTCTCAGTCTGGATACCATATTCCCCGCCGTACGGCTACTCTCGGTCCTCTTTGATCTTCTATTCGCCACCATTCCGGAAACCCCCCGATGCGAAGATGCACCGCGTGCAGCGCGCAAACCATTTTACCATATGAATCATCTACCTCTCACCTCGTAATATGTGTGTGAAAATGGACACGCTCTCACAGAGCCGGTATCTCAATGACTCGAGCTTCTCAACCTTCGATCGCCATCACTGAGAGAGTGCCCTGACTTTCGAGCGAGGTGGAGGATATAATTACATCAAATCGACCGTTCCTCTGCCAAGCTATTTCTGAACAGGTGTGCCAGCAATTATAGAGATTGTTAAATTTATCTGGAAATACAGCCGCGAATTGAATGCGAGTGCTTATTTATTTCGAGTCTTATAGCTCATCACGCCAGAAGCATCGGACGGTGTTCATGAGAGGGTGCCATGCGCTACTATGTATAAATTGAAATAATTTGCAAAATTACCCATTGTTCTCAACGGCGTCACATCGTAAGCGGGATGCTTCTACTAGCACTTTCTCCCTCATCATGCAGTCCGAGTACGTACTACACAAACTAGGTGAAGGAGCCGCAAATCTATTTGCATTATGGCGGCATATCGGACCCACGAACAAGCAACAGCGGAGCTTCATTTCTTTATCGGTTTAATAGAGCGATAACTGACTCGCTAATTTGGGCGAACAATGCAAAATCTCGACGGAGGTGTGATCGCATCCAGACCTGAAAGATATGTCAGCATTCGGCAACTCAGAGTAAGGGTGGGATATCCCTGAGTTTAGTCGGGCGCTGAAATTCGACCTTTGTCGCACGAATAAAATTAGCCCGACAAATGATGCCACTGGAGCCTGCCTGGAGCTGGATTAAGATGACGGTGCAAATGCAAAGAATTCGTGGAGGAGGCCTAGGCTTTGGAATTCTCTTGAGCTCGACGTCGGGCAACTGAGGTGGTCATGGGGTCTGTTGTCGAAGTTCATTCATGCTACCGAAAATGGAGTGAGAGCGATACCTCGAAGGGCCGAACAACGCCGATCGGATCAATCCGCTACTGATACCTCCACCATGTGGCAACCCAAAGCGATGCAATGAGGGCGGGACTGACAGCGGCAGGAAAGGATGATGCAAAGATTCGTCGGAACGTGGTCCGGAGAAGGCGGTGCGCGCAAGGATCACGGCAGCGGAACGGGAGAGCCGAGTTGTCGTAACCTAATTTCCATATCGCACTCCCGATGGACCCAATCGAGGCACGATGCCGTGGAGTTGGGCCCTAGCTACCGCATCGAGGATGCGGGAGTCTACAGCGACTACATCCAGACTGTGTTAGATACAGAGATAAAACAGAAATTAAATTATCGTGATTTTGTTGCAGTTACTTCCGCGGAGGAATATCATCATGTGCACACGGAAGTAAATGTGCGCCATGGCGGGAGACATGCGGTAGTCAATTCGCACTGCCATTTGCCTCCCCATGGCTCGGATGGGAGACGGTGGGGACAGGCCATCAAACGAAGTTGATGAAGGTGAGATCCGATAACGCGTTGCTGTATTTCACGTCAGTCTCGCGTACAACGTAAGCGTCGGGGAAGGCTCCGGGGTGCAGAAAGTATGACGCCTTTCGGATATAACGCCCCGTGGCCCGTCCACCGCCGGGAAAAATCACGGCAAGAATGGAAGTCTGGTGGGTGAGGCGTTGAATTCCCGTTCGGGTACCATGGGCGTTGAGAATATTGAATCATTATGTGTCATGCTCCGAGGCCACTGTTCCGCGATTCGGATACACCCAAGCTAATTCGCGGTTGCAATCAAATACGACCGTTAGTGAATATTAGGGCTCCGGTCCGTCCGTCCGATGTGCCGGCCGTCGAAAGACAGCCTGTGAGGGGTGAACCGCGGGGACCACCCGTCCATTGAGGCGACTCCTAAGACTGGGCGATGGATGGGTCTCGTCCGTCAGACGAGTGACGGCCGTCGTGACGGGTTATTTATAGAGTAGAAGGCCCAAACAGTTTTCTCTTGAGTGCAGGTAGTTCTCGCTAGTCTCGACTACCGAGGACGTCTGCTTGCTAAGCGAAGTGATCGACGATCAGACTTTTCTCTCCTTTCGCCATCTGAGACATTGAGAGCTTTGCACACCATCTACTCATCGCACCACATTTTCTGCAACCTCCCACCCACCCTGCTCTTCATTCCAGACGACAATCACCCTAGTCTACTCCGCAGTCTACCCCCTCTCACATTAACGCCTCGATAACATCTGGGTCGTCGCGCCAGCCGTGCCACCTCGCGCTCGATCTTTGGATCACGCCCACCCTTGAGTCTCGTGTACTGGGCGATCTGACCGAGCCATTAGCAAGCGTCATTGTGTTTAAAGAAAGGTGGTCTGTAATAGTTCAGATTTTCCAGCACTAACATCTTTTCCTCTCAAATCTATTGATTCAAAGACAGCCACTGCGGGTTGAACAGGAATGAATCTAGAGGCAAAACTCAGGACGTTGACTGTTATATCGCTGATGTGCCTTGCAATTTGTGTTAGTAACGCAGGTTTTCATCAAAATCACCTGTACTTATCCTTATCTTCATGTTGCAGAATCCGAGTTCAACCTCAAAAGTTGAACATCCGATCACGGTAAATGCCGAGTGCTAAAAGTTCCACACAAACGCCTCGGAAAGACCTCTTGCGCTCGTACAATGCCGTGGATGTCACTCACAAGTAGGCCTTCTTTATTAGAGCATGGACTAATTGCTATCCGCGCGACAGTGATACCACGGAAAACCGCGGGAGATCCACCTGATGGAATAGAATGAGGAACTAGATACCTACCTACCAAACAGCCTCGTGAAAGAAAAATATCAGTAATCCCCGGCTCATAATAAACGGGGAGGACAGCTTGGAGCCCGTTCAAGTAGACTCCAACGAAAATTTCTTCTGCACTCGAAATTTATTGAGGCACAGACCCGAGGGGTTCACTTCTGAATAAGTTCGACGTTTCAAGATGGGGACGTAACTGCGGCGTGAATCTCGAGCCGAACGGGATGAAGCGCCGAATTAACCGCAAATTAGATTCCTTCGCGGGAGAAGGATGGAGTACGTACCAGGGCTTACAATATAATCGGAATGAGTAGTGCCCATCGATTAAGGGTGCCCTTACTGAGCTTGCCGTGAAACAGACTTTGTGTGCATGACGTCCCGAATCTGGCATACATGCATTGAATTAGAGGGGAACATTCCGTATAAGGGAGCATTGCCATCAAAAAAACTCAGACACTGCCGTTGGTGATGAATATTTTAAACATTCATCCCTGGATCAAATCTGAGGCAAGTGCCGGTTGATGATAAGCGAGGGTAAATTTGCAATGGGATAAGAATGGGACAGTATAGAGTGCCCAGACTGCCTACCATTAATATTCGACGGACAGATACCCACCAAATAGCCTGCATGGTGGAAGGGCAAATATGCGTGATCCTGGGTAGTAAGAAACAGATACAGCTTCCAGTCGGCTTGAAAATAATGCGAGGGGAAGGAAATAATTTAAGTTCAGCAGCACGTTGAATACAGTACAGCGATAAAGAGACTCGGGCGGTTCCGGCCAGAAAGATTGGGCCATGTCAAGATGGAGGCGGAGTGGAAAATTGACCGTTGTTTACAGCATGAACTGAATAGGATGTCAAATGAGTCGAAACCAGGCTCCCGCAACGGTGGAAATATCCAGCACATAACGTAGCAGGTCTTACAGCACCTACAGATACACCTTGTTCGGCAGGTGAATGAATAATATATGGCGGATGCAGCTGGCCAACCGTTTGTACTCGTGCGCATGATCAGAATATCCCCAGTAATGGGGGAACATCCCCAGTAGTGAAGTCGATGTGTGGAAGAAAGCCCTCGTTGAGGGATTATTCAGGAACATGTGCACTGCCTGGTGTCCACGCGACAGAGGAGATGGATAAGAAAAAAAATGCGGAGGATCCAGATGACCTCAAATCGATGATAAACTCGGCGTGGGTGTAAGTGAATGGACCGGGGACCTCGATACCCATGAAGCGCTCTGTCAAGACGAAACCTCGGCTAACAACAGGCGTAGCGTGGCCATTGGTCATTGAGCTTCTGAAAATAAAAATAAATCTGTGTGGGGGTGGGGAACATTTGGCCTGTACAGCAGAAACACGGACCAACCATTGAAGCCTAATAAAGATTAAGAGATCGCCAGAACAGGACCCGGAGGTAAGGAATGGCGTGCTCATAACATGAGGCGAATGGACATCACCGGCGTAGATAGTAGCATACCCAGCAGACTGGATGAGTCAAAGTCAATTTTCAGCATGGGCGATACATCTAGCTCCCTGATCCCTCAATAACGCGATCCATGAGTATGTAGGTGCCGAGCATGGGCAGTATCTCGAACACCAAGCGGAGGACAAGGCCCAGCTCGCCTACGAGGTACGAATATTACCTCTGCGGCGGAAATAAGCAAAGCACAGCGACCGCAAAATCAGCACCTGGACCGTTTGCGATGTTTCGCCACAGCCCGAGCATGTTGGTCATGAGGTTGGTAATGAGTCATGGATCAAGGGTCGGAGGTTCAGATTGAGAGCAACCTTGTGGCGGCGGCATAAATCAAGTCCAGTGATACAACAAAGATACCGAGACCCGCACACGGAATCAAAGATATCGTGCAAGCTGTCAGGGAGATTCCGACGCCGCTAAGGCTCGAGCCCAGAGTGAGTAGCGCCAGCGAACCTTGTGATGTCGCACAATGCCCGAACGCCGGATATCGGCGTGCAAGATGTCGCGGATGGATCCTGGAGTCCTGGGGATTGTGGGCATTAAATGACGTGAATTATTCCAGTTGGAGGCAGAGGATATATTGGACCATCGGTCGCGGAGATAACGAGATGAGAGCCCAAGCGAGTGTCAAAGCGAGAAATTTTCGATTGGTTCCGAGTCCGCGGAACGTGGCCGGGGTTTGACAGAGGGATTGGTACAGATGCAGTGCCAAATAGCAGGCAGGGAACGAGGCTCAGTTACATAAAGCTCAAAGCGGCGAAACGACGTCGTAAAGATGGGTGCTGTTTGTGCACGATTGTTGATGCACTATTCGCCAAACAGTCGCCGACTTACGTCACCGACTCACTTTCCATCTGACACGTTCGATCTCCCAGAGGCCCAGAGCGGAATGCGCCACATACCCTCTCACGTGCCAGTTCCAGAACGTCGCAAAAACGGAATGGGAGGCTTAGGCACGTCCATGAGAGACAATGAAAATACACTTTCATTTGGATTATGTATATACCCGCATCCGGGCTCGAGTCATTGAGTACCCCAGGCCCTGGACGAGCGCTTCTTTTCTTTCGTATTGCCTTTTCCGTTCCGTTCCGCACCATGAAAACCCCGAGTCATAATCATAGTATATCATACTGCAGACAATAGCCCGTGGTCAGCGGGTAGCAGTGTGCGCAATCCAAGAGTGGTATAGTGAATGAATAGGATGCTCCAAACCTGCGTCCGAGGGCGTCGAACAAAGGGAAGGCTGTTTTGGGACGTCCGCTTGAGAAGCGCCGTAGAAGCGCATTAGCGCCGTGCGGGCCGTGGTGCGCGCGGATAAACTGCAGCAGGCGGGACGGCGCCTGATGCGCCGTATGGATCGTACGTATGCGCCGCCATTGAGGTATTCGTGACGAAGAATATAATGTGCATTTGGAGTTGAGCTCAAGTACCTACATTTTTTCCTATGTTCAATTCATGAACGTACCTCAGATATGAATTTTGCGGACCCGGCAGCATAAGGGGAGTTTCAGGTAGTCGGCGTACCAATTTCTGAGTTGCGTTAGAAGTGAAGTTGTGGACGCCCGAATATTTTTTTCTGGCTGTATGATATAACCACTTCCCGAGCTGAATTTATAATTATAATATTCCACACCGAGGGGATATCATCCACACATTTATCATCTTCCTCGCGTCGTTGAACCGTCACTACGGTTGCGTCTTCCTAGCCGCGTCTCAGATCCCTCAATTTTGAAAGAATAAATTTGGTTCACCGATTTCAACATTGATCCGATGCAGGTGTGGCCACGCTCGCTGATTTACGATCCTCTGCACTTGCAGCTTCTCGTACTTCTATATCTTCTATCGGCCCACCCGACAGCTGTGGCCACACCGTATGTACATCACTGTTCTCATCTCACCTCGCCTACTACCCGAACCTTCGTTGATTCGCGATGTTTGTCGCCCACTCATGAATGTGGCCGCACACAACTTGAAATCAAATCGAAGTATGTATGTCGATCTGGCGCGCGGAATACAAGAGCTGCGTTGTTAATAATATATGCCGCAGTTGGATGGGCGGTTCGTGTTTTTTGAACACGCAAGAATTCCCATCTATGTGTGGCTTTCGTATTATTTATTTTTCATTCTGTTCCGAATCAGTGACAGCTCCCAGTGAGTAAATAGATTTCCATCGCTATAACTATGCACAGCATCTAGCGCTTATCCCTGCACGCGAGCACCTCCTTACACGCTAGCGACACGCGAGCGTCTACAAGGGCCACGCGAGCGCCTACATTTTTTTTCCCGGCGCCAAATCGATATCTATATCTAATCTGGCGGATCAGATTAGATTATCGCGTGGATCCTGATGGGATCGATGGATGTTTCGTCCTGCTCTTCCAACGCGTTGCAGTGCAAGGACAGATAGAGGGTTACTGCAACGGACGATGGCGTCCGCCTTCCCCCGCCTTGCCCTTGGGACTGATTTTCAAATTTATTAGGCACTATTCTCTGCTGCATGGCGCCGAAAAAAGAAACCCTCCCCGCCTCACCCCCTACCCCCCTGCTGCGGCTGGCGTGGCGCAGAGCTGGTCTGTAAGTAACATGAGGTCCGCGCCTGCCGCTGCGCTAATGAACCAGATTAAATAAACTGCAGGACGGCACGATTAATATTATATCAATCTCATCAATTCAAGGGCGGTATTAACCATCAGTAATATGTGGACTCGTACATGTATCGCGGGATGTCTGGCCTGTCCATGGATATTACTTACCGTACGCTATCGCGCCGCCCTGGTGAACGACACATAATGTTGATTTTATTTTATTTTATTTTATTCACAGGGCGGGCTTCGATTAATTGCGGCGCGCTCGATTCGATCCCCCCCGTGCGCCACCCCGCCATTCGCACTCGCGCTCAGACCTGACTGAACTCACAGACCGAGTCATAATCGGCGCCACCCACGCGCACGGCCCTGGTTCCCACCCGCCACTCCGACGATCGCTCTTCCCACCCGTCGAAAAGTGTCCTTCCCACCCGCCGAAGCGTCGATCCAGAGTGGTGTGGGCAAAAAAACGCTACAGATACGTCCTGCGCAGATGGCGATGGAATCTTCTGTGGGCTCCTTCCTTCTTTCCTTCCGTCGTTCCCCTCGTTCCACGTTACGCAATCAGATTCGGATTGGGTATGTTCATAGGATATGATGGCAGTTTTTGCGGAGAGGATTCAATTATTCGGATTAATGATGCGATTATTGACATTTCCTTCTGCGAGGCCTGGAGCGGAGGCGAGGCGGGGGAGGGGGGGGGGGACGTTCAGATAGATCCGAGATTGTCTGTGGAAGAAATTTTGTTACGAGAGAAGGCTCCACGTCCCTGGGCCGCGCCTTCCATATCGGGCAGGCTGAAGGGTTTTTGATTTGATCGGGGCTTCTTGATCATGAACGAAGGGGGGAATGTGCGGGGTTGTCTGGGCATTGCTGGATATTCGAGAGCCGCAGGCCTGCTTATGAGGCAGAAAGGTAGGCACATACGCGGGGGGGGGATTGGGTTGAGAGAAAGCACACTGGGGATACCCGAAATCGCGGCATTCGCGGCCCGCAGCCGAGAACAATAAACTGTTGGCTCAAAATGAACTTGGATCTTCCGGATCTCGATCACTTCTCCCACGCTCGCGTACCCAATGGGGCCTGAAAACGATTGGCAAGGGAAATCGCCAGATCTCACCTCCGGACAAGGCGTGCCGCATATAAACGACCTAGTCCCGCTAATTGTCTTTTGTGCGTTATTGTCTTTGCGAGCTCGTCAACGCGGCAACCAAGCAAGACAAGAAAAGCAGCCGGTGTTAGTGTTCTGTGTTATTCTCTTTCTCCATCCCCCCCCTCACTGCGCGACCTCTATTATCCTCCGTTCGTTCGACATCACCAACCCCGTCTATTATCCGCCCTCTTCGTTCGACAATACACACAATACGCAATACACCACGCTCGCTTTGCACGACAGACAATCCACGACCCATTGAACAATACCCCCAGACAAGACAACAATGCCCGCCCTGCGCACCCGCGACACTCCTGCCGCCGCTCGATGTTCGTTCCTTCCCATCCTGCATTTGTTATTGTCCCGGAACTAAATGTTGGACACCAGCACTCGAAGTGACCGTCCCCTCCGCGCCGCTCAGCCCGCCCACGCTCACGATAATCTCCCCCACGCCCCGCACGTTCGCGTTCACCTTCCCCATCGCGCACAACCTCGCCGACTCGCCCTACTCCTCGCCCAGCAGTTCGCCGTTTGAGCCTGATCTTCACCAACTTGCCCTTGGCAGTGGCGGTGAAGGGTCACAGCCACCCAGTCCCACGACCAGCATCGAGTCCGCAGGCACGTTTGCGCGTCTCCAGCAGCTGCAACGGCAATGCAGTCTCGAACAGCAACAGCAGGAGGAGGACGTCAAGCCCACGCCGCTTCCGCTGTCGGCCTTCACGCGCACGCTTTCCCCGCTTGCGCTGCCGCTTCTTAACCCGGCCTCCAGCACATCTCAGACGTCCCCGCGCGGCCGCAAGACCGCTGCGAGCCCCACGAGCCCCGCAGAAGCCGAGCGCCGCCCGAAGAAGGGCGACGACGACTATGTCAAGCGCCCCGAGAACGCCTTCATCCTCTTCCGCCGCCGGTGCTGCGAACTGCGCGCTGCCGCCGCCACCGCTGCACCCTCCACCTCCTCCGCCTCCTCTTCCGCGCCCCCGTCTCTCGCATCCGGCCCCTCCAGCGCCGACTCGTCTTTCCTCGCCGGCAACGCCTCGACAGCGCCCTCCAGTGTCGCCGCCGACGACAGCGCCGATGCAGTCCCAGGCAAGAAGCAGCGCCAGGCAGACCTCAGCAAGACCATCTCCGCCCAGTGGAAGGCTTTGGCGCCTGCAGAGCGTGCCAAGTGGGAGGCGCTGGCGAAGGAGCGCAAACGCGAGCACGAGCGGGAACACCCCGGGTACGTCTACCGCCCGCAGCGCTCCGCCAAGCGCGCTGCGACGCTCAGTGGCCCGAGTGAGAGCCCGCGTGTGGAAGGCGCAGGCCAGAGCAGGAGGAAGCAGAGCGCGCCCGCCCGCGCGGGATGCGTCAGCCGATGGGAGCAACGTCGAATTTATGCTCCCTGCGCCGCGCTCGCAGTCTTTTGGGTTTGTCTTCCTTCGTTTCTCCCTCCAGTATAGCCGATATTCATTTATGTATTCGTGCAGTGCCCACGCCCGCTCCTCCAGCGCGCCGACGCCGCCGCCGTACCAGGCCATCCAGGTGCCCAACGTGTACCTCGATGCGCAGTCCCAGGACGCCTACCCGCAGTACCAAGAAAACAGCTCGATGTTGGCGCCCCCGCATGGCGGTCTGCTTGGCCCCCCACCCATCTCCCCGCCCGGCCCGAGCCTGATTCCCATGATCTCGAGTGCACGGCGCTCGGCGTATCCAGGTGAGTATTTCTTTTCTTTGCATTTGAGTGTCACATACTAACGCACCCCTCACAGGCCCCACGCAAGCCGCACAAGGTTTCGACTACATGCCCAGCTTCGGCGCGGGTAGCGGCGCCTTCGACTTCGAGGCGAGTTTGCAGGTGACTTTATCTTGCTCCTCCCCGTCGTCTCCACGCTTACTGACTCTCTTCCTCCGCAGTCCTCCGACTTCCTGCGCGCGATGTTCCCCCCCGCCGCATCCGACCCCGCGTCCCCTGCGTCCTCCGCCCCCGGCTCGCCCTACACCCCCGCATCCGCTTCCTTCCACCCCTCCGCGTTCGCGCACCCCCACTCCTCCATGGCCACGTCCGATGCGTTCGACGCCCAGCAGCAGCAGCAGCAGCATGCCTTCGACTCTGCTTCCGCCGTCGACTTCAACGCGCACGACTTTGCGCTCGAGCCTGCGCACGGCCTCGACGCCATGGGCCTCGGCCCCGACCAGTACGCGTCCTTTGCTGCCGCATGGGCTGCGCAGTCTGCGTGGGGCGGGTACGCGGGCGGGCTCGCCGGAATGGGCGAGCCGCGAGGGATCAGCGCGGGCGACTTTGACGTCGCGCGCATCGAGGGTGCGGGGCTGGGCGCGGAGGGGTGGGGTGTGAGTGAGGGCAAGCACGCCGAGTTTGGCGGCGAGGTGAAGGGGTGGGAGCACGCAGCGGAGTTTGAGTTTTCGGGCGGCGAGGGCGAGCAGGACGCGAGCGGGTACGAGGGCATGGAGTTTGGTGGGGGGTACGAGATGGACATGGAGATGGATATGGGTTTTGACGCGATTATGGGCGGTAGCGGGTTCTGAGCTCGCGCGCGGTCTTTCGCGCACCGCTTCCGCCACATGCGGCGTCGTCGGCCCTTTTCTACTCCACCGTCGCGCCCACCCACCACCATCACGCCGCCTCCCACGCGCACCACCGCGACACCACCCCGCCCTCCAGCCACTCGTTACCCCCCACCGACCCACGCTCCTTTCCTTCGATTCATTCACTTCACGACACGTTACGACCTTTGCATGACGCCCCGCGCCGCGCTTCTTCTTCTGCCCTCCCGCGCCCCCAACTTTATCTTTCGCGTCGTCGGCACCGCCCTCGCCTCCCGCGACCTCCTCTATAAGCTTGCTTATTATTCTTATCTATCCTGGCGACCCCTTTTGGTGCGTCTTTCTTTCCTCCCATGTCTCCTACCTGCAGCGCTGACGCGTGTTATTTATTATCACAGATCCGCGAGCGAGCCTCGAATGTACTGTACTGTACTGCTGTATACCACCGCCGTCGCCGACGACGGCGGTCTGCCCTCCGCTTCCACCGCACTGTACAAAACCACACCTCACATCGCCTTGTCTTGCCTCCCTGCCCAAGATTTCGCTGTATCTACTATTCACCCCGCCTCCCTGTCTCGATCTATCTGCTTTGGCCTTTCCTCCCAACTTGTGGTGCTCGATCTAGTGCAGATCGCGTACCCCCCCGCGGCGCGCAACCCCGCAGGCGGCGTCCGGACGCCGCCCCTCTTACCACCACCTCCCGTGCGTCCGGACGCCCCACCCCCCCTCATCTCGCGCACCGTCGCATGTTTTTCGATACCCCCACCCCCGCTGTTGTACCTTTTGGATTTATCTATCTGGATACATCTATCCACCCCTCTCGTCGCTTGCTTGCTACGTACTTATCCAGTACTTATCGCCTGCTACTTATCGCAGTCCGCTGCTTATTCTAATGACGCTTGCTTTATTTTATGTATAGTGTATGAATGAATGAACGGATTAGATGACGATTCTCCAATCTTAATATTCGTGTGAGTCCGAGACGAAGAGTGCTACTTACCAAGACAAGACAAAAGACAAAAGAGCCTCCGAGCCCCGAGATTGACAGAAGCGCGCGCACGCGGGGACAATAACAATAAGCGAGAACACTGACCGGCGACCGCATGATGGTGGTGCTGCAGAGGTTCTCTTTGTCTCGGCCGGAATGGGACGCAGCAGCGTGCGCCGTGCATCGATATGATGGGGGTGCATATGTCGGTTAGCACTTACCCGAACCTTACCCCAGGTTATTGCTTACACATTTGAGAGAGACGGGGAAATACGTAGCCCGGGAGCCGGGGATTCGGCGGGGCGCACAGAATTCGAAAAGAAAGAATTGGAAGGAAGGACGGCGTCAGCCGAAAATGGGAAGGCGTAGGACGGGGAAGGAAGGTGCAAAGACAGTACGTCGTCGTCGGCGGGAGTCGGACGAGGAGGAGCACGGGTGGGTGATCCGATAAAAGTGTTCTTGATGCTTTCCGAAAATTGGATTTGCTATTCTTCGGAGAGCTTCCACCATGAGGGTGGGGCAGAGGGTATGAGTCAGTAATTTGTGGCGGGAGGTTGGGCGTCGGTCAGTGTTAATTAATGAAATAGTATAAGTAGAATAAAATGAAAGCGGAAGCAAAAAAAAAAGAGTATTACTGTACAATGCAAAGCGGATTGGCTGTTGGTGGCGCACGACGCGTGATGGTGGCGGAACGCAGATTGGAAGAAGCTAAGCGTCGTTCTGGGCGATGGAAGCCACGATATGTCTTTCTCCCACGTCCGTCCAGAATCCAGGGCAGCGCCCACGCAAAATATGGGGCGCCTTCGCAGCATTTTGGGGGGCGCGGCGCTTGACGTGTAGCATGCACAGTGCGTACCGAGCGTTGGGCGTGGGGGCGACGTCGCTAGAATGGGCTAGAATGGGGGCGTGGAACGCGGATGGGGCGGGACTCCAGGGCAAGGGCATGGAAAATGCCGGCATGGAGGGGCATCCGATGTCGGCCGACGGGCTGCGAGCTGATTGCGTTCATCATTAATGAAATCGTGGAAGGCGGGAGGAAATTAAATTATCATGCGGAGGGGGTTCATGTTGTGCAGTGTGTTCTGATGAGTCGACGCCTACGACCCGCAGTCCGCGGGGCCGGGAGGAGGCGTGGGTGGAATGCGCCGCACGGGATTGTGGGGTTCTTGGGGAATTATATGAACTCCGCACGGAATGATATAAGCGAGAACAATAGAGGATTTGTGGGCGTGGAGAGATGGAAGGGGTATATCATGCGAGAAGACTGGAATGAGAAGGAGCGAGGAGGGCGCTGTAAGCGGGGGAGATGTCGGAGAATGGGAAGAACCATGGAGAACGATGATGTCGGGAAGCTGACAAAGTACGCGCATCCCGACGAGTCGGAGAGGTCCACTGGCATAATATATGAATGCCGCCCGACGTGTGGGGGGTTTTAGAATCAATCATTTCGGTTGGTGGAAAGAATGCCATCGACGGAAAAGAAACTTTATAAGGACGTACCACAATTGTCACACAGGAGATTAAATTCTTCTCACTCACTGTCGACGTAAAATGACTCTGCTCTTCGTGACGTCCTCCACCGACCGATCCTCAGCTGAATGAACACGGTATTAATTGCACTCACCGGATAAAGCACCTCGAATGCAAGAGCCCTCATTCCCGCCTGGCGGAGTGAAGCAGGCTCGGGGGAACATGAAGCTCATTCTTCTACAGTGGCGTTGACGGTAAAGTATATCGCGTCTCCGTCACAACCTAGATGAAAGATGAATGTCGCACTGAACAGGACTTATATCACCAATGAACCGTCAATGTTCTCGTGAAGGACCCATGGTTGGTAGAAAATGTTATTATGCCTACTCACCATTGCAGAAAAATCTCGTCTCTTCGTGACCTCTTCCTTCGACCAATGCTTGAATAAAAAGAACAAATGCTCGCAAACTCTTCCTATCCAAAATTATTAAGCTCACCTGCAGACCTATCCGTAAAGACTCGGTAAAACACGTTTGGTTGATATTCGCCGAAGAGGAGTACTAAGAGAGCACTATTCTCGCTCACCATATTAAATACACTCTCCCCATCGTGACCTCTTCCTCCACACCGCTTCTAATAAAGATTGACGCACCGAATAGATAGATCGGAGCCGCCCAGAAGCTCTTGAAAATATTTGAGCCCGATGAAGCTTTAGTAAACGGCCAACACATTATTCCCACTCACCTCAGAAATAGAAGAATATATTCCTTTCGTGGCATTGTCCTCCCGCTCATAGTTGAAGAAATGAACCAGGATGTCGACTCACCGGATGTATTCAGCCTACCACCATTCGTAAGCTTCGCGACCCCACCCAGAGGATGCCAGGTGGAATAAAAGGACACGTACCGAAGAGGTATACTCTCGGAGTCGACTGCGACGCGACCTCCCTCCTTCACATCGCAAGCACTCAATGAACCAAGCGTAAAATGGTGAGAAAGCGAAAATTAAGGAAAGAAAGCTGAACTTACCAGCGAGAGATCCGAAGAAAACAGATGAGTAGCAATAAATCTGGTATGACTGGTGAGTTGTGCCAACCACGGAGGAGATGATGAATCCAGATTGGAAGACAAAAAAGAACTCGATAAACCTACTTGTAGCGTCCAGCCGCCAAGTGGAACATATTAATGTGATGGTGGAATCATTCAATGGAAATATTGCTGAGAGATCGGCAGCAGGAAGGGGGATACACTCCCCGAGCTCTAATCGCGCTAGTGTTATATCAAAAAACACGAGGTGATTGGGGACCCACGTCCCGCGTCGCCAGGAGCGAAACACGAGGCGCTTCGTGGGGGCGCAGACAATACACTTAGCGACACGCGGTGATTTCGTGGGCGCCGTTCCGTAGCATTTGCGAGTAATACAATACGATAGGATGGGAGGGAAACGGAAGCGCACAATGAGGGTTGAACACTTACCTTGTGGTTTATATACGTAGCTTGAGGCGCCGTGGCGCCACACTGTGAATTCCAATTCGGGTCATTTGGGCGCCGGAGGCGGGCGGCGCCTCATCATGGAACCGCTTCTGGGAATGATGGGGCGGCGGCTGCGGGAGATATGGCGGTGATGGTCCGCAGATATATTCAGTCAGAGTCAGCGAGATGTCGAAGAAAGTTTAGAGGGATATTCCGATGTACAGACGGGCTGGAGTAATTGTTTCGAATCTGCACGAGCTTGGACACAAGCACTTTTGAGCTACGGCCGGTTTCGTTCAACTCCTATCAAAATTCGCCGGAGAGGGGTTCGCGTTCATGCGGTGGTCGGCGGTGCCGGTGATGCTCATAAATATGGAAACACTGCGGGAAGGTGCTGTCCGGAAGCAAGATGAGTTGTGTCGGTATGACTCACATCAACAGGGTTCAGCTGTGGTCAAGAGATATCCCAATGGGGCGGGCGCTAATTCGGGCGCTTAGCGCGATATCCTGCGAATGGTGTGAAAAAATATGAGGCAACGAGGAGGAGGCGCGGGACATGGGGCAAAAACCTGATGAGATGGTAGACGCGCATCGGAACGGTCATGAGGCCGTCCTTCATGACAGTCATCCACACGGAGAACGATTCAGACAAGACCTTATTAGCGAGTTCCCTCGCCAAAAAAACCAAGGAAGAAAAAAACCAAGCATCCAATGAAAAACGAAGCTTCGTTGAGTAGTACGCACCTGGGATCACTGGGAGGAATTGGTCGTGGAGGAGAGGGTCAGTTATCGACAGGCAAGCCTGAGGAAAGAGAAGGAAGAAAAAGGAGTGCGAACGGGAAGCTCGGCAAGGAGGGGTGCACATGTACACAAACAGAACAATTACTGTCTCTTTATGTGCGCTTTGACAAACGCAGCGTTTGCACGCCCCGACCACGTTGGATCATCTCACCTGCCACACACGTCATCGGCGCCTGTTCGTTGCAGCACAAGCTGTCACGGATATGGAGAGGGTATAATTAAAGTAGGGTTGTCGCGGGAAAGTGGAAAAAACCCCACGAAAGTATATCTGGAGCGGAGAACTAACCACAATTTGAGAAAATCCGGAAAAGGGCAGGCCGACGCGTTCGAGGCGTGGTTTTTTTTGGCGCAAAACGCAAGAATAGTCTCGGCAACGGCTGGTTGTTCGCGAGCGCCAATCTGTACGGCCAGCTGTCGTGTGGTTGTCGTGTGGAGATGGGTTGCTGTGTGAGGTGGATGATTAGGGCCGGCGTTGAGTTCCGCGGCACGATGCACGACAAAAGCCTCGCCCGTAATTGGAGAAATGCACATCGAGGACTTGCGGCGGCGCGAATTCCCGCCCAATTATTATTCGATCATGGATATACGCAGTCGCAGTCGTTAACTCATAATAATATACGCCAGTACTGCAGGGAACTGAAGAGGGGGGTGAAATGGCTGCGAACATAGAATGAGAGCGAATGTGAGTGGCCTGCATCCACTCAGGAAGCCGTGCAGGACAGTCAAAGGACAGTCGTCCCAAAGGCGTCCGTTAGTAGTGAGCCTGCACCACGGGCCACGGCGGTCGGAACCCACGTCATGGAGGCAGCTGAAACCCGACTCGCCGGTCCATTCTCATCGTTTCCTCTCACGGGAAGTCGTCGTAAAGAGAAATATGAGATTTGCCATCACCTGTCACCCCCATATCTAATCTAATCTGCTCCGATGAGATAGCTCGCGTGGCGTCAGTTGATTGTGGTTGAATTTGGCGCTGGGACAAGCGCTGGGCGTACTGACGCCAGGCAGCGCATTTTTTGTCCTGGCCAGATTTTACAAATAGGATTGATTCTTCCTGAGGTTCTTCGGGCTTCCACCACTCAAGTAGGACTGCATTTCTCGCCAGCTGGATTCAGTAGCAGGCGTCCGAAACTTTCAGTATTCGTATGTGACATAAAAGAAGTGCTCTGTGACCGTGGTGGCAACGGCTTTTGCGGCAAACCTCCTCTAGACGGGTGATGCAATGGAAAGGAAGCGTACACCGATTTGACACTGAGCTTCTTTCCCGAATAGAAAATGCACCAAGGACGTGGGACCAGCTCTCCTGAGAAAGACGGCGAATGATGTGAAACCCGGTCAGCCGTCGGGTTGTCTCGTCGCAAGCGTTGTCCCCTGTAGAAACACCTGGTTTGCGTATGAATAGGGCGAACTCTAACATTTGTGAACCACGTTCAAGTGGTTTGTCACATGCAACGAACATTCTTTCAATCCCAAGTGTTAAGCTGTTGATACTCTGCCAATTCATCACCTGCGTTTTCCACGAACCCAGAGCCTGATGCCAATGGATTCCCAGACACTGCGTTCAAAGCCTAACTAGCCGCACTGCTAGCCGAACCTAGCCGAGCTATTTCGAGACGCCGCGAGGCGTGACGAGGTAAGTTGTAGGGGAGCAACGGTCACGGTAACGGACCGGCCGTTGCGTTGCCTCAGTCACGGTAACGGTAGGCCTGGTTGCTCAAGAAAATCGTGACATTGAATAAAATCGTAAAAATCGTAAAATAAATAAATGTTGCACCAAGTTGCGACTCCGGGCAGAGGGGTTTTTGAGCGATGACACTTAATTCCAGCTGGGCCACAGGGCAGTATAAATGTTTCCGTTGCTTAAGGAGGCAACAGTCACAATCACGGCAGACTCCGTTGCCCAAAAAAATGGCAACGGATATGTCACGGTCCTCAGACCGTTGCTCCCCTACAACTTGGTACAGTAGACGGGTAACTATCCGGGCCTCGCTGGAGCTAGACGGCGATTTTTGCGCCTCGCCAGGCCTACCGGCATCTAGAAATGGCTTCGGCTACCTGGCGGTTGAACGCAGTGAGAGTTGCGGTGGAAGTTCACAATTATGCACGCCAAAATTGAATTTCAAGGTTAAGCACAGACAGACAGTGATGGTAATAGTCGTCTCAGTCAATCTAAACATGCGACTATTGGAAATCTGGCTAGCTCAAACGTCTCCCTGTGGCCAAACACAACTATTGCTCCATAGTCCTAGGTTTGAAGCCGATGCCAGAATCGTTTCCTCGACGCGCTGCGGAATATTTTAACTGTCTCGGTGCCAGTCTCTCGGGATAGGGAAATATCGAATCAGGGACCAGATCGACTTGTTAGCGTTTGTGAATCTGGGGCGTAAATTTCACTATGTCAAATCTGAGGCCGCGCCCACAACCCCGCTGCGGAGCCAGAAGCCAGGAGCCCATACTAGTAGTTTAAATACACTATCTGGCAGACGTTACAACGCCTTCTAAAGACTGATTGTCTCCGCGTTAGCATGGTTTAAGAAGAAAACATGTTAACTTGAACCCGCACCTTCAGGGAAATGGAATTAAAATCAAGTCCAATCAGGAGAGAAAAACTGTGGCATCCGCACCATCCGAGTATAATCACTTCCTGAAAATGACTCTCTGGAGCTCTGACCGTGTTAATTCAATCAATAGAATTGAGGAACGTGCGTGCTTGAGGAATATAGCGTCAACTTATTCGGTTCGAATTTCGCTTCTACACACAAATGGTCGTATGATTAACTGGACGGCCAAGTACTCGAGGGCCTCTCGAGACGATATGAAACAGAGGAAGCGGCAGGGGCAGATAACGTTCAGCATGTCCGGGGCGAAAATATTATGTGAGGTAATCTGGAATGTGATTGCGACACAGATGTAGTCACAGTTGCTGAAGCCTCCTAGGGGCCAGAAGAATGTTATTTCATCCACAAAGAGAAAACGAAAATTGGCAGAGAATAGAAGGGCTGACGGCATTCGCTGACCAACGATATTAATTTCTCGCATCCTAGACTTCCTGTTACCGTTGCACTGGGGCCAGAGAAATTCCTCAGAGATACAATACAGCCCATTAACTAAATGAGAGCAATCTGGAGTGCTGAGCCCACGCTATACCGGCCCACGGGCGCATCACGCGCCAACCCGCCACAAATCTCCGCACACGACGGCTCGTGCGGCGCTAACGCGATAATACAACTTCCATCCGAAAATGGACTTCCCTTTGTTCGTAGCTCGGACAGACTGAGGGTGATTCACCCTTCCGTTGTATTCAGACTACTCCTCTGGGATACGTGCACCGCTCGTGGTACTTACCCGCTGACCCCGGTCTATTGTCTGGGTTATTTTCAAAGAGCAGGAGGAAAAGGAAATATGAAAGCAATGGAAGAACTAATCGGGCTCGGGGGAATTCCTGATTCGCGGGATAGATCAATGGAAAGTGCATTTTCGATACGTCCATTGTCTTAAGAGTCACAACTCACTGCATTCCAAGGCCCCCTAGACTCAGCTGAGTCTAGGTGTTCTAGACATACCTACACACAGATCTGCGCCTAGGTAACTAGACAGAGTCTGTGTAGGTCTGTTTAGGCTCCTTGTAGCTCTGTCTAGGTCAGACTCGGTCTGCCGAACTCAGTTCGGGTCAGTCTAGGTCAGTATAGTACCTAGACAGACTCACCATCTACTTGTTGCGTCAAAATAAGTTGCTAAACATCCTCCCACAATGTATAGAAGTATTTTGAGTCATCGGAAGTAGCACATAAACTCGAATCTGGAAGCAAGATCTAATCACAAATTTAAAATGAATGATTAATGGTATCGTCCATCCGGCTTCCGTCCGACTTAAATGGAGTTACACCGATGTGTTCAAATTCAATACAGACGAGTTCTAATTGGCTATATAACATTAGCAACTCCCTTGCCGCCAGACACTTGCTTCATGAGTCATGGACTAGTTGTGGAAACACCCGGTACATGTACTGGGCAGGTGGAAGAGGAGGAACGAAGGAGGAACCACGTGCTTGAGCCCAAAGGAGGACCTAAATGAGCTCCGAGCGACAAGCCGCAAGCGAATGTTGTGGCTGGCATTGTTGTGGCATCTTTGTCGTCTCACGTGCGATGCGCCGACGGCAGGATCAACATTGATGCGCTGATGATCAACGGAACCCCCTATAAGGATTTTGGAGCGAAAGGCATAAAAGTATGTCTGATTTGGTCTGACTAGGCACCTACACTCACCCAAACTAACCTAGACTGACTTACACTTGGCTAGACAGAGACACCCGAACACAACTACACAGAGGCTACACAGAGTTGGAGACTCCTAGGCAAAATATCCGTCTAGGACCCTACACAGGGTCTGCCTAGGGACCAAACACACCTAGACTGACCCTAGACAAAGTTAGGCTCACTGAGTCTAGGGGGCCTTGGAATGCAGTGACTTGATTCGGGAATCTAAATTCGCAGCACATTACAGTGAAAGGCTCGCATATGCCGAGCGTACTACCTGAGTCCTGAAGTCGACGAGATTCTGAAACTGGCGGGTGAGAGGTAGCTACTACTGGGGTTATTCATATAAGTGAGTCAGTTGGAAGTTGGGAAGGAAGCTGGCGCGCAATGTTTTGTTGACGACTCCGAGTCATCATCAAGCATGTGCAAAATCAAAGAGAATCATAAAGTAGTCTCAATTTTTTGGAGGCATGTTTTCTGCATGAATACAAGCGTCTGAAACAGTTTCAAAATTCCATACAGAAAATATTTTCGCGCGCCCTGACCCAAAAAGGAAATTGCTTATCTTGGTGGCCCTTGGCCATATGTAAACAACGCGTCATCATCCTTCTTTCCTAGTCTTTCCTTCGCCCGTCGACGTGTCTCAAAAATGGATGTCGTTCACAGTACAGTCCTTGTTTGACACTGTTACGGGACTTCTTCGGTCATGACTCACATAATTGAAAATCAAAGTTTCTCCGAGTCGCTTTGACAATCGCTTGAGCTCCTGTCTAGTTGTGCAGTAGCCTCTGTCAACATATGAACGTGCCAACATCAATTATAAAACATCCACAATCCTCAGGATCCGCGACGCCGTGCTGGCCGAATCCGGCGTTCGGGCATTGCTGCCAGATGAGCTATCATCTACGACCTGACGTTCTGCCCACATCATGCCGTGGGCTTCGATGACTTGTCCGTGTTTCTGCTGTACAGACCAAATTTAATTCCCCGCCCCCACACACATTTATTTTTGGCAGCTCAACGATCGATGACACGCTGCCCTGTTACTAACGGAGGTGTCGTCTCGACAAAACGCTGCATGGGTATTGGGCTCCCCGTCGCATTAAATGACACATACGCCGGGTTTATTTTCGATTTGAGGTCATCTGGACCCTCCGAAAATTTTATCTCAACCATCTCTATTGCATGGTATGTACACTAGGCAGCGCGCATGGTCCTGAATAATGTACAAGGAAGTCTTTTCTCCGCGCATTAACTTCACTACTAGGGATGTTTTCCCATAACTGGGGATATTCTGATCATGCGCACGAAGAGGGTGAGCCAATTGCATCGGTCATATTCATTCACCTCAGACCTGACACGGCGAACTCAGAAGGATCACCGATGTTCATCTGTGGATGCTGTATGACCTGCCATGTGCTCTCATTCCTGCTGGAACTGCTTGAGTCTCTTCATCGATGTACTGGATCCAACGTGCTGATAAATTTAATTTCTCTCACCCCCTCAGATTAATTTCGAGCTGACTGTAAGCTGTATCGGACCATCGGTTCTTACTACCTGAGTATCACGCATATTTGCTCTTCCACCAGGGGTATCAACTTCCCCGTGTCCGTTGCATATTCATTTAGGCGGTCTGGACCCTCATGCCTGACATCCAAGCCGAGCATCTTACCGTAGTCTAGTTTTACATGACAGGAGTAAGCCGTCGCTTCAGAAACACGTGATTTAATTGATCTGAGTTTGGACGCGTCGGTGGGGTACCAAGGAAAAGTGACCAATCCCAGATGAACATCTGAACCTCGCAGTCTTCAATCCAGTATCATTGCAGTTTGCAGTTGGCCCAAATTCACTCCCCGTAACCGTGTGAATTGCGAGCACTGCCACTCAGCCCGGGCAACTGGAAGCACATAACGGTGCACGAGAAGTGCGGAAATTTGACGAAGAGTTTTAAGGAATTCAATGCAATGCTTCTCTTAACATGCCGAGAATTAAGAGCGCGACTGTGGTCTATACGCATCGATGCGAAGAGATGGGCGTGAGAAGCATCAATCGCCTTTTTGGGAATAGCCTTATCGGGAACACCGACCTAACGCGAGTAAAAACAGGCCATATAACAAGGTTTTTTTCTGTCTTTGCTTTTTTTAAAAAAAAAAATAATCCTTGTCTCCGGTCTGACTGGGGAGACTAATATTGCCCATCTCCGTTGCAACTACCGCTCTGCTCCAGCTTCGTGAATGGGGATTGTCTTCGGTCATGCGGATTTGTTTATTTATTTATTTGATCCATTAGACGCATAACTGGTGGGCTATCATTGGCCATGTTCATTCACAGGACGCGGAGACCTCAATAACAGCGCGCTTGCTCCGTGGGCATTACATATGACGAGTATTCCTGGTACCGATTTAGGTCCAGGTCTGCTTTTCATAATTCAATTTTGCCAAAAATTTGTACATCGTCATGTGATTTTCAATGTCCTGTAGCATGTACGTACTCCATCCTTCCGTTACGAGGCAATCTAATTTGGGTCGGTATGCAACGGTGAATATGATCTACGTTCCCATCTTGACACGTTCTGAAGTAAGCTCATCACGCCTTTTTATCAATTTCGCACTCTGAAACAATTTCCGTTGGCTTCAGCTTCGGCTGGCTCCAAGCTGGGTGATTAATGATATCTCTTCCCTTTAACGTGGGTATCCAGTTCCCCGTTTTCGATTCCATAGTGGTTTCAAGTCATCTGGATGCCCCGGGTTTTCCATGGTCATCCCTGCCGCGGGGATAGAAATTTCATCCTTCATACCGCTCGCTGTCATTCAACGAGATCCTGGACGAATATTAATCACAAACAGGTCCGTCGTATGTGATTGCGACCTCAGATTGTATCCGACTCGCAGCTCAGTGGCCTCGGAGCATGACACATGGTGACTCAACATCATGGCACCCTAACGGGATACAACGCCAGACTTCCATTCCTGTGGAGTATTTCCGTGATTTTTCCTGGCGGTGGACGGGCCACGCGGCGTTATATCCGAAAGGCGTCGTACTTTCCGCACCCCCGGCTACCCGGGGCCTTCCCCAACGTTACGTTGTACGCGAGACTGATATGAAATACAGCAACGTATTATCGGATCTCACCATCATCAACTTTTGTTTGATGGCCTGTCCCTACCATCTTCCATCCGAGCCACGGGCGGGAAATGGCAGTGCGAATTGGCCACCGCATGTCTCCCGCCATGGCGCACATTTACTTCCGTGTGCACATGATGATATTCCTCCTCGGAGGTAACTGCAATAAAATCACGATAATTTAATTTCTGTTATCTCTGCATCTAACACAGTCTGCATGTAATCACTTTAGACTCCCGCATCCTCGATGCGGCAGCTAGGGCCCAACTCCACGGCATCGTGCCTCGATTGGGTCCCTCGTGAGTGCGATATGGAAATTAGGTTACGACAACTCGGCTCTCCCGTTCCGATGCCGTGATCCTTGCGCCCACCGCCTTCTCCGGACCACATTCCGACACTCATCTCGAGTCTTTGCATCATCATTTCAAAATAATTCCTGCCGCTGTCAGTCCCGCCCTCAGTGCATCGCTTTGGGTCACATGGTGGAGGTAAGTAGCGGCTTGATCCGATCGGCGTTGTTCGGCCCTTCGAGGTACTCCATTCACGGTAACATGAATGAACGTCGACAGCAGACCCCATGACCAACTTAGTTGCCCGACGTCGAGCTCAAGATGGCATCCCAAGCCTGAGCGTTCGGTGGATTCTCTGCATTTGCGCCGTCATCTTATTCAGCTCTAGGCAAGCTCCAGTGGCATCATTTATCGGGCTAATTTTATTCGTGCGACAAAGGTCGAATTTCAGCGCCCGACGAAACTCAGGGATATCCCACCCTTACTCTGAATTGCCGAATGCTGACATATCTTTCAGGTCTGGATGCGATCACACCTCCGTCGAGATTTTGCATTGTTCGCCCAAATCAGCGAGTCAGTTATCGCTCTATTAAAACTGATAAAGAAATGAAGCTCCACTGTTGCTTGTTCGTGGGTCCAATATGCCGCCATGATGGGAATAAATTTGCGGCTCTTTCACCTAGTTTGTGTTGTACATACTCGGACTGCATGATGAGGGTGAAAGTGCTAGTAGAAGCATCCCGCTTTCGATGTGACACCATTGAGAACAATGGGTGATTTTGCAAATTATTTCGATATATACATAGTAGCGCATGGCACCCTCTCATGAACACCGTCCGATGCTTCTGGCGTGATGAGCGATACATAAGACTCGAAATAAATAAACACTCGCATTCAATTCGCGGCTGTATTTCCAGATAAATTTAACAATCTCTATAATTGCTGGCGCACCTGTTCAGAAATAGCTTGACAGAGGAACGGTTGATTTGATGTAATTATATCCTCCGCCTCGCCGGAAAGTCAGGGCACCCTCTCACAATGATGGCGATCGAAGGTTGAGAAGCTCGAGTCATTGAGATACCGTCTCCGTGAGAGCGTGTCCATTTTCACACACATATTACGAGGTGAGAGGTAGATGATTCATATGGTAAAATGGTTTGCGCGCTGCACGCGATCCATCTTTGCATCGCGGGGTTTCCGGAATGGTGGCGAATAGAAGATCAAAGAGGACCGAGAGTAGCCGTACGGCGGGGAATATGGTATCCAGACTGAGAAAAATGGACTGATTGCAAGACTGAGATTAACGATGCAATTTCCTGCACAATGGACTATCGCAGTTATTCGGCGCCATGAAGGCCGCAGTTGAGGGAGGGCGATAGAGACATAGGCCATGCGATACTATGAACCGTAGGACTTGCCGTATTGTTTCACCCAATTCAGACAAGTCAACCCAACTGAGCGGACGCCTTAGAGTCGCTCTCTCTTCGCAGCGGAAAATTCCGGCGTGTGCAGATGAGTCAGGGCGGTGGCTGAAAATATGCCGGCTTGCGGTGATGATGTCGCCCGTGGGATTATAGCATCTGAATCCAGAATCGTGAGATGGAAGGAAGGGAGATTTGAGATTTGATGTAGCCGGGGGGTGGCAAAAGCAGAGCTCGGTAGAATTCAGAATAATAAGGGACTAATTATAGACGGAAGACACTCAATATAAATATTTCAATAGGAGTTCCGGCATACCGTGCGGCATTTTCATGGGGCCAATAAACCATTCATGCGTTCTCTGCTAGTCAATGATTGATTCTAGGACCCACTGTCTATACTCAACCATTATGGTGATGGCAGTGAAGCCGACTAACCTTGCATATGGAACAGGCAAACAAATCTTGTGCTCGGGAAAAGCGGCTAGCTGAGATGTGACTCGTGAGGAAAACAAGGTGTGATTGTTCAATTCAACGACAGGCGTACACCGAAATACGGAGGCCGACGTCCGGAAAATTGTGTCAGACCGAAGCACGGACTCTCACATTCACCGCTCTTGTTCCAATGTCTGGTGAGAAAACTCACGTTTAAATAGACGAACAATGGTGGCATCTCGCTACCACGGTGGCACATTATTCGAAGCGATATTTGCGCCTTAGGCCCACTAGGGTAGAAGAATATCGAATGAAATATTGTATCATACGCTTCTGGATTTTATTTCATTTCTTCCCGGGCTTGAACCTTGTAAAAGTCAAAATGTAAGGATTTGAGACCTGATCTGTTTGTGACTTGGAGCCGTAATCCCGAATAAAGTCGGTATGTACATGGACCTCGGAGAATCTGGAAACAGGTGTGAGATTGGGCTCCGTATTCACGCGTTTTGATTCATTTGGCAGAGCTTTGAATAGATATTAGGCGCCTTGACTACGCGTTAGTCTGCGTTAGTGCGGCAAGTGGAAATGGGGAGCTCCACGTGACTCATCACGAATGTGACCTACGCGTTTGACAGGTCATCAGGAAAACCGTAGCCGAGCCCAAGCCGAGCCCGCTATGAGACGCTATGAAGCTCTATGAAGCCATATGCAGCGCTGTCAAGCGATCCATAGCCATACCTACATACCCTCTATGCAGCGCCTTCTAGGCTAGCTAGCGCTCTCTAGGCTAGCTAGCGCTCTCTAGCGCTGCATAGCATCCATAGCCACTTCTGGTTTTCCTGATGGTCCTTCTCTTTCTGCCACTGCCCAACCACCGCCTGTGCCACCGCGGGCGCTCATCGTTGACTGGACCAATCATTCCATATCCAATTCAGTCACACATACCATGCGGAGCACTTTGAAGCGAGCTCACTCTCACTCGCGCGCCTCACAATCTACCGGCGCAGCGGCAGCGTCTGGGTCGACTGCCGACGAATCTGACTTCCCAGAGCATAGGACGAAGAAGATGAAGCTACATCAGGCTTTTTTAGACGAATCTCCGTTTCCAGCATTGGCCCGGCCGACTCATGACGAAGCTCGCGAAGTCTACGCTCTCCTTTGTACACTTCACGGTGGCACTCCCCCGCAGCCATCTCTCTCCGTCGCGTCTCTCACGGAAAATGCGCCAAACATCCTCAGCGGCCTCATTTCCACAATTCTCTCCCAGAGCACCTCTGGTACCAACTCACTGAAGGCCAAACTCGGCCTCGACACAGCATTTGGCCGTAGTAACTTTGCCGCTATTGTCGTTGCGCCTCGTGAGCGCGTCATAGAAGCCATCCGCGGCCGGTGCTGAGGCCTAGCCAAGAAGAAGTCGGCGACAATTCAAAACCTGCTCATTGCGGTCTGTAAGCGCCACTGGTCGTATTCGTTGCAGTTTCCGGCGAGCAGCGTAGAGGGAGAGCACAAGACAGACACGGAGGTGACAGAGGAGCTGCTGTCGTACGACGGAGTTGGATCCAAGACCGCGTCGTGTGTTCTTTCGCTCTGCCTTGGGCGCAACTCCTTCGCTGTGCACACACACGTTTGGCGCCTGAGCAAGGCCCTTGGCTGGGTGCCTGCGTCGGCGGACCGTATTCTCACGCAGGCACATCTTGAGCAGCGTTTGTCTGCAAATCTCAAACTCCACTTGCACGATTTGCTGATGCGGCATGGGCGTATTTGCAATGGGTGCAAGAACCACGGATCAGGAGCCTGCCCGCTGAAGGAATATGCTCGTGGGCGCGGGTAAATTACCTTATTTTACTTCCATTATCGTATAGGTTTTGCATCGCTAAATTACATTCAGGTCTTTTCGTTACTCAGAAAGAATACAATGTGCAAACCATAATGCGTGGACCCGTTGCTGATTCACATCTCGCGTTTGGCCTCATTCTCCACGTCGCTGTTTCCGACGCCAAATAAAGGAAATGTTCAGCTTCGTCGACACTCAGAAGTTAATCCTCTTCCTTCTTCCGAGTGGTGGGCCGCCCACATTCTGCTATGTATTGTTTGCTGAAATGTGCAACACATGAACAGGCGTCGAAAGCACGTCTCCGCCGTCATGTTTGTTTCCCCGACTCATAGATTCGAAGGGGAGATCGACAAGTCCCAGCTCCAAGTACGATTCAGCAGAATAATTCGCAAGCCGCCCGGCCGGAAATTTGTTCCAGTGAATTTTTCACGCACCAGGTATGCATTAATGTCGTGGTGGTGCCGTTGCGCTAACTCCTTCACCGCCATATCCTAATCTCGATCCTATATTCAATCAATATGAAGCCCGAGCTAAGAATTCCTGCCCTTGAAATAGCGGTTAACCCTTGTGCCAGAATTCACCTGTTCCAAAGGCGACCGGTGAATCAACCCCAACTTCTAGGAGCGTATAATTCCAAGAACCCCAAAATTCTCGTTGTCCTCGCTCTGTTCATTGCCGGCGATGCTATCTTCGGATTCTAGGTATTTTCTCATGATTTATCCGACGAAACGCCGCGCCGTACTCCTGGACCAGGTTTCAAAGCGAAAGAACTCGAAATCTGTCAGAGCTGTCGTCGTGGAGTGCCACCAGGCTCATCGCAACGGCTTTTGCACTGCGCCCTCCCTCACAATTGAGTTCGCGGGGCATCCGACTGCACCCGACTTCGGCTTTCAAACTATATTCGTTGGGTGGCCCGCTTCATCAGATGGAACCGTTCGTCCCTTCTGTCCTCCCGAGTTTCATTCCAGGGCACGATGGATGGAGTTGGCTCCATTCCAGGGTAGAGAATAGGAAGGTCCATTGATACAAATGTGTGTGTATCCTCGGACTTATCCCGGCTCAGTGTGTGAACTATATTTGTGAGGTTAGAACTGTTCGTCGTCTTCTGTCCTCCCGACCTTCATTCCTGGGGTTGACGGATGGATTTGTCTCCATTCCAGGGTAGGGAATATGGATGTTCATCGATACAAATGTGTGTGTAACCCTGCATTTTACCACTAGATGCGACAACTCACATTCCACTGTCGCCACTCTAACGCCCTTTTTCGATGTATTTTTCCCTATCAGCGTGAGCATGATATCGGACCGGGCCTTGAGTCTCGTCAATTATCTTCTTAGGCTATGGATGTGCTATTGATGTCAATTCAAGCTGTGTTCCGTCGGTATGTACCTCGCCAGCTGTGCTCTTTACCACTTGGCACGCAATAACCCACAAGCAATAAATTATCAGGGAATGCGAATTGAACATCTGGAAACTGACGCGACCGTACTTTCACCGTGCCCCGCTCATACGCCGGAGTGAAGTCAAAGCACGTCTTGTTGGAAGTATTTAGATCGTAAAGGAATCCAGATCTGCAGAACGACGAAGAAGTCCTGAACGTTAACATAAACCAAAGAATTACGCATAAGTAAGGAAATCAACAATTGGCGGCTCAGTCGAGTAGTTGCTCGAACGCTCCCTCAAAACCGCAGTCTGGGCTGTAGAATTTCATCCCAAGCTCAATCGACAGTGTGGATATGAATGGACAGGGACACGTACTTGTATGTGTAGGAGAACCGTCCAGGTGGTTCTAGCTGGATCTCACGATCGCCGTCATGGAACGTCCAGCAGCCCCAGCGATTGTGTTCCATGGGGCCGGATACTGCCATGGACTCCTCTGGCAGCGCGTGGAAGTAAACTCCCTGAATACTGTGTTTATCGTTGCTGGCCCCGTCTTTTTCAGGCCTGTCACCAAACATCATGCAATGCAGGCATTCTTTATGGTCCCTTCCCTCTGTCATGTCGTGGTTATGCTCCAACTCCGTGGTCCTTCGGCTTCGGACGGAAGTGACTAAATATATTCAGGTACAAAGTACAGCAGAGTGATGTTGGCATACCTAAGACGAAACCGTCCGTTGGCTGTCTGTAATGCCACGAATTCTCCTTGAGAAGCGTGGGCAGACGTTGATGAAAATAATGCTGAATGCGACGGCGAATTTCTGAAGCCCTGGGATTGTGGAGGGAAGTCGTTGTTGTTTGACCGATTTCAAGAGAGAACGGCCTGTTTTGGTGAAAATAATACCTTGGAAGATATGGGTGCGATGCCTAGTATAATAATTGTCTCGTTTACCGTTTATAATCCCCGACAGACGCCGAGAATATACCGTTGCCTGTACCGATAAGCTCTTCCAACGGACTAGCTTGTTCTTCGTCGTCATCGATCCGGTTTGAGATGAATGGACTGATATCTATGATGCCCTCGTCGCGAAGTTCTGTCAGGATATTGCCGACCACCAGCCAGCCCTGTTTCGTCAAGCAGGTAACAGTTCCCAGTTCCAGTGGATAATCGGTCTTGGTGCGATGGAGTTCGTGGTACGGCAGATTTCCGGTGGCTATCAGGGCCAGTGGGATGTCAAATGCTCGGTCGCTGGCTCCGTAGAGCTGCTCGGCAATATTCCGCAAATCATGCAATCTCCGCTTGAAGTCGCAGTTCATGAGATACTGCCAGATCGGCCAGAGGCCAACCGGTGCGGCTCCATCTATACCATGCCACTGCTTAGGATTCGAAAATATCAAAATATCAAACACTTGCCTGCCCAGTCTGTTGGCCAGGGGTTCTCTGGGAGGCCGAATAGGGCCTTCACACGAGTTAGCGCCATCTCTTTGTTCAGGAATTATTTCTGACCTGCAAAACCTCATTTTCTTGTTCAGGAATATCAACCCATTCGCTATCGAAGAGGCAGCCTCCTTCGAAAATTGACTGGAGGGGTAGGTTAGCAGAAGGGATTTCGTTAGCAACGGCTGCTCGAACCCCCAGCATTTTCCCCAACCATTCGGCATTTAACTGGATGACTCCGTCGTCTCTGATCAAGTCAAGGTGAGTGAGACAGCTTCAGAGGTTCTCATATAGACGTAAAAAAACCTACGATACAGTCAATTCAGTCAATTTGATTTTGGGTTTTGGATCCAGAAGTATGGGGAGTATAGGGGAACATTTGCTGGACCGAGGTTTATCCCTAGGAAGATCGACATTCAAGATGACCTTGCTACCATCGTACTGTATGCTGGACATTTGCTTCTGAGGGCATGGTGTTCAGTCAGTTATATTAATCACTGGAGGATGACGTACAGCCAAGTCTGAGAGGACAACATTATTTTCTCGCAAGTAATTCATAGCGTCCTGGGAAAAAAAGAATCCAGGTATATTACTTGTATTATCCTGACAAACTCACGAGTACACTGGTGATCTGCGAAGTAAGAAAAATGAGCATCGTGATTGAACGGAAAAGCGGCAAACAATACGATCTCTATGGCCTTTTTCTGGAGAACCCACGGTGATTGACGATATAAGTCCAAGACGACAATGCGAGCTGGGGTGCGCGATGCTGCAATGGATGTCAGAAAAACTCACATGTGCACAAATTAAGACTCAACCCAGCTCCAGGACTACGAATGGCGCAGGCGAGATTAGCGAGGACGCGCCAAGGAACGGCAAATTTGGGTGTCTGTCAAGATTTCAAGGGGACATAAATCAAACCTGAAGGTGGAATCTTGTACCTCAAAGATGTGAAATGTGCCAGGTCCTCGGCAAAATTCTGAATCCCTAATGAGTGTGCGAAGAACAGTCCCCGTTCCTTGTAACTCACAGATTTGGTCTGGTACTGTCGCAGTAGAACTAGCTTTTGATGGGGTACAAGTCGTGCGATTGCTCTAGTGTGCTTCTGATCTGTTGTGTTCAACAATTGTATAAGTTCCAAATCCTTCAGACTGAAGACTGGATATGTTTGTTCCTGCTGTTGAATCTGAGTCTTCGCCATTTCTATCGCCACCTGGACGATTTTAGAAACCGGAAAAACTTCGGAGGGAGACTTACAAGGAACTGAAGCTGCGCCTCGGTAATTCTCGTACGATAATTTGACAGCTCTTGGCGGTCTTCTTTCTCATTGAGAAAACGCCAAAAACGATTTCGCTGGGTGATTGTGTCCATAAAGGTAGCCACGTCCTCTAGGGCTCTTTTGACAGTGAACAACTCCGATATTCAAACGGTCAATCGGCGCCACCTCTGAAATTGTCTGATACTGTCTTCGTGCAGATTCTGTGTTGAGAACAGCGGCCCCACCGGATAGACGTGCAATATCTCCTTGATGGCATTGCGGACGTCTTGTGCAAGCACTTTTGCTTTCTTTTTGTTGCTCTTCGCACCCTGCAAGTAGTCCGGTAGGATGACAGCCCCACCGGAGACGATCAATACTTACTTCGGCAGACGTGTAGACCCGCACGGCAATGCTCACAAGAGGTTGCAGAGCAGGGATGTTGGAACCATTCGATAAATCCTGGAGAAAGCCGAGAGCCCCAGCGAGGAGGATTTGTGGCCTGGACGACATGGTAGAGGAAGAGTTGATCAAGCGCTGAGACTGGTCACAGGTCCGCCTCGTGTTATGCAAGCTCGTGTAGCCACAGCTATTACGATGTAAAGCGCCCACAGCTATGTGACCAATTGAGCGCAGAAGCATCGGAACCACAGTCATGAAGCATTCGAAGGGGCAAAAATACGTCGCCGCGTCAGGTAGGCGCGGCGGTGATGCGCGGTGCCGCGGCAGATTCCGCGGCGATTCGAACTTAATGAGCGCCGTTCACACGTTCTAAGGTCCGCCATCATCCCACCATAGTGGCAGAGGAGCTACACACATGGCAGTAAGGAGGGATGGCAAAGGAACAGCTTTGAATGGTGGCACCTACCATAGGGTAGGTGCCACGGAAGGAAACTTGTATGCGGTGTGGACGCGGAGATGATGCGGCGGGATGCGGCGGTCTGCGGCGGGACGCGGGAGTTCCAGCAGCCTGTGGTGTACATAGCGCTTGCTAGGCAAAAGGCGAAGAAGACCGATGGCAGACGCAATGCCGTCTTTACGGCTTTGACCGGTGCCGTGACCCTTCAACTGCATGTTGTTCCGTCCCGTCGAGCCGTTGGTCTAGCTAACTTTTGGGGAAAGCGACACGGCACGGAGGCGACAAATGAAGGCCAAGAATAGAGGGAAGTGGCGAATATGAACGTGCAGGGGATGGTGGAGACAGACGAGACAGACGAAAGAGAGGGCGTGGAGGATGCGGATCTGGCGAGCTTAGAAAAAAATAGTTTCCTGTCTGGAATAAATTGCACAAGCCAGGAATAGCGTATAAATTCCACTGCGTTGCCAACGCTTCCCATTGCTCGGAGGACGCTCACTATACAGCAATATATTTTCATGCGGTAGCACGCAATATCCCCCCGGATCAGCGCTGAGGGGAACGCCAACTGTAAATGATACGTGAAGGAATAAAATACTTCACACAGATTATAAAGGCTGCCGCCCAGTACGGGGCAAATGGATGTTGGAAAATGTAACCATAACTCGAGCCCGAGTCGAACGGGTCTCCTTTGCAGTAGGATGTAGTACGAGATATAGGGCTTCATGCGAGACACAAATGAAATAGCACGCTCAGACAAGATGAAGAAATGGGAGAGGATCAAGCCATAAGCTGGATGGCGAGGCAGACGGCGTACAGAATTTGCGGAATGCGCCATGCGGACGGGTATCGAGCATGGAAAAGAAACGCAGAACAGGGGAGCATGTGTGCGTATTGGATAATTTGGATTGTGACAGGATGCGATGGAGAAATGAGACTGATGCGATGGACGGCGGAAGGGAACGCCACGATGTGCGGAGAGCGTAGGATGGCCTAGCGCACTGGATACAACGAGAGGAACGAGGTGAGGTATCAGAGAGTTGAGGACGACGAGAATAGCGGGGGCCGATGGACGGGATGAAGTGGAGGCGCGGAGCCAACAACCGGAAAGCGGCGGACAAGGGGGCGGACGAGAGGAGTGGCAGTTGCGTGGCAGTTGCGTTGGGCCAATGATGGACGAATAGATACAACACGGCAAATACGGATAGACCGAGTCGCAGGGAATAGATATAGCATGAGAGCCAGGACCGGCGAGTAGGTGATGCAGCGAGCAGAGAGGGGCGAACCTGATACAGGACGGACGACGAGGAAGAAAAAGCACACCAAAGTAGGGGACATGTTGCTCGCAATGTCTCGTCGTCCCCCCAGCCCGTGGTCAGTACGTCCATCTTTTGCTGCGCCAGAATCTCGACATCTTGGAGTCGACGGAGACGAATGAAATCGGTAGAGGAGTAAAAGAAAGACGACTTGCGCCTTTTCCAAGATGAAAGCTGCGCGCCCTATCTCGGCCCTCGACGAGCACGACGAAGCTCGCGCCTCCCACACGGGACGCACCAGCCCTCGCCCCGCTGTAGCTTCGATCGGCAGGAGGCAAGCAGGAGGTGAAGGGGAGAGTGACAAGTGACTGTCACGTTATTACTCCACATCACGACAAGCAGGCTGGCAGCAGTGAACTGTTTCCCTCAGAACACGACGACGCGGGTCGAGAGCTCGTACGGGCCGGCGGGTGACTACATCCACATGTTCCTCGCTCCGTCAATCACCAGTATTGACGTACGGCCACGCACCGACCCCGATCATTCATTATTCCCCGCTCTTGCGCTTAAATGTCCCAGACTGAAGGATGTTTCTATCTCCCCGGGCGATTCGGCTCTAGGTCTCTACACAGCCGCAGTCCCCGCATGTCTGCGCGAGTTACAATGTGTCGAATCCTTATATGTTGATGTCCTAGAGCTACAGCCCCTACGTGTTGGCCCATATTGCTTAGTTCTCAACCCTCCACTCCCTGGGTATGAGCACCCTCCTGCCGGGAATACTCTGGTCAGCCCCGAGGCCCGGCCATTTGCGGTCTTGCGTGAGATAATTCTCCGTTGTCCCGATCTCAAGTCGACAGCTCGCTTCCTGGAGTGTCTATCCCAGATCTCGTTAGAGGACTTTATTTACATCCATTCCATGCTCGAGTTAGACCTGGACAACGAGACCGCATTGGGCGCGAGCTTAGCCCCGACTCAGGAATCTGGAGCTCTTCGGCCACCACTGCACGGAACAACCCGACTTACCATCACATGTCTTCGCTCACTACTGCCCCTCGCTCGAGGTACCGGCCATAACATTCAATGGTACTGACGTTTCCGTTGCCCAGTCTGACACCGTTACCTGTACTCCGCAATATCAGCCCATCCACTTCAATGTCGGCCATTCAGCCATATCCGCAGCGTTCCCGACAGCCCAATTCATTTCCGCTTTCTTCCCAATTTTGAAGTATGCCACCACCTTCCAGGACCATCTAGGAGATGGGGATTTAGTTGATGGACACAACGGCATTTCTGAGGCTGACGCAATTAGCCTCTATGAACGGTGGAAGTCAGTAGCATCGATTTCATCTCACCTCTTGGCGTTGGGCGAGGACGAACGTCGCTCAGCGCAATCCCCCCGGTTTATTTCTAGTCAGTTCCAGCCTATTCTCAGCTGTCTGTTCTCGATCATTAACGCCCTCCATACAGTCCCACAGCTCTATTCAGCCATTAAGCATAACGAAACTCTACGCTCCATTAGAACACGGCGTGATTCGACCATCCATCCTCCTCATTCCGCATCATCTAAGTCGCGCACTAATATGTATTTGGTACGGTAAGACTTCAATTTTGCCCTTCCTAGATTAGCCTCTCATGTCGGCAATAGTGGATGAGAATTTAATATACTTTGTGTCTTTGGAAATCGGACGGAGGGCATCCAATGAGCAATTGTTCCTCTGATGGGAAATCATATATGTTCACTAACCGGTGTGTTCATACATATTTTGTGCTTTTGGTTCAGGTGCACAAGACTCGTTCTATGGTGTCTTTCTTCTCCCCACTGCCATCGAACACCCTTCTCTTTCTCCGTCATGTCCCGCCACGCCACAGCTGCTGGCACTAAATTTACCATGGAAACTGGGCAAACGTCTCCGATTCGACGTTTCCTTACCATTCTTCTACTGCAGGCTTCCCCCTTGTACCGGGATGCACTATACTTGCAGCTTGCTCTTGGCTCTCGCGGAGACGCGTCTTCCGGTCCAACGTACGGCTTCAGTATTTCTTCTACCTTCAAACCGAGTCGACCTCAATATTGGCATGGCATTCAACTCTCTTTTCGACTTTTAAAGACATGTCAGCATCGGATATACATGCGATCTCGGCGATATTGCCCGGAGGGTATTGTGAATTCCTACATTTGGGAATTGATCGCATATTGGTCCGCTGCTAGTAATGGACCGGGCAAGGAAAATTGGTTCCACTCAAATATATGCGCAGCCTTTTTTTAAAAACCTCCCAGAAGCGCCCTTTGGTATAATACCACGAAAAAGCGCGGCTTTCGTGCGCTTTGAGCCGGACAACATCACATGAAATTACATCTATGTAAGGCGATTTGAACTTCCGTTTTCCCACAGGGCTGGCTCCTAAAAAAAATCAAAAAAAGTTTCTGGATAGTACGCCCCAATGGTGCGTTCCTGTGAGGAAGAGTACGAGGCCATCGTAGCCCTCGGTCAGCTTTACCCCATTCTTCGCGAGGTTCGGTTCGGATACTCAAGCTATTTTTGGGGCCGCATTGATGAGATGCTGTGGAAGAGATGTGGAGGGAGCACGTATATTCAAGTGGTATAGAGGACCGCTCGGCGGGGAGTATTCAGTTCTCCCGCCCATTTTTCGTCATCGCTTTCCCCGTACAACGGGGAATTGGTCGCACGACACAGAGAGGTGCAGATCTCCCAGAAGCGAATCAATTTCTTTGCACCCAAGACCCCGCCAGGCGACGCAAGTTTCGGATGTGTATGTATGCTGGGGAAGCACGAACGATACGACTCGGATATGTTTAACTTGCGACCAATAGTAAGGCCCGGCCTTCAACTCGACAAGTCACTCGTTCAAGTCATTCTTCATCTGGAAATCGACTGTGTCTCAAGATTGCAGTAAAATACGTTCGGTACATGGAGAAACGGCCTGATGGTCGATGTACATATTTTGACCGAGAAGTCAACCTGAAGCGTGCTTCTTCTTTTCCATGGCGCATTCCCGCTTGTGAGTAGATTTCCAATGAGCCTAGCAAGCGTCAAACCGTGTTCCAGCCGACAGTGAAGCCTCACCTTCTGACATGCCTGCCCACAATAAAATCTTTGTCCACAACCGGAGCACGCTTTCAAATCGTTCGGATTCCCACAGGCAGCACACGCCGTCGCCCGCCGACTATCCCTCCCGTCCTTCTTCAGCTCTTCGAAAAACCCAAACGAGTCACCCGGGGACATGGTGACCTCGCGCGTCGTCTTGCGCTTACTCGCGCTCAAAGGTCCAAGGAGTGCCTCCGGCGCAAGAGGCATTTTGAACGTCTTCGCACCTGGTGCGTACGACAACTTCGTTCCCAGCGCGGCCATGACAGCCTGCGTCGTCTCTGCGAGATCGAAGTAGTCCGGGTCGAACTTCGATTTCTTATTCCAGCCGCGATCGGTGTAGTTTGGCATGGAATAGATCTCGGAGAGCAGTTCGCGCCGTGCGGCGGGAGTGCCGGATTTGGTGAGGGTTTCGATGTGTTCGGCCCAGGTGTCATTCCCCTTGCCGTTTTCCATTGGGCAGATTCCAGAGCCGCCGAGGACTTGGATGCGGCCGTAGCTCTCTTCAAGCGGCACGATTTTCTCCACCTGAAATCAGCAATATTAGCTGGGAATTTGGATGGAGGAAGTAATGGTCACTGACGATGATATCGTGACGAAAATGATCTCCCAGATCATATTCATACTGGCATGCGTCGCCGACTTTGGCCATGACATGGGCCACGCAATAATCGTCCTCGTTGAGGAAATCATAACCAGACTGAGGTGAAGGGTACATGAGGCAAGCTGCATGCAGTAGACGGACAACTTACAGCGTCGACATGCATCATGTCAATCGCGCCGCTGTTCTGGAAGAGGATGAGAGATCGCAAAGCAAAATGATATGGGTGATACAACCTTGGGCCCGTATTGCGTGCCGTCGCGGTAATCAGTCAGGATGTGTGCGTGGAAGTTTCGGACCCTGGGAGAAGTTGTAAAGCAGAATGCCAAGTAGTGCAAAAAGGAAATGCACACCATCCCATAAGCGGTGCCAAAACTTTGTCCTGAAACACAGCCAGAGACATCCCTCCGCTGACAATGAACCGTCTCCAGATGCGATCCTCACCGGTCGCCGTTTTTATGTCCCTGTTGATTGATGTGTTACTAGTATCGACAATAGACTGGACTCACGGCATGTGAATCCGGAGGACGTAGTCGCGGCGCGTCAAATCGCCCGGATCGACTTGCTTCAGCTCGCGTTTCTAAAATAATACAGTTAGCGTGCGGTCTTTGTAAAGCAGACGGGCCCACACCCTTCGCGTCAGAACAGCATTCATGAATTGATCCTCTGGGCGCAGAAGTTGACTCGATCGATTGAGCGGCGCATAGGTCATTTGGTGCATCATCTGCACAGAAATATCGTTAATGTATGTATAAGCTTCTGATAAATCATAAAAAGTGGAATATATAGTGTCACATGTGGCACAGAATAAAAAACAAGACGAGAAAGAAGGGTAGAAAGGAGCCGTACTTTTCTCATCATGGGATAAGGGATATCTTCATGCCCTGCACCTTGTTGGCCACGGGGGATATACTGCTTACTAGATGAAAAAAATCCATAGATGGAAAAGGGAACATACGGGATACAAGCCCCAGGACCTGATTCTACCATCGGGGCCGATGTGTTTGATGTACGTGTCGGGATCTGCATGGATGGTGGGGTCGTAAAAAGGGAGTGCAAGCGGCAGACTCACGTTCAAAAAATACAGCAGGCAAAGATGAGCCGTCGTCTGTCGGGGCGAGGTTTATGAAAGCGGGGGGCCTTGTCGATGCGATGGTGGTACCCTGGAGGGCTCGAAGCATATCCTCCATAGTGGATCAAAGGAAAGAGCGGCGTAACGGAGGTCACGTCACGAGCTCACATCATCAGGAAAACCATAGCCGAGATGTACCTATGACGTGTATGCAGCGGTATGCAGCACTATACAAGGCTGCATAGCATTTCCATAGCAGCCCATAGGTTCATTGTTGGAGTTACGAGTTGCATGTGCGCTGCATTTGTGGCGCACTTTACTACCAGGTCCCCGCCGTTCATTCTTTCCTTCATTTCTGCTTTCTGCCCGTTATTGTATCCGAGAGGCTAAATTGGTACATTAATTACTCTAGAATAGTATTTGAGTACCGTAGACAACAGAATATTCCCCGCGCATTTGCAACGGGTTCACTGCTAATATTGGATTGCTCTCTTGATTCCAACATTCACACAAAACGCTATGGAAGCCTATGGAGCACTATAGAGCACTATCCAGCCATTTCTTGTTTTCCTGATGATCATTGCTACCGCAAAATGGAATTTGAGATTGGATTTGGAGTGCTGAACACAAGTGGTGAAATTTAGAATTATCGTAAACCCCGAAGAAATAAGTTGCCACCAGCGGTAAGTGCTCATCACTGAACCAAAAGGCGAACTGGAATAATTCTTTTACTCTGCTCTCAGCTTCCCCCCACCTCAAATTTGATGTAAGCCTTCAGCAGGCTTCGGTCTGCTGAAAGTTTACAAGGTAGCCTTTAATGGGTGCCGGGATCAACACGGATACTGCTGGGGTGTTCGAAGTTGTTTGATTTCAAATCATCGTCTGCCCGATCAGCGCGGACATTATGCAGCAGTGCAACCGGAGCGTGGATGTAAGAACCAAGGCACTGTGGGTGTGTACCTTCAAACCGAGCATTCAATTCTCTCTTCGACTCTTAAAGTCATGTCAGCATCGGATACACATGCGATCTCGGCGATATTGTTTCCCCCCTCCTGTTATTGATTCATTTCCGGGAAATGGGGCGACGTGCTCTCGAAACTTTGGTCTTCCTTCCGCGTCTTTGCTTTCCAAATACCCAGTATTACTTCTACAGTGGGATTTGTCGCATCTTTTTCCTCTGTTCGTCTATTTACTTTCACTTACACGAGAACTTGTTTTAGACTCCTGTCCTTCATTGCGCACTCAATCTGTCCCAAATTCAACTCATATATCGCCTCGCTTGCCTTGAAAATCTTTCAGTTCGCAGCTAAGATTGACTATCCGACCGTGACAACTCAAATCTGACAGACCTCTCCTGCTCACGTCGCGTTCCAAAATAACCTTGCGATCGAGTCAAATTATAAGCCGTCGCCGTAGTAATGGGAATGAATACTGCTTATGCCCCCGCGGAGAAACCATAAAGGATCAACTTCACCTGAAACCTCCCGCCAGCCATCCGCTATCCGCATGGAACCCGTACAACTTTATCGGCGCAGGACGAACCTTGATGCTTTCCCACGGATTTTTCGCGGGCCCGAGGTCGGGATGCAACGTTGCGCCGGCGGCACGCAGCAGAGCCACCTCGCCTTCTGCCTCCTCGCGGGTGAACGGCTATACCGGGCTGTTATCATTGAAGAATCAGAGCCCCACTCGCAGTACAACCACGCACGGTAAATAAAGTTGGTATCTTCCGCTCGACAAGAAGCTTGAAGGTTGGTGGCCACGTACGCATCGATGCCTGCGACGCCCCGGAGTTGAAGGCGTTACAAACATCGGGCTTCTCAAATTCGCTGCCTTTATTTGCCATAAACTCATGGTAAGTGCTGAGAACAATATGAGTGATCAAAACGTCAACGGGAAGGTGGGAGGACTCACTCGAAGGTGTGCTCGTGGATACGCTTACGACCGCGCTGTGTGCAAACACTGAAATATAATTCAGTTGAGCCGAGGCAATAAGGCAGGACATACGAGCAAGTTTCACCGCTGAAGATCTTTTGCGCGAGGCCGCGTCCAGGCATGTCTGGACCGCACAGGACCAGCTATTGAAACATCGGTTGATGCCCACACACATGATGACTCCCTGCACCTTCAGGATCTTTACTTCGGGTAAACGATGAAGTATTTCCTCGAAGACCATGCTGCACCTGACCTCTATAAGGTTGGCGCCGATGATCTGTTACCTGTCAGGATCGCGAAGGAAAACATTCGACGTGAACGGTAAGTGTATGTCTCCGGGCCTTCGCCAGCTTCGTCACTTCGTTAGATAGCGAAAGTTCGTCGCATCCTAATTTTAGAGGAGCAAGTTCGTCAGATGCTGATTTATTAGATGAAAGTTCATCAGATAACATTATTTTTATGAATGTTCGTCGGGTAGAACACGACCATTGACAAAATTCGTCAGTTGCGCGGCATTTTGCAGTACACTGGCATCTTTGTCGGATTACATGTACAAGTTCCACTCATCCAAATTGCAGGCTAACGCAAGGTTCTTTTTTAAGCAATGAAAGTCAAAAAGTGCGATTGCTACGCACTATGCGACCATGTGACTAATTATTCGGGCGGGTACGACCCCGAAAGCACCCAACATTCGCGCTCGCACGGACGGATTTACAGACCTCCTCGAGATACACGCTGCGGATGGCCCGCCTCGACGCGTGTGCAACATGCATGAATAAAGTCTACAGTGCTGCGGGCGCCACTGGGGTGTGTGGGACGACCTCGGATATGGAAGAACGGAGGGAACGGGGGGCTGACATGGAAGGAAGAAGAGAAAGGAACGGGGAAGAAATGGGGAAGGGAGGGAGAGGAAAACAGGAGGACACGAAGAGGGAGGTTAAAAATAATGGTGAAAGTGAAAAAAAGAATGCGAACGGGGAGCGGAACAAAATGAAAAAAAGGATGCGACAGCGGGACAGGGATGAGACTATAGACGAAGACACTCGCCGTCTTCCACCTCCAGCTCATATCAAAGTCCACGACCCTCCGGCATCGGTGTCGCTGTGCGCGCGAACACAACAGGTTTCTTGTCCAGCGCCTTCGGAGCCTTCGTGTCCACGAGCAACGTGCTGGGCGGCAAAAGTGGAAATAAAACAAACCAAAACTCGGGGGAAGCCATGAATGAGTGATCCAGTGGCAGGCACGCACCTCTCAGGCCGGTAAAGCGCACGGCGTCCACGCCTCTGATAATGCCGGTCTTTATCGGGCTCGGGCTATTGGCCAGCGCTTCGTTCGACGAGCACCAGCGTCTTAGTGCCGCCTCCGTATAGATGTCCTGGCAGAGCGTGCGCGGGACTGCGGCGACGGTCGACGTGAGGAGCTGGTGGTGGAGCGGAAGAAAGAAGCACATAATCACGTGATGCAACATTCGGAAAACGTTCATCTGACGAAGTTTAACGCTATCTGACGAACTTAGAGTACAATATGACAAACCTGTAGTTCAATCCGACGAAAATTCATAAAAACAATGTTATCTGACGAACTTTCATCTCTTAAATTACCATCTGACGAATTTTCTCTTCTAAAATTAGGATCTAACGAACCTTCTCTATCTAACGAAGTAACGAACTTGGCTAATACCCTATGTCTCCGCGTCGACCCGTCATCATCATTCAGCTTCTCGAGACCGTATAATATAGTCATCGTCATAGTGAGATCATCAGACGCCGCTCGAATCCATGGGGCAGTGGGAATGACGCGGGAACACTGATAAACTTCCGTATATCATCATTAAATTGACCCTCCCAGGACGATGCTGTCAATGACATCCACGCAGATTTGACACGCGGCGGCACCCATTTGAACCGCCCGAAATGGAGGGCGAATAAAGTAACTTATTTCCTAACTTGGAACTTTACTTACCGCTTAATTTTGGCGCGGCTAACTTTACTTTACTTCGCTTAACTTTTCTCACGGGTGGTCCCAGCTAACTTTACTTGCACGGTTCAAAGTAAGTTTTTTCGTGGCCATTTTGGAGGCGTCCAAGCGAAGATATGAGGTCTGTATCACATTGAATGTTACTCAAACATGATTTACACCCGCATTTACTTGGTGGGCCCGATTGCGGGGATGTTTGGAGTCATGGGCTAGAAGTGCCTTACCACCAATAGTAAATTTCTGAGAGTGCCCAGATACTCCCAACCAGGCCATGACACTTATTTCAGCCCTAAAAGAGCGCTCATTGACCAAATTTACGCCCCATGAGAGAATTACGAAGAAGTTCGTGCATTTGTGGCACATCAAAAATGGGTTTTGATCCCGCCGTCGTTCTAGGAGCTTAAGTCTGTCGAAAAGCGACGGATTCGTCTTCAAAATTTGTTCGCTCATCTCCTTAAGAGCCATGTTTACCTTGTTAATCTTGTTTCACCTTGTACCGGTGCAATTTCTGAGATTGATCTTTCTGGTCTTTCAGAGCTTCTGATTGGCACGTCGTTTTTGAGCCGCACTGAACACAAGACTGATATAGACAATGCCTAACAGGTATCAGATTTCCCAGTTGAGTAAAATTCACTTTTGACTGAGCCGTAGCTTGAGCGAACTTGGCTGCCCAAGTTCATCAATCAAACAGGAACAAACTTACTTATGCCATCAGTTGAGCAATTAAGACCACCAATTAAAGCAAATCTCGCAGAGAATAATTAAATAGGGTTCCCCCACTGTAATAGAGCTCAGTTTTGTCATCACCCGCGAAATTGACGCATTTACTCGCAGGTTTCAGTCACATTGAAGTGGCAGCGTAAAATGTCACCAGAGCCGCAATGAGGACGCCTCGAGCTGTAGTGGCAAGCCATATACACTTATTCGAACTCATTGACATGAGTGGAGTCGGGAATACAGTGACAGGGGGGCCAGACTGAGAAATCTCACAGTAAAGAAGTTGCGTGCTTCGCAGCCAGGATCTCAGTTAAGGACAACATTCCTTTCCATGCAACTGGTTGCGCATATAACTGGGTAAGATGATTAATTTGAGCTTCGTGAGCATTTACTTCAGCTAGACTAAGGCTTCCCATGCACATAATCACCTCAAGTTAACAGGGAGTTAGTTTGGGTCAAACACAACCATACTTACTTATGATGGTTGATCCGAGCGTGCCGTTAACTTTCCTTGTACTTTCGCTTAGCTTTACTTTATAAATTAACTTACCTAGCCAAAAGCAAAGTAAAGTTAATTTTGTATGGGTAAGTTAATTTGCACAAGTTACTTTGTGAACCATCCCCGAAATGACTATTCTTGTCTGCCAAGACGGCTTGGAACTTGATGTGTGCGCGCACCTCGCTATTCATCTCGCACTGAGAAAGACCGTCATGCCCATGATCCGCGTCCTCACAGGGACCATGATACAGCATGCGAGCAGCCTCCCAGTGCGCAGGCGATCAGCAGAAGCTCAGGTTGCAATGTGGGCACGGAATCAGGTGTCTGGGATCGTCGGTGGTCGTGCCCACTATGGCGGCTTCCAATCGAATCAGTTGGTCCGTGCGTGTGCCGCGTTGCGCAGCAGGGTCAATGGCGCGACAGCAATGGCCGGAATGACATACCAGACCATACATCGTGGTTCAAATATGACCAGGTTCTTAAACAAAGTCGCCTGCCTTCGAAATGTCAGTATGATCACAAAAACGATGACGCTGCAATGCCAAATCAATACCTCTGCAAAAAACGCCGGCAGAAATCAAGGATACGTGAGATCTGCTCCGCAGTAATGCGGTTTAGCCACATCAGTGGTTGGCTCGCTGGGTAGGGTGGACAAAAGCATCACGGCTACGATGGGATTACTTTTCTCGATTGCGCTGTGAGCCTTGCACATAGGTTTGTGCATTTTCCAATCGACCTGGTAAACTGTGTGAGGATATTGTAAAATCTAATCTAAACTACTTTGCGGACTTTCTGGCATTCTATGATTGCAGCCATAAGTCTGACTGCATCCCGGATGAAATGCCACTCCACGTACCTGAAGTGCAATACGAGATTCGGTGACATCCACTACATCGAGAGGGAAGAACACCATCGTCTTTAAAGCATTTGTAGCAAGCGAAGCCCTGGCACGCAGACAAAGGTGGAAGAAGTGGGCGTTTTTCGTGCTGCATGATGACGGTTTGGAGAGAAAGGAAATTCAACCTCCGCCGGTTACAAATTCCTGCAGTTCAACCCTATTATTAGGTTGCCGCGCCATTCTGTACCACAGAACGGGTGGCTATTCCAGGACACAGCCATCCGTTTCATGGGACAAAACGGAGCGGCAACAGTGCTGCCTGAGATAAATAGCCCCGCGATCGAGTCAAATTATGAGCTGTCGCCGTAGTATTGGGAACGAATACTTCTCATACCCCCGCGCGGAAACCATGAAGGATCAGTATTTTTTTTCGGATTACTAGATGTAGATGCAGGGATTCAAGAAACACTCTTGTTGAGGCGTAATGAAAAATCAGGCAACAAATATGAGGGAGGAGCGACTATAATTTTGAACAGTGAGATACAGAGATCTTTAGAGGATAGTTGACCTGAAGGCCTATAGAAAATTTGCGCAAATAGCCTGCGGGGGGGATTGCAACAAGGATAACGGAAATTGCCGTGTGAAGTTCAAGCTCCGATTGATGGCCCAGGCATTGATCGCATCTTGTCTTTCTCGCCTTATCTCCTTCATCTCGGTCAACGCTTGGGCTTCTGATGGACTCCCCCGCAGCGGACGCCGACACGTCTGACACCTCGCCCACCCGTGTTATAGACCTTTGGTTCCCAGATGCAAACCTGGTCATTCGAGTGGGCGGCAGCTTATTCAAGGTGTTTCGGGGTATCCTGGCCACGAAATCCCCCGTATTTGAGGACATGCTGTCGTTTCCGCAGCCCGAGGACTCAGAGCTCATTGACGGATGCCCAGTTGTACGCCTTTTCGACTCTGAGAAGGACGCCGAATATTTCTTACGAGCTTTATTCCACTACGAGTAAGTCGTCTTATTTACTCAGCAGAGTTGGACACCAGCTTATATACGTTGCCCGCATAGCTTCTTTGAACCGTATCCGGCGGAAGTAGATTTTGAAACCGTCGCCGGCGTCCTCCGACTCAGCCAGAAATATCAGGTGGAGCACCTTCGGAAACGTGCACTGCTTCATCTCTCAGAACGCTACCCGACTTCTCTCGCCGATTGGGACACGGACTCCAAGTGGACTCATCTCCACGTCGAGGCTGTGAACCTCGCCAGAGAGGTGTCCGCATTGTGGATTCTTCCGCTGGCGTTGTACCGTTGCTGCGATCATTTAGGGATTTCCGCATTGCTGTCCGGCGATACGCGACTCGACGAACGCGACTACAGACGCTGCGTTGAGGCGACTCTTCAACTCCACACGACCCATACTTCATTCATGCTGGACTTCCTTCTCAATCCGGCTTCGATTCCCGGATGTCTATCAGCTGCTCATTGTGTCCCTCTGCGGATGCACTACCGCCGCACTTATGACCGCCTCCGCCATGCCCGTCTCCCACTAAATGTAATGCGCACGTCAGGCTGGGAGTTTTTTCAGGTCTGCGCACCGTGCTTGGCGCATATGAAGGAGCGGCACGCCGCGGCGATGGAAGAGTGTTGGGCGGACCTCCCGGCAATCTTCGATGTTCTGGACTGGGAATCCCTCGAGGACATGAAGCGTGCAGCGCTTGGGTAGTTTATGTACAATTGGTGCGTAGCACTCCTTTCCCCATTTCTTTTCCGCTGAATTGACGCTCCCAACGGGGCCCAGGCGTAACTTAAAGTAAAACACGACACTACCAACGAGTAAGTCCCATTAATCTTGTGCCGCGACTGGTTCGTCTTGTGGCCTTCTCCCGAAAGCCAATCTCATTCACTCGACCTCTCCATATATGCCCATTCCGCAATTCGCTCAAATTGTCCTACGTTTTTCACCACGGGTAATTCAGTACATTAATCTGTGCAGAGATTCGCTTGTCCTGTCGCCTTGTTCCGATGGCCAATCTCATCCTTGAAGGCTTCCCTTTTGTTACAATTTTCACGATCTCCCTGCCATCCTTTCACTGAGAAAAAAACCGGGCAATCGATAGTGATTTGTACAGAGCGCTCCTTCCTGTCGGATTGAGAATCACCGTAAAGGCTCGCAGAATTGGTACACAAACACACAATTTATCTTCGACATGATATTCTTTTGGTTCATCGTCTATACTGGAGCTTAAAGCAACATTTTCTCTAGACCTTTGACAAATATTTAAATGGTTCAATAGTCTGAGCAGAATTTTTGTGTTCCCTCTCAGTTAGAGCCTCGCTGCTCCGTCATCCCGTTCTCCGGTGTATTGTTTTGATTACCCAACTCGATATACAATACATACGCAGCGAAGACGGTATATCTGTTGTACTAAGTAGTGTACATGTACATAATTTGGAGTGTCGAAAGATGTGACTCGGAATATGTAGATGTGTAGGTACAATCAAGGCTACGGGACATAGGCAAGTAACAGGGACGAGACATAGATGTAGGCCCAGGAAAGGGAGGGATAGACACGAGATGGAGAGCGGGAGATGCGCGCGCGGGGTGACGCAGGGCAACAACATAGGCAGAAGTCGAGACTGCCCGCACGGGAAGACTGGGCGATGAAAACGACGCGGACGGACAAATACCCTCCCTCAGCAGCGTCCCTCGCGTATACGAAGCCCCTCCCGCAGGGTGTATAGCCCATCAGCTCCAAGTTCTCGCCATCAAGCCCCCCCCCCTCCCCCCCATCCGCCTACGTCGTACTACCGCGCTTCCCATACTCGCTGTCTTCCCGACCGCCCCGCCCCGCCCCGCCCCACATTCTCCCCCCCACCCTACACACCGAAAGCACATTCGATCCACCCTCCGTCCCGCGGCGGCAAAGAACGCCCCCGCACACAGCCATACCCGCGCGCAGGGGTACCCGCACCATGCGCGCGAGCCGCGCAGGATGAGGAATAGGGCGGCCCGCGGAAGTCGAGTGAGGCGGAGGTAGAGGTAGAGGGCGTCGACCCCGCGCGCGATACGAGACTGGATGACGAGCCGGGGCAGAAGATGGTGATGCGGGGGACGACATAGACGATGGGGGGGTGCGGGGGATGGATGCTCAATCGCGAGCGTGGATCCACGGATGCGGTCAGCGGGGACGATGGCCTGCAGGGCGAGGAGGCGATTGGCCCGGCGGAGGACGAAGGACATGTCTGGGAGACCGCGCTAGAAGACTGGAAGAGGAGGATTGATCGCACGCAGGCCATCGTCTTGACGGAGCGTACGTTCTGCGCGGTACCTGTCCGCAGGCGTCTCCCCGGCGCATGCCCTCCCCGACATCCCCACCGTTCCGCTCCTCAGCCGCCAGATCACATTGCCGAAGAAGCGTGCACGCTCTCTGCGCTGTCCTCCCACACCCCTCCCACCTTTACGAGTGTCCGGGCCCGCACATCCCACTCCACCACAGCGCCGCCGTCCCCAGCGGGGACTCCATCCGCTTCCTATATTGGCGCCCCAAGGTCGTCCTACCCCGCAGGTCGTCGACACCATGCTGCATCGATCGGCGCCCACCAAGCTCCAGTGAGAATCCGCCCCCGCCCGCGTCTATCCTGCGTCGTGTCCGTGGCTACCTGCGCGGGCGCCTCCCTTCTACGCTTTCTCCCCGACCTCCCCCATCGGCGACATTGGAACCGCAGCGCCCAGCGTGGAGTCCTGCCGCGCGAGCTTCCATGCCCGGATGCCTTGGCGCCCCCATACGTTGTCGACAGCATGCTGCTCCCGATCGGCAGCCTCACCTCCTCGAGCGGAGAATCCACCCCCAGCGTCGGCTGCCGGCGCGGGAGTCTCCCCACCACCCCCACATCGCGGTTCCGCAGCTGCCAGCCCATCGCATCTGCAACGACGAGCGCACGTTATCCCCCAGCGCGAAGTCCACGCGCTCTCACTTCAATGCCGTGACGCGGTGCTGCTGCCGCCGTACGTCGCACTCCCCATCATCGCCACCACTGGCGCACGGCGATTCGACGAGCTCCCGCACCTCGACTTTGCCACCCCGAGACCATCCCACGGGGCGGAGGATCTGCCTCCACTCCACGCTCCTCAATCGCGCGGCTGCCGTGGCAGAGGAGCATCCGCGCGCGGAGTCGACGGATGGGGCGGATCGGCGGTGGCGGTGGTGGCGACGAGGCGGGGTAAGATGGCGACGCGGGGGGCGAGAGGCGCGATGGATGAGGAAGGAGGGTGCTGACAACACTTCAGGCGACGGCGAGGAAGAGGACTAGGTTATCGCCTCGTTCTGACCCTACATGCCCTCACGCCGGCCGCGCCACCAGGTGCGGCGAATCCCTCGACGACGTGCATGCCGCTAGCGCACCATATGAGCAGCGGAAAGCGGTGAGGGTGGAAGACCACCGCGGTGGATGGGGTGACTCTTCACCGTGACGGACGACGACGGGGGGTGAATTGGGTTGTGCGAGCGAAGGCGGCGGAGATGATGTGCAAGCAGGCGACGATGGCAGTCGAATCGAGGTCAGTATACGGGGTGTAGCTATTCGATCCGCGAGGACGGGCGCCGCCTGTTCTGGTAGGCCGTGCAACGGGGCGCCGCCAGAGCCAGCCAGTAGCAGGCGAAGATCGGGTGGATAAAAATTGGTCGCTGCTGCAGAAATATTCATCAAGCGTTAGTTCCCCAGTTGCGCCAGAGTAAACCGCCTGTGCGAGGAGATGGGTGGGCGCAGTACTGGAGAAACTGGATAAGAATGGAAGCCAGCGCCCTAAAACATGGATATCGCACCGATTATTAGGACGATCGCACTGAGAATTGAGCCCGCGAAAGTGGAAGAACGAGGGAAGATAAGGGTTAGGAAACCGTGACAAGGTCAGGGCGTCGCGGACGAAGAGAGCCACAGGGGCGTGTGGGTGAAAAGATTGGTGGTTCAGATAGTGGAAAGAGTAGTTTGGACGTGTGTGGCATCGGCGTGTTTGGCGCGGTCAGGAACACAACACAGTGACTTCTTGTCTCAAACGGCGACAGGAACCAAACCGGGTTTTCCTGCTCTCCCGCCTGAGGCTGCACTCTTAGTACGCTCAGACCTGGCCGCGCCTCTCACCTGAGATCTGGCAGTCTGCGTTGGTTTCTCGAGTCGGACACAGAAAACTGGACTTCCCGTCTTTGATCTAGGCTTTGTTTGCTGAATTACTGAAACCCTGGGCTCCTAGGCCCACACCAACTGCCTGCTCGTGAAAGAAGGCGCGCACAGCTCCTCGTCAAAGCAACCCGTATGGCTCAGCGTTAGGTGACTCTCCCTGTAGTACCACATTCTCGTCGTGGACAGCTTACGCCTCGCGCGCTGTGATCGTAGGCGACGACTCCTGTGCGTCGGTGTCGCTTCTGACCTCGCGCGTGCATCCTTGCTCGATGCAGCCGTGAGCCTTTCCGCCCATACAGATGTGGGACTCCTGCTTCATGCAGATGTGGCGCTTGCGCATCCTGGCGCGCAAAATCTGCGCATCATGGCGGGGTGACCGAGTTTTTCAATATGTTTCGCGTGTCGACCTTCGGCCTAGCGCCTCCGTATATTTGAACGGCATGGCGAGCGATTTGGTCTACTCTGACGCGGAGAGGGTCCCGCATCCTTGTCGGGAACGGAGAGCAGAGGATATACTCCCGCATCCGGGCCGCGCCGTTCCTGCTTCGTATCCCCCGCAGCCGCTGCGGGCGGGTGTTCACCCGGTGTCGCTGCGCGCTGCGCCGAGCCGTCGTCTCTCCCAGCTATTTTGCTATATGCATGCGTTTGTGCGGAAAGAGATGCTGCGCTCCTTTCGGCGTCTCGCTGTGGCCGTTCTTACCTTTCCTCTGTGCATCTTCGTCTTGGGGACGGGTTTCTCATCCTCATCTTCTTCCAGTGCTCTTTTTGCACTTATACTGCCATGTCTTCTTTGTTTTTCTTCACCCTCGACATTCACGCTCACCAATGGCATCTATTCTGCAGTCCGGAGCCCGCACGTTTGGCCGGCGGCGGATATGTCAGCAGGGGCAAAGCGCAGTACACCGACAAATGTATGTACGCCCCTGCCTCGTCCCTTTCCTCGCGTCCTTTCCTCGCCCACTCCTTCCCTTCCATCCATCCACTTCGTATGACACTCTCGCCCCCTTTCTCCCTCGCCGTCCTACTCCTTGCTCGTATCTGCCTCTTCTCCCCCTTAGTATTTCTTACGTTCCTACGGCCTCCTTTACCCTCCATCTTACTCGTTTGCTCCCCCATGATACTCATCTATCGTCTTTCTCTTCTCCCAGACACCAAAGACGCAAAGACATCCTTGCTCACCCCCCCGCGCGGGTTTTGGGCGGCGCGTGCTGCTAATCCTGGTGCGGCGGCTGGCAAAGAGGTGTGTACTCATCTTCTGCCTTTACTCCTTCGTTCTTCATTACTCCAACTCTCCGCCCCTCTTCCTGCTATCTGTACATCCGCACCTTATTTGGTGCGGGGTGGCGCTGTTCCGACCCGCGAGTAGATGGCGTCGCGCGGACCTCGCGTGCACAGCGTCGCGTCTGGACCGATCCCTCGTGTTGGCGGGCTTCAGTCCTTCCCCGTACTCTGGTCTTTATCCCGCTCTTGCTTTCTTTTCTTTTCTGCATTTGGCACCCTCGCGCAGTGTGTCGCCCTCCGTCTTCACGCGCTGGAGGAGTGACGTCTACGGCGGCGGAGGCGCGAGGGTTCTTGTCCGCGCCGTATCTACCGCTACGCCTGCTCTGTCTTCCGATTTAAGACTCGAGATGTCCGCCCTGAGCCGCACTCTGCCACGCGTCCGTGCTTATGGGTTCACCCCGAGCCCGCAGCTATTGGGTTCTCGCCCGCGCGCCATGTCCTCTTTGTCGGCCATGTCTGCGTCCTCGGCGGGGAAGTGGGGTATGCGCGACACGTTACGCGCACGCTGTTCTCGGGGAGCAGGCATGCCGCGGGCGGGAAAATAATACTCGGTAGAGCGGATTGGGTAATTCAACGGGTAGTGCCCTTTTATGAGCACAACATACGCCAAAATAAAGTACAGTGTGGACAACAAAGAAATGAAAGGGAGATAAAGCGAAAGGTTCCCCGACATAAAAGATCTACATGAATAGCGAGCACCACTCAGCCTCTTATCGTTAACCGCGTTTGGGCGGCTTGCTTGACCTGTGGTGCAGACCCAGAACATCTTCTGGGGCGAATGGGTGGTCGTATATAGTGCCATTATCTAGGTCGCTTGTTAACGAAAAGTACAGTACTAGACCAGCTCTCCTCACAATCTTCAATGTATGACGGCTGTTTGAATGGCGAGACTTGGATAAGAGCAAATCTTTGTCAGAGGCACCAATCCGGGCTTTCAGCCGCTTCTTCGTGTCAGCGAATTTCTCCCCCTGAAAGACTCCACGTCACATAAAGTTCGAGGCAGTTGATAGTGGCCTTGCCCGCTTGACCACAAATTTGAAGGGGACGCCATGTGTTCGCGGCAGCTCCTTCGAGATGTGGAACACGCCGATGACCTTGTCTGAATCGTCGACTTCCAGCTCCTCGAGAGAAATTTCCTTCTTGAATACAAATTTTCATGGCTGAAATTTTAAGCCGCAACCTGTCCGCCGACTACCGACGAAAATAAATTTGACCAACCAAACTCCAGATACTCGCTTTGAGGTCCTCCTTGTTCCGTTATAAATTATACTACGCCAGTGGCGTGTTTCGAAGGAAAAAAATCCGTAGATCAGCGTGTTTAGTCTAGAGCGAAAAATCAGGACGAGTGAATTCGACAAAGTATCGTGCTTGCTCTCCGATCGGTTCTCTTTCGCCCCATTTGTTCTGCTCAAGCCCTGCTCGGCGACTTGAACTTGACTAAGATCTCTGTGATTCACAGCAACACTAGTGACTAGTTAGTAGTTATTCCTGAGGCCTCCGCCATCTGTTTCTTCCCGCGTTCCTAAATCCAGATGCTGAAGCCAACAAGAACTTGAGGTTCCTTCGAGACATATCGCATTCTCGCAAATCGCTTGAAACAAACCTCTGGGGCTGGGCTACACATCCATACCAAACCACTCGACCGCACCTTCGGCGTTCAGCGCTTGCAACCTCATGTCAATCTCCTTGATAAACCGTTCTCGGACCAGCGGCGCGAAGAACAATGTCACCTCCGTTATATCCAGTCTGGAGGTCCGCATTCCATCTCCACTGAATGCTGGGCTCGGACGCGCCAGCTTAAGATGACGCACAAAGGGCACCGTTCCGACGTAGCTACGGGTCTTCCCGGGATGCCCAAAGTGGATTTCTGGACGCATAATTTCGTCAAGGCTGCGCCAATAGATAAGCAAGATGAAATATCAGAAAGAACAGGACGATAACACTTACCGGAGCGTCGAGTTACAGAGTATACGCCCCGGCGGGCTAGCAAGATCCGTAACTTCCCCGCGGTTGATCGCTTCTGCCGCACGCTCAGCCTGCAAGTCCGTTAGCGCAGCCAGGAATTGCGGTGTGCGTCCGCACATGATGCTCTGGCGGACCGCGGCTGCGTAAGTGTAGTAATCATTCCCAACCGCAGGCGTAATTCTGTCCGTGGGCGCGAAGGTGAACTCATTGAATGCGAGCTCTTTCGGGATATCCCCTACGCCGCGAACATCCAGGACCGTGTCGATGGTGTGGATCGGCACGTTGGTTGCATCGGCCGCGTTGGTGGCGACAGCAATAAGGGCGACGATGCAGTCTTGCCGTGTGAGGAAATTCGCATTCTCCCCACCCTGCGCGTGGATGGTACCGTGAAGCTGTTGCACTTGGGCAGCAGAGAGGTGAAAATCAATTCTCACACTCGGTGGTTGAGCAACCAGTTGGGGGTGGGCAGAACCAGAAGGGTAGTAAGCTTCCACAGCCGAGGTATCTATGCCTTTGAGGCAAGTTCTATCTGGTGAGGGAGGTACGTCTTTGCTGCTTTGTAGACGAGCTCCGGTTCACCAAAGGCAATACCCTCATAGAACTGGCTCAGAGTACGGATGAAACGACTCGCGACGTAGTCACTCCCAATTTGGTGCCAGCGTGTGATACCAATACTGGTAAGCCCCAGCTTCGGAAACTTGGTGAGAATGCTGGCAAGCGGCGCCGTGGGATCCAGCACGATTTTCTAGGGACTCAACGAAGGCAGAAACCGCAATGGCTTCTGCACGACAGCTCCAATTGGCACGATCTCTGTCTCGTCGCTCTCAAGGACGGTGACAGGGATGCCTTTGGACGGTAGAGTGAGCTGTCCCGACGTTAAACATGATTGTGCTGATCTTTTTTTTGGAAAGACACACATGCCACGGGGCACATCCATTTTCTCCATAGCTGACGCGAGCAGCATACAGGGGAATGTAGGTAAGCATCTTGGCCAAAGCGGCGTTGAACCGGCCAACATCTATCAACTCAGGGATGATATACGAATTGGCGGCATTATAAGCGAAGAAGTCGAGATGATCGATTGAGAGCACCGAGACGCCCTCGAGAAGGGTGGGACCGTCGGGAATGATAAATGATTCCGCCATGCATATGGATGTAAGAGCCTGAGTTGAGTCTTGTACTTATGCGGCTCCGGCATTCAAGCAGGTAGCCATATATCTGAGACTGCACCAGAACAGCTTCGGATGGTGCCTACCACATTATAAGTAACGTGAACTTGAGCTATATTAATCAAGTCAAAACCAAGTCCTTTGAGCGGATTTATCGCATAGAAAAGCCCTTGATGAGATGTACGGTATGGTTCATTCATGTATGTATTTCTTCCAACATCTTCTCTCCCAGGTGCAGGTGATAAAAGGAGGTATCCAAATCGTTCACCGGAACGGAATTCCAACAAGAACAACGCGTTCTAAAACGATTGTCTGCCTGACGATCTGGATTTTTCTCGACTTATTATTTTGGCCCCAAACGCCGAAGAACCGGGTAGGCTTGACTACCGGCCGTTTTCTCCCTGCAGGTAGCGCACCAGCCAGGCGCAGAAAAGAGGGTTACATGAATATAACTCAGAAATTTTGGGGATGATCCGTGGCCTAAATTGGCATCTCGGCACCGCAAAATCCTTGTCCGATATAAGCTTTTTCAGGCTGAAAATCTGCCAAAAGATAAGCTTTTTGAAGCCAAAATTGGATGATTTTGCCAGACAAACCTTGGCAGGAGCTTCCCGGGGCCTCTCCAGATCCTGACCACATCGGTAGATGCGGTAGTAGCGGCCAAATATCAGTAAAACATATCCAGCTCGTGTGCATCGGTGATTCTTTGCGATTCGGCTCTATTCTGATTCCCACAGTACACGCATCGCTCCCTTGGGCTGGTCATGAAGGTTGTATGGATGCATCCTGGCTGGTGGACACCTCTCGCGAGCCGTGTGGGAACTGGCGAAGACCGATGAAGCATCTGTCAACCCGGACATTACTTTCTTCTCGCAACCCCTTTTGAACTAGTGACTGAACGGACCTGCGTAGTTTACGAGGCTCCGACTGCGCGGACCCCGTCAACTGTGACACTGTACCTCGGGGATAATATCCGGTACGTATCTCATTCAAAATTGCTCGGCAGTCAGCGCCTCGACGTTCTCGTAACACAGAGTATTGTATTCTCACCAGGCAGACACCACTAATGCGTTTTAGGCTTTACAGGCGCCACATCGTCCCTTTTCTTCCTCTGCTTGCTATGACTTGGAGTCGATAGAATGGACGCCCACGAAGTGCATGACTGGCAAGTCGCTCTTCAAGGGCATCAAAATCGGGGTGTGTTTTGAGGGCACTCCCCTTTAATCACTATTTAACGACCTCGAAAGTTTTGGCGCTGACCGTCATGGTGTGGGACTATAGTACGTGGATTTCCGCTCAGACACTGAATGCCGCCTTATCATCTCTGGGCCAGTCATTACGCTCGAGGACGAGGTGAGCGTTCCCTGTTCTTCGCTTTGACGAGTCCTTATTACGTATGTCTCAGCGGGAGTTATTTTGGGTCCGTTGCGGTCACTCAGGCTTCTAGAGTTTAAATTGACTCACGGCTACTGGCAGAAGCGGAAACCATGGACACTTGCTACGTGTCTCTTTTTGTGGGTACGTTCGTGCTCATTCTATTGCCTTCCGAGTTATTGAGCGCACTCAGATTCGATACGCCGGTATTCTCCTTACCGCGTGAGTTGATCTACACACGAGAGATTCTGGTCTGATGCGGCCCTAGGTTTGGGGTTTTTGGTACGTGTTCTGTCTGCTGGAATCTGCCCAATTGAGAAAGAAAAGTGGCGTTATCACCCGATTTGACCGATTTCGTGCGTCGTCCATGTACACCTGCTCACGTTGGTACTAACAAAATTTAAAAATCTCACCCAGCTGTTGGCAATTTTCATCGACTGCTTTATTTTACGACCTCAATATCTCACAGATGTGCGCTACAAATACCTTGCAACACTCTCCGCTAACTCAACCCTACAACTGAACAGGCCATTCCTGGATCCGCGTCGAAGCGGTTGTCGGGGTGTCAATTTCATCGGCAATTCAAGGCATGTCAAGATTTATTTCTGGTATTCGCTAAGCTAACTTTGCCAGGTAGTCATCTTACAGCTGAGAATATACGCCTTGTACGACGCCTCTCCCAGAATAGCCGCGCTCATCATCGGCGCCTTTGCCGTGGAGATCTTGGCAGTCATCGGAATGTTCGGGGTCGGATCCAATCACATTGAAGGTCAGACAACTCTGCGCCAATATTTCATGCTCATCGAATTTACCGATTTTTAGCCGTTGCTGAGGCTGTAGGCAACATCGTACGCTGTAAAGCTACTGTGGTTCCGTCTTGGCTCTGGTTGCTCTGGATTCCGGCAACTGGGTATGCCAGATTCTGCTCGCATTTTAACCACAGACCCTCATGAAAAGCCTGTGCAGTTTCGAACTGCTTCTGTGCGTGTTAGCTGTATACAAGGGATACCAGCGCTTCCGCACCATCGGTCACCAAGTGCTTCATGATATTCTCGTGCGCGATTCGGTCATGTATTACCTCGCGTAGGTCGTCTTTCAGTCAGTCAGTTGCATGCCTCTCACCGCTGCTCCTTAGGATTCAATGTGTTTATATATTTAACTTGATCTACTGGGTCAACGATGCCGTACGCCGCGGATCTCTCTTCTTCCTTAAATCATCGTTGAAATGGAGTCTCTGTTTCAGAAAACCTCTCTCGAGGTTCTCACCGCGCTCGCCATCGCCCTGCCATCCGTAATGGGCAGTCGGCTGATGATCAACGTTCGGCTCGCCCTAATACCCACCACACTCCCTTCTTCCTCTGAAATTTCACTCGGAGAGATGTCCCTCCCTAATTCAAGTTGAATTTCCAGATCTAGACTAAATGTACCCAGTGCTATCATGGACATGGTATCCTACTCTTTATAAAACTAAGGGCCTGATCGGTTGCCGCAGAATCCGGTTCAGAATCTCCTGCAGAATCTTTGTCACATGTAGTCACATTTTCCCACACGCCTGTAACTTGCTTCCTGACCACGACGTGCTTTTTTCTTATGGTTGTTCCTCTGCTCAATGCCCCTCAACAATACCTGCTGGCGACGGGCAGCTATTCAACGACGGCTCTCCGCTCTTCACACGGCCGCCAATGCCGTACTACACTTTGCTTCTGATCTTCTTGGTCTCGAGAAACCCCAGCCGCGCCCGATGCATACATCCATCCTAACCGGACATCGCCGGCTCGACGAGGTCTTATACGGGCACCCCGACCGCTGTCGACGCGAGCTGGGGATGTCGGCACTGGGGTTTGCATTGCTGTGGGCGGAGTTGACAGTTTTGGGTGATTTGACGGATGGCCGATATGTCACGCCCAGGAACAGCTTGCAGTTTTTGTGTATTGGATGGCTCATGGAAGTAGTCCAAGGGAGTTACAGGAACGGTTTCAACGCTCTGGTGACACCATCAGCCGATACATCAACAACGGCCTCGAGCTTTTTACTAGTGCTTTCCTCGACAAATATGTTCACGATCCTATCGATCAGATTCCGGAGAAGATTCGCAACATTCTGAGATGGTACCCTTTCTTCAAATACTGTCGTGGTGCTGTCGACGGAGTCCACTTTCTCGCACATGTCCTCGAGCAACGTATACCTCGTTATCGCGACCGTCATGGTCAAGTCACCCAGAATGTCATCGCTGCCTGCGACTTCGACTCACTGGTTTCGCTCCTGCTCGATGATAGGCTGAGAGAAGTGGGAAGAGTGATGTTGAAAGACAGGCTTGAATGTTTTGGGGACAAATAAATTGTGGACCTAAAGCCCTCGGGCCTGTCCTCTAAGAGGGCCAGACCCAAGCCGGCTAGCAGAGTACTTGTATGAGAGATAGCTAGAGATAATGAAATAAAGGAATGGATATGTATATGTATATGTAGGGATGGTGGGTGGGGAGACTAAAGTACTAGGACGAATAGTAACAAGCTGCGAGGCAGCGGTGTGAGATGGCGGATGCGTTCACCACTGCGCTCGCACGGTCTATGTATGGATTGTAACAATAAGCATCGTAACAATAAGAAACTGAAACATGAGAAATAAAAAGATCAAGGGATGGATGAAACATAAGAGAAGACAATAGGTGAAACGCACACTGCTCGGCCATTGACCACGTTTAGTTCGTACCTCACTACACACCCAATTTTATTTGTTCACCTTATGGTCGGCTACGAGGGAACGGCCGCGGATGGGCTCCTATTTACGCAAGCACGACAAAACGGCTTCTCTCTGCCTGACGGGCATTATTATTTGGCAGATGCTGGATTTCCGAACTGTGACATGCTCCTTGCACCCTACCGCGGTGTGCGATATCACCTGAATGAGTGGAAACGGGGAAATCAAAGGCGCGCCATTTGCATTTACCTCCATCCTCCATCCATATTCCCATGCTAACGTCGGAAAACAAGGCCCCAGACCCCACAAGAACTTTTTAACCTGCGCCATGCACAACTTCGCAACATAATTGAGCGCATTTTCGGCGTCTCCAAACGACGATTTCATGTTCTTGGTTCCGGATTTAGGGACCAGGTCTCATCTGCGTAATTGTCCGTCTGTCTGAGTTACTCGCTTATAAATCGTGATCCCATCGTTTTTTTGTCATATTGTCCTTGTCATATCATTGTCACTCATGGCCGTTTTCGTCTCTTCCTTCAACTTGCACCCACCATGTCCTCTTGAGTTACTATGTACAAAGAACTTGAAGCACCTCTTCGTCCTTGCTTTGCTTTTGATATCACTCGCTTACTTTGCTCGTCGCAGCCCGACTTGGCAGCCCACCCCTGCCTCATGACTCATGGCCCCATCATCCAAGAGCTTTATATCCCAGTCGCTGCGTCTACATTCAATGATGGTCCTCACTTGTCGCTGCCTTTGCCTTGGATGACACCGTCATCCAAGAGCTCTATACACCAGGTCCTTGCCTCTACGTTCGATGCTGGTCCTCACTTGTTGCGGCCTCTCCCTCTGGACAGCCCCGTCATCCAAGACATCTATACACCGGTTTTGAGGCAAAGTAGCTACCGTGTAGTGTAGATCGGTATGCTGTTCAAAGTGTAAAAATATTCACATCCCAAATTATTGTAGGGTGGTCCCCAAATTTTTTTACCAGACCCATATTTATGTAAGGTAGTTGAGCCCTCCGATTCCCGCCAAAGAACACTTGGCGGGCATCATTGATCGCTGCCAAAGACAGTGGCAAGACATGCACTTCAAAATTAGATGGGCCGAGACTTTAAATTGTGGGATGCAAGTGAATAATTTGGGATGTCAACTTACATTTGGGATGTGAACTACAATAATTTTGGAATGCTGCCCTTCTAAAATTTTGGGGAACCTGCAATAATTTGGGATATAAATATTTTTACACTCCAAACAGCATAGATCGGGCATAACTAACTACATTGAAACCTGGGAACGCCCTGTTAAATAATTTATGTCAAAAACCGACAACCTAGTCACACGCTCGTGATAACCAGAGCCGAAAACGAGCACCCCGACCAGCGGAGGAACCAAGGCTGCCCGGAGGGCTACTGTATTCTCATCTCACGCCCCGAAATGGGATATCGTCAGCAGACCTTGATGGCTAGTGCCGCCGCGGCGCTGCACAACTTACGCATTCACGAGGGGATCAATGACGTTGACGAAGACGACGAGTACGACATTGAGGGACACCCTTTCTTGGCCGGGGCGGGAAACAACGCGATTGACGAGGAGGGTGGATTTGCTGTGGATGCTGAGGAGAAGACACGGGCGGATGCGCGATGGGATCGCATCGCGCAGGCAATGTGGGCGGACCACATCTTGGATCATCTAGATTTGCAGTAATGCAATTCTATTTTTGACTACGATACAATGTACGAGTGGTGAATGTAATACGAAGACAGACAAATACAGCGTGATACGATGCGACAGGGACAATACAGCTTCTAAAGTACAGTCTGGATGCAATGCAATGATACGTGCGGCGTTGCGTTTAGGGGTACTGGTGGGGCCGGCACTGGAGTCTGACTTGTGCCGTTTGCGAGCCTTTGGCGCATCGCTGTCGCCCTCGTCCTCGTGCTCGCTGATGGCGCGTGTGCGGCTCCTGGTGCGTTGGGAAGGTTTCTGAGGAGATTAGGAACAGGTAAGAAATTGATTATGGGGTCAAATGGGCAACGCACCCGGGAAAGCTCATCGTCATAAGCTCCCGCACCACCATTACTTCCCTAAGTACCCTCCCTATCATCATTGACTCCAATATTCAGCTCAGTCATAGGCACGCGTCCACCGGCATCGTTCGAGGGTGTTGTATTGCTGGCCGTACTCCCACTCGTGTCCCCACCGTTCTCCTGCTCGGTGGGCGTCTTCTTCCTCGATGACTTTCTCCTCCCGAAAATAATGGCGTTGTCGCCCGTAGCACGATTCTTCATCCCATCGTACAAGGTGTCAAGTAAGGTGTAAGGGCACGGGGTTTCGAAGCACCTCTCGTATTTTTGGCCGTGGGTCTGAGAGGCCGGGTCACAATTGTACGTTCAGTAGAGCAAAAAAAAATAGTGAGGGGCGACGCACTGCAGCAAAACCATCTATGTAGTCTGTAGTACCTGTCGCGTGCTTCTCCTCGTCATCCCAGCCTGTACCGCTGAGCTTTTTCACGAAAAGATAATCTTCGAATGTGGCTTTCAGCTGCAATAAGCGTTTTAACGCGACCCGCATTGCATTTGAACAGAGATACTCACATAGTCGAGCTTGGATTTCACCTTTTTCTGGTCCTTCTTGGACTCTGCCGTCGGGTTGGCGGCTTGTACCGCGCTGATAACTAGGGTCCAGACAGAAGATTTCCATCCATTACCGCTCTGGTGACTCTCCTTGAGCTCAATCAGCTTGTTGAGCATGGCTAGAACCTCGGGGTCCCATCGTGGGGGAAGAAGAGAGAGAGAAGAGCCTGAGGAAGCGAAAGGCAAGCGAAGAAGGAGGAAAGGGTGCATTCCTCTAGATCAAAAAGAAGTGATGCGCCACCCGAGCCCGGATCGACCCGGATTAGATTAGATATGATGCTCATGACTCATGAATTACACCAAACAGACAGCGCGCATCACCAGGATCCCGCCCTAGTCCGCCGTGAGTGCGCTATGAGCTCCGTGAGCCATCTATCTGCTGTTAAATTAGCAGGAAGTTTGTTTCCTCTTCCTAGGTAATTCTGTCGACCTCAAAAGTCACTGGGAGATTTTTTCTGGATAGAAATTCTGCTGAGAATAACAGGATGAAATAACCGCACAAAAACCTTGCACAAACTGCCCATCTCATTGTTCCATTGAACGAATGTTTTTTAACTATGTGTAAATATAGCGAGAATTCGGTCTCGCTGTAATTGGATGTCAAATACGGTTAAACACATTATTCAGACCTACTTTGGGGTAGTTGGCGTAGACACACATGCACACATAGAGGCGCGCCGACGGCGGGATGACTCACTTTTGACTCACTCATTACTCAACTATGCCGAGTCCGATCACTCCGGTGGCTTCCGCACCTGATTCGAGCCCACTTCTCTTGACGTTCTTCTCTTTGATTTAGAGGAATGCACCTATTACTCAGCGAAGAAGAACAGCGTGATCAAGCGTGACAGGATTCTGGTTCTGGTTCCGCTTCTGGATCAATTCTGCACGGATTCTGTGGAACCCGATCAGGCCCTAAGCTTATTCCAGAGGAACGCCAAAGGTGAGAGGTCCATTATTCATCTAGAAGCGTTACATGTCAATAATACATATGTACTGTACTGCCCCCCAAAATCCCATTTCATATCGTCCTGACGTGTCCAAGATCCTTCTCCCCATCTTCAACACGAGTATTTTCGCTACCTTTTTCAATGCGCGAGCTCAATTCAGCACAGCTCTCAAGACCCAAGTCGAGCTGTAACTGCGCGAATTCGAGCGACGTCTGCCCCACAGCGCGTGTCGTCCAGCGGGAGCGTTTTCTGCTTCGTCGGATGATGATCAGGTTGAATGCGATGCCGACGCTGTGGATGCCCTGTGCGTAATAAGCATAATAGGTACGGTTAATACCAAGTCGGAGGCAATGGGAAGGAATGGATGCGCACAACTACACCGGCGGGGTAGCAAAATATGCTCTGGCTCGTGTACGCGCAGAAAGTGATGATTGCGGCGGCGGTGTAGAGGAGACCAGATTCAATTATGTGCCGCATAGCGCGCCCTAGCGGGGTGCGTGGTATGTCGCGCTTGCGTGAGCCGGAAGGGAGCTGGGACTGTATCATCTCGTTATCCACCCTCCAGATTCGCAGGACGATTAATACTGGGGAGCCATCATAAATCCTCGTATTCGTTTAATTTACCGAGTACGTACGTGTAGTGGAGATATTGATGCAGATTGTTAGCGTCCAGAAGGCGACGCCCCAGGGGTAGAGCTTTCCGGTGGTCACAAGCCCCAGGGGAAGGGTCGATAGGAGATAGATCCTGCGGAATAGACAAGCAATGTCCGTGAGCCAGAGGACGAAGGGTAAAGCAACTATGTGCCATGACCGAGAGTACACCATCCAGCAGCGATATATCTTTAGTAATCAGTATCGAGCAGGATGCACTTGGCGACAATAATTTTGACTCCTTACCAGGATCGCGTCACCGATAAGCGATTGCAGGCCCACGCATAATAACTATGGGAGAAATAATGATTAAGGGAAAACCGAATGGTGGACATGGCCAATACATACGCGAACGTAGGTCTCCCAGTGCGAGGCACTCATGAAAATGTCACTTGGTCCGCCCGGGCCCGTGTATAGGATGAACGCGCGGACAGACATGTGCATTTCCAAGGCGACATAGAGTGTAGCGTTTGCAAACAACACGACGGACATTCCGACGGTTATCCAATTGATACTAGGATGGATCCGACAGTCAGCCGAGAATAGAACTCGTGCGGCGATTCCGAGAGTGACGACGTAGACCCCATAGAGCATGGACGAGAGGAACACAGCGCATAGTTGTACTATCAGTAGAGAATTACTGGACATAGGAACGAGGACGAGAAAATTATCGCTTCACACTGTAGACACTTGGTGGGATGTATAAAGACAGAAAAAACTGACAGCAATTATTTAGTAAGTGCTTACCCGGCGTTTGAATTTGGTGAAGTCTGACACATTGACGGCCCAGGCCTATACTTATTACCGAACCTTGTAGGATGTCGCGCTTCACCTCGGCTAGTACAGTCAGCTGCAGAGCTTTCCAAAATAGGTATTATTGCGAAGTCGGGTCGCGGATTTTGAGCTGCAATAAAGACTAGTGTGTTGGCACAGTCGGTTCGACTTGGTTTTCAAATAAGCCGCGGGGCGAAACCACGGCCTTTCACCCCGGTCCCCAAGTGGAAGATCATTCCGAATATGTGCTGGCACCAGCGCTTACTAGTTTGAGGTCGCAATTCACATTGTTCACCAGACGACGGACGGCATAGAGTACATGTTTCATGCCAGGCGAAGCCATCCCTTACCCCAAGTGGAAGACCATTCCGACTATGTGCTGTACTCAACTGGCGTCCCATCTCGCACTAGTACTGCATATTTAATGCTAAGCAATAATAGTCGGTGAGCGATTGTCGTTGATCGACCAGGGTGAATTTCTCAATAGTCCAACGTTGTACAAGAAGCAAGGGTTGATTTATCCATTTAAGTACATCTTGATTGCGGGAAAGTTCCGAGGGATAAACAGAACACGACAGGGACAAAGTAATCATTCGTGATTGCGCCTTTCTCCTCCCACCACCATTCGCTTTGCCTTCCTCTGTGCCATCGCGCCCACGACGGAAAGTTTTCATTAGGGCCCTCACAATAAGCGACCGATAAAATAACGCAGCATGCGCGATCCACGGGAGAGTCATACACACACAAACACGGGGGCAAATTCGGCACGTACGCGGACGGATATTCGCACCCGTATATCTGAGCTGGATGCTCGCATCCTGGATCTCGAAGAATCTCTTGCTGCCGCGCGCTACGAGCGAGAGAATTTGCAGTCTCGACTTGACGAGTACATATACCCCGTTCTCACCCTCCCCGTCGATATCACATCAGAGATATTCATCCACTTCCTGCCCGTCTATCCATCTCGCCCTCGTTATGTTGATATGCTGTCGCCTGCACTCTTGGGACAGATTTGCCGGCACTGGCGCGATGTCGCGTTCGGCACACCTCGATTGTGGAGAGCCATCGAGCTATACCTAGACAAGGGGGCTTCATTGGATGTGGATGCACAACTAAAGACACTCACCACTTGGCTTTCACGATCGAAAAACTGTTCCCTCTCCCTCTCCGTCGAGGTGGCGTACAAACATAACCCACCCCAACTCCCCGATTTCACGGCTGCCCTTCTATCACACTCAGCGCGCTGGGAACACCTCAGACTCATCCTGCCTTTCGATAATCTTGGCTGGATTAACCTCTGCTCCGTGATCTCACTAATGGCCCAAGCGTAACACGCCATGAATCGGAAGTGGTAGTGACTGCTTTTCTTGACGTGCCTACGTTGACAACAGTCCACTTTGCCGAAAGCATCATACCCTCCCGAATGGACTTTTCGTGGTCGCAGCTCACCACCATCTCTGTTGAGAGGTGTGCTCTGCCAGCCGCAGAGCATATTTTGCGGCATTCCGCTTCCCTCGTCGACTTTCGCGGTACCCTGGGGCGGAACTTTGACGATTACCGTCCGGGGCAAATCCCACCACTCATGCATCTCGAATCACTTACTCTAGATGACAGATCCCCCAATTTTCCGGGAACTCAGAAGGCGCTACTCGATGCACTTACCACTCCGGCCCTCCGCCATCTCGCGCTTTCAGAGCTCGAGCTCGGTCTTGATCCCCTCTCCACCATCACTTCCATGCTATCTCGGTCCAAGTGTTCCCTCGACTCGCTCTTCATCACCTACTCCGAGCGTGACGAGGCAGATTATCGTGCAGCTTTCCCCTTGATCAACGTCATCACAGTTTTCAAGAAGGCCATGGATGGTCCGGATAATGAAGGGGGAGAAATAGATGAGGCTGACGAGGGGAGTGACGATGAGTCCGATGAGAGGAGTGGCGATGAGGTCGATGAGGAGGGTGATGATGAGGTCGATGAGGGGAGTGGCGATGACACAGGCTGATCGTCCTATTGTGCCTTCGAAAACCGTCGGGTGCGTCGCGCCACTCAACCACCGTGTCTTTGTCTCATGTGTTGCCCCCCCGTATGCTCACTAGTTCATCTTTGCCTGGGTGGCATTTCATTTCTTTCGTTGAACCATTTATGGCTGCGTTTCAAATATCCCACAAATCTCCTTTTACTTGCCTAACTAACTTCCTCCTGCTGTGTATATTCTCTTTAATTTTATCACCCAGTGCTCTTCCTTCATGAATCCACGAAAAAAACTCAGTTGAACGTGTTGGCGCGGCGCAAATCCCTTCAAAGTACAAGTTCCTCCCAACAGCCTACTATCTGCCATCTGACTTACAGTCAAGTCGAGGGAATCATCGTCATCCGGGATAATATTCTAATTAACTTAAGCAAACGACAAGTCGCCTAGCTATAATATCGGCCCGAAAAATGGGGAGGCTATATATGGGTATATGGGGATTTGTGTATATCTTTCCCATGATTCAATTTGTCTGAGATTTTTTGGCTTTGTTGCGACCCTGAAATGCTTCCCGGGTGTCTGACTAACCATCCCCTCCCTCCCATCCCATTCCCGCGCTATCAGGTCCAGGGGGCGGCGGTCAGAAAAAAAGGTGCCTGGATTTTGGGCCTGCCCGACGTGCCACCCACGCCGATAACACTACTTGCCTGTCGGTTTAGCTCAAATCTGATATTTTAACTATACACATAGCTTGCCTCCCCTAAAAGGACTTTCGAAGCGCACCAGTATTCATTGACTTATGAATAGCTTTCTGTGGAAGTCTGAAAAGTCGCAAAAAAATCAAAGATCCTTGGCACTTTATGTATTAAAATGATATAGCCACAAAATGATGGGCATCATCGTGAAGCCCTCCTTTGGGCCTTCCTGGTGATATATGATTCATATTTTCAAGACCCTATCTCATGTCTCAATGGCCCAGAAGATTGTCGCGGCAGGTCGAGATTCTTCTCTTTGACCGTTTCATGTACCCGGAAAGTGGCGACAACTCGCCCATTTCCCAACGCGTACGCACCCACCCTGCACATTCCCGCCCGTCCGCACCCGGAAACTGCCGACCCCCCCGCACCTAACCCCGCTCACTCCCACCCACACCCCTCCCTCACCCGCCGAAAGCACCCGCGGCCAATGACCCGTACTCTCCCGCTGCGCATCCCCCACACTCCCGCGTGCCCCGAGCCGTTGCGCCAACCACGACGTCGCCTCCCACCATTCACACCCCAACGCAGCTGCTGTGCAACATCCCGCATCATCTCGGCCCGGCCTTGTTTGCGTCTATTGTCCACTGCTTTCAGTACAACGCCCACTGTCTCAAGTCCGCATTCCCCTGCGTTGCTGCCCACTGGTTCGACAAACCGATCAGCAACACTAGTATTTGCTATACACATCCAGCTCCATCTCAATGGCCCACCTTACTCGCCATGAAAATTCTGTCCTGCGCACGATCTCGCCTCGCAACGCCGAGTCTCCGCCCCAGTCGGACTGCCCTCACCACCAGCACAATCTATACCGTCTTCCACGCCTATTCACCCCTCAAACGTCTCTGTACTCCAAAAACTGGCCCCACCGCGCATTCTTCGCCTTCCCACACCTTTGACCTTTTTCTGTGAGCCTGGTTGCGCTCTGCTCCGAACCCACGCGCCGGTGCCCTTGCGACCCACCCAACCGCAACCTATGTCAAAAATCGGCTTTAACCGGCACCACCGTCTCGCCAATTGCGCGCCGATCGGCTGCTGCGATGGATAGGGCACTGCACCTCCAGTTCGCCCCCCTATGCCGCCGTTTCGGGCTGGAATCCGAGGTAGAGAGGGTAGACTGGGGTGTGTGACGGTTTTTAGGCGGTCTGGATACCTCAGGTACGTTTTATGTCCTTATATGCGCAGCGAGGGACGAGGCGGTGGAGGAACGATTTGGTGCTCGGGTGGGCGATCATGCTGTGGTTCCAAAGCATGTGCACGCGGGCGAGGAGGAGGGAGGTGGCGATGGAGACGACCATGTTGCCGAAGAGGTTGAGGCCGAAGATGAGCCCGCCGAGGGTGCTCGTGAGTATGGAAACCGTAGCTGGACAGCCTATATAAAGAAGGTTGCCGCGTGATCTCATCAGCCCGGCAGCTCTGCCGTGCCTTCGGACGTCAATCAGGACCCCGGATACCAAATGATGCTGATGTCACTGCTCTTACTTGCCTCATTCTCGCCTCACCACCACCCAAGCAGCCAGTGGAATCAGAGGCGGGTTAGCCGCGGCCACATAATAACACGCCTTGAACAAAAAGAGGCCAGGAACGCCACGATGTATTTTGATGTGCCATCAAATAAGTGTCTCACGGTGGATTTTATTTATTTCCTGGTGTCCAAGAGTATATATGATGTGAATAGTACGTACAGAGCTCAAGGACCTATATGCTATGGTCCTAGTGGTTTTTTATGCTCTCCTTACTATAAGTACTGCAGGTTATCCATATTTCTAGTATTTCGTGTAAATGACACCTCCATGCTGTCGGAACGCAGTTGGGATAAATAGAACAGCTCTATTTAGTGGACAGAACTGTCCTGAACCAATCTATCATTATTCTATAGTGGGCAACCCCAGGTAGAAGCCAGAGGGATCCTATTGAAAATGGAGCCTCCAGTGGGTCAAGACATACTCAACCACTCAGAGTACGCATTTACAACACAGAATATGTCGAGGAAGTCCAAAGAAGTATCTGGGTCATAGAGAAACCAATAACATAGTTTAATGTAAAATGAACAATATTGGGAGTTTTCAATTGCATCAGTTTGCATGTTCTAAATTGGTTGCCATGCTCTTAATTGTGCAACACACCATAAAGTTGTCAAACGCGCGCGAGCGTCGACCTCACCACTAACGGGATACCCCAAGGAAACTTGCTCTCCCAGCTTCAGATTGAGGCATGTTTTATTCGAGATCGGATCATGTCTTCGATACAAGTTCAAGTTGCTCAACTTAACCAAGAAAATTGAGCAAGATGGCGACGGCAAGTCCGTTATCTCCATACTGAGCCCATTACTCCCAATACACAGCTCATAAAACGAATTCAATATCAAAGCTTGGCCCGGTTTGAGAACTCAAGAACTCACCGAAATCCTGCTGGTAGTGGCATACAACAAGACGGGAAATTAGGTGACCCCGGACATTGACAGTACTATAATACTTCCCTCAAATTTGGGAGTCCGCGCCGGCGTCACCCTCAGTCATTGGAACATTTCTAAAGAAGACGGAAAGCCGGCAACATCCCCTAGGATGGCAGATATGTAGTCTTTGTGTGTAGTAGTTAATATTATCCCCGGCGCGCCTAAATATGCCTCTTCTTCAACATCCTAGCCATGCAAAGAAAAACCAACCAAAAAACAATGTCCACAGACCCCAGCTTAAGTCTGAGCCCCTCAAAAAAGCCTCGTTATTCAAGTAATTTCTTCTGCCCTTTTACTTTTCATCCTACTCAAACTTGCATCAAATCCGACATCACTGTCCAGCAACAGACACTGGTGTCCAAATCTCCTGCAAACAAATTTGAATATGATGAGGAGCACTAGGATTACCGGCCCACATTGATGCTTGCTACAATACTTTCAGATTTCCTGCAGATTTCGCACATTTTCCGTAACATTAATCTGATAGTCCAAGCACCGAAATCCGCACACATCTTCATTATTCCTTTCATCAATACATCTTCCGGATGTGTACTAGTGCTCAATATACTTTTATATGATGAATATACGAGCTCATATAGCTTGAGAAGGTGGGGAATGATTCCGAATGAATAGAATTTGCCGTGAAACACATCAAATGCTCCCTGAAGTTCAAGTACTAATGCACTTCAAGTTGCTCACCCGCTTTCCCTGAATATTAATTCAAGTCCACAACACACCCTGGTCAATTTTCATGCTCCTGATTCTACACAATCAACTCCTGCCTGCAAGTCCCGAATTCATGATTATGGGTTCATAACCTGTAAGAAAATCACCGTTCCGAGTGTGAGATCAATTAGAATCATGCCGGGATCAATGTTCCTACTCCGGGGATAGAAAAGCACCAAAATCACTCTTACACATTCTTTCTTTTGAGCCCTGAGAATTAATGGAATCAATTGGAAAAAGGCGACCTATTTGATTGTATCATGCAGGTGACCGTGTCTCGGCACTTCCCGTCACTTGTGGATTCGAAAATTTATTCAACACAAGCTTCAGCAGGTGTATGCATGCATTTTAAACGAACGTAGAAACAAAGTCTCCAGTATATACGACAAGCAAAAATGTGAAGCAAGTCACCAGGATTACAGAAGCATCAGTATGTGTCCGGGGTCTCGCAGACCATCTCTTGGCATCAGCGGCAGAGGCAGCGGATCACGCGGCAACCTTCCTTATATGGGCTGTCCAGCTGCGGTTTCCATACGAGAGGAAGCCGGTGACCAGAGCATGCATCAAGGTGTAGAGGATGTACAAGCCGAGGCCTCTCCAGAAGCCACCGACATGGCGCAAGTGGCGCATGGTAGTGCGCTGGCTCGCGGTGATGGGCTCGTGGTCTACGTCCGCCTCGATGGGGATGAGCGGCTCTTCGTCGGCGTAAGCAGGCAGCTTCTGCTCGACAATAGCAGTGGTCGAGGGAGACTCGATCATTGCCAGAGAGGCCACGACATCACCGAGCGTGTAGCGGATCTAGCAACGACACATTAGTATGTCGTAGTTATCGTCGAGCGGAGACTCACCGAGGCAAGAGTGAGCAAAACGATAACGCCGGTGATGAGCACGGGGAGCATATCAAAGAGAACTCCATGTCCGGTCCAGCCTTCTCGTACAGCTCAGCATCCTCCTGCAACTTCGCCATGTACTCTGGGCTCGCCGCCTGGAGGTGCGCAATGCCGCGTTTCACAATATGGTTGAGCATGGGGAATGAGGGAGGTGAGTAAATGAAGGAGTGCTGCGGAGAGGCGGGATACGGGCACAACGACCCCTGCAAAAGATAGATCACGTGGCCTCCCGGCCTCGGTACGCCATATGCAGCTACTACCAGTTGCTGTGTTGGAGCCTGTTGTAGAGTGGTTATGACACTGTAGCATGGGAATTGCTCTTTTGGTAGTCTTGTGTTTGAGCCTTGGACAAACCACTTTTTTTGTTATGTTCAATCGTTCAATTTTCAATTTTCTACTACTGTAACTTACCGCCACTACACTCTACAGTAGTAATATCACCGCATTTGATTATTACTTGTTCAGCCCACCCCCGGAATTACGGGGCGGGATCAATTACTTATGGGGCAGGATTTGGGCGGGATCCGAAAGAATATTCACTGAGTTCTTTGTGAGAGATCAGTTCAAAATGGAATATAGCAGGGCTTTACATCTCAAAATTCTACCCCGTCAGGGGGAAAGACAAAGGGAGCAGGTAGCGCAGAATTTTGATGATTTTCCTATAAAATAAAATAAAAAGTCTCGTCTAAGTGATTGATCCCGCACCGTAATTCCGGGGGTGGCTGAGCAAGTAATAATCAAATGCGGTGATATTACTACTGTAGAGTGTAGTGGCGGTAAGTTACAGTAGTAGAAAATTGAAAATTGAACATAACAAAAAAAGTGGTTTGTCCAAGGCTCGAACGCAAGACTACCAAAAGAGCAATTCCCATGCTACAGTGTCATAACCACTCTACAACAGGCTCCAACACTGGCAACCGGTAGTGGCTGCATATGGCGTACCGGGGCAGGGAGGCCACGTGATCCGTCTTTTGCAGGGGTCGTTGTGCCCGTACTTATCGAGAGGCGGTGAGATGTCAGATGAGTCCCAGTCGGCACCGCCTTGGCGATGGGAACAGCGCCCAGTCACGTGTCGCCTATACTACGCACTCGAGTCCGACGGCAAATGGACGGCCCCGAAGAACCCACTTGCTTTTTGACGTCGCCTCGATCTTGTATCGTGTTAATGTGTGTGCTTTTTTCCATGTCTGGTTCAAGCAAGCCTTTCATATTTCTGATTAAATGGGACTTACATAGATAGGAGATTACCTTGACTGCAGTGGATGCGGATTAAAATTTACGGGCCGTGTGCACGTCGTTGAACGTAAGACTCGGCGGTGGCCGTGAAACATGTCGAACACGGGCTGGGCCAAAGAGATCCTGGGAACGAAAAAAAAAAAGAGATCCCGTTCTAAGTCAGTGATTTGAGGCGCACGTAAAAAGAGCATGTTAAGCAAGTCAGTTTCGGTGTAATTTATGTAACTTGGAGCTGAAAAATCTGACTTTGCCTATGCATAATTGACTTGTGCTCGATGATTTACTATGGCATAGGTTCACGAGTAGATTCGAATGAGAGTTGCCCGTCCTTCAGTTGAAAACCATTTTACCGCATGTTCTCTACATCTCAGCCAGTCAAATGGCAGTCGTTCCGACCCCAAAACAGGCATTTGAACTCTTTCCTCATCTTTGTGTCAATCCTAGTTGCAGCAATGTTATCCCAAGTCAACTGTTGGCCAATTGACTTCTGTGAAAGGGTTTCGTGGGCTCATCGGGCCACTCTTTTAGAGCACATCCCGCACCGTATTGCAGCAACTTAGTCGCATGAACAGAAAAAAATACCTAAACAGATGCTCACAGACAATTCGCACGACGCCAAGATCAGTGGTAACGACAAAATAAGGCCAGTAAGGCCGACAAGCGGCACAGCCCGCTACCTGGTTTATAAAAATTATAATGAAATTATGTTCGCAACAGTGCTTATGAACGCCATTGGCTTAGGCCTTTCGTAGAAGCTGGGAGCTAGGTAGGTAGGTAAGTAGTTTAAATACCGCAGTCCCATTGAAGACAGCCAGGCCAAATGTATCGCAATATGTACAAATTAGTGGGGGGGGGGGGGGATATATTATACTCACGAGGTCCACAACATGAACAACGAGTTTACAGAAGACAAACAAGCCATACTATTAGGGTGTTTATCCTTCTAGAATTCTGCAAGATGTCAACTGAGCACAACACCATTCCAGGGGATCGATCACACAAGATGCTGGCATACTGTGACTGGCCGGCGATGACGCGGGACCTCTGGTTATAACCTCGTGGGACCTGACCACGAGCCAAAGGCGCAAGTGTACGGGAGGAGTCACCCTCCTCCCAGGTAAAATTACCCAGAATCCACCAGTCAGCAGCAAGCTGTCGTATGTCTTCCCTTTGCAGAGTGCATGCAAGACCACAAGTCAGCGTGTTCAACTTCCGAGGAAGGTCCACAGCCGACAATGAAACCAGTCTCGTGGCCTGAGAAAGGAGTTGAAATGAGTTGTAGCTTGCATTCTTGAGGTAAAGCAGCAGCTGAACAGCAGTGTTGGCTCATGAACGAGGAGAATTGCGGTTGCATCGAAGATCTTCTGGACATCGAACACCAATTTTCCCAATAGCGGTGTAATCTCCCGCCGAGCTAGGAAACCTTTGAAGAGCTGCAATGCAGATTGGCTGAATTGGGCGGTGATTCCGGGCAGCTCTTGGTCCACTTTTTGTGTAAAAATCTTCCGGAGCTCTACCAAGTCAGGATTGTTGCATACAAACAGTGCATGGGCGGGGTCTTCAATGTGCACATAGCAGAAACGAAAAAGGCGCCATTCCTTCGGGACGACGGGCTTTCTGCGCTCCTTTCACCGCCGGCGCTCCACAGCCAAGGAATGGCTGGAGAGAATCATGCGCGTCAGGGCTCGGCGGTGCTCTGGCACCTTGATGCGCAGGTAATGGCGGAACTCCAAGGTCTTCTTCACTAATTTTCCGGAAGACGAGTCCAGTTCTACCCGTCCCTCTAGCATATCCTTCACACGAGAAGATGATGTAATTGAGTCGTCAATCCAACTCTCCATAGACTTTTTCACCGCCACCATTGCTTGTTCCACCGCGTCCACGTTCAGATCTGGATAGATGCTCAATTCCACCGGAATATATAAAAGAGCGAGGACAATCCTGAGGTCGTTGATCCACGAGATCTTTTTATCTCTGGCCAGGGCGAGTGAATCTTGGAGCGCCAGTGATGCAGGTCGTTTATCTTCCAGTTGTAACAAGTAGCACAAATAGTTCAGAGCCAGGTATACTCTCCTGTAATTGATTGGCCAGATTCCTGTCTCCGAGAAAAGGACAACTCGCAGGCAGCGTGACCCAACTCCAAGCATACGGCGTAGAAATCTGCATTGCACCTTTTCAAGAAGTTTGAGGCTTTTTAAATCCACGTCGAGGCATACATCACATCCAGATGTAAGATGCGTGTCCACTCGTGCCATATATAAGTTCCTGGTATCCCACACAGGTAACGCGCCAACGAAGCGGTCCAGCCCGTGGAGCGCATTCCCTATTTTTGTTGCCTTTTTTGCCTTGACTCTGTACTGTTCCTTCCAGATGTTTTTCGTGCCGGTTTCAAAACCAGACACCCAAGTAAGGCGCTTTTTGAACTTGTTGAATTATATTTCCCCCATGTTGAAACTTGGGTATGATTTTTGTCACGCGCCGAAGATTTGATAGACACATTTGGTGTCTCGCAGCCGTTCTCGTCGGACCACATTTGAGACCCCGTGAGATGGCTTTGGAATCCCGCAGGTCCTCCCGATGTAGCGAGAATATTGTCGGCATGTTCTACATTTGTGATTCGCACACCATTCAGCTCGACGGCGTGACAGGCTAAAATAAAATCGGACATAAATAGATTCCAGAGGTGCGGGGATCCTGGGTCGCCTGTGAGGATACCGAGGAGAGATTGAAAAACTACGGCGTATCGGCCGTCCAAGCGGACTAGGTACCGAATGCGGTCGTACAGCATCTTCAGCCATTCTATCATTGGGCCCGCGATCCCCATCATGATCATTGCAAGCTTAACCCACAGCGTTGGGCGATCTGTTCCGGGGAACGCGTTTTTTAGGTCCAGGTAAGCAGCATACAAAGGTTTGCGTTGCGACTCTGCTTTGAACCATTTCTGAGAGGACAGTTTGGGATGACAAAATGATGGCATCAAAATATACTGAGCACCCTTTAGGATAGTGCCGAGTATGGCCGAACTTTAAGGACTTCGACATTGGTATAGTAGGAAATGTGACTGTAAACCGGTACCAGCACAAGTCAATCTCCGCACGAGTTAAAGAAGTCAACCCAGCCAAATTCAAACTCCGCTTGATGCGTCAACCTACCAAGTCGATCGGCATGCGTGGTCTACTGATAAGTATGGGCATTAAGCTGGCATTGGACTCCGTCTGATGTCGTCGTTGAAAATTACAATTGGACTGCATACAAGACGGAGACGACGAGGGCAATGCTCACAGCCATTCCGGCGACTTCCGAGCGGCGCACTGCGCCGCCTGTCGGAGGCACACCAGCCGACGATCCTGCGCTCGGTCCTGCGGGTGACCCGTCGGTCGCACTAGGCGCCGCCGGGACTTCTGAGGCACCGCTCCTTGCACCAGTACTAGCCGCGGGAGCGCCCTTCGGCGTTATGGCCGTTATGGTGCCCACCTCGATGGCGTTCCCGCCCTGGCTGCAGCTGTGGGCCAACGCTGGCACAGAAATCATCAGTGCCTACACATACTTGGTCTGTAGATGGGGATGGAGGGCGGGTGTATTACTTACCGTCTAGCGTGAGCTGCGCGTTTTCCTGCGACACGGCGTTCGTACCGATTTCGCACCCCAAGCATTCCTCGTAGCTTGTCACAGTTTTCTGCGTACACAGCGCTGCGAGGCCGCCGGTTTGGATTGCCTGCATATGTCGGGCATGCGGGTTAGTTGGAGCTGCCACGGCAAGATTGTAGGAAGGAGGGAAGAGAGAGGGGACGCACGGCTACGGCGGCCTGCATAGCCGCGCATTCTGCGTGGCAGTCGGCCTGTTGTCGGGCGAATGGCTTGTGTTGGCGGAGCGCAGACGCTAAAATTCCTGTTCAGAATTGCGGTCTACACATTTGGCTCGTGTCATCGTGCCTGAATGCGCTACCATCGCCAGGATGGTGAGAATGCTGAACGGGATGAAGACGAACATGGGGGTGTGTACGTGGTCGGAAGTTAAATAACAGGGGATGAAAAGTACTTGATGGAGAGCTAACATGTGTACCAGGCCGGTTTTATACACTTTTGAGGTGGTTCTCAAAGTCATTTTGCCCTAAACGTCAACGACGCTAAGGCTTGTTCGCAACACTCAGAAGTTTAGGACTTGATGCCCACTCGTCTTTGCGCACATCTTCCAATTTAAGAAGCACTAACAATGGGTTGCACTTGGCTTTCTTGGCGGTCCGATGACGATAGTAAGTAGACAAGACAAAAATACCGCCCACTGTATAACTGACATCTGAGAACCCACCCTCATCCTTGAATGGATATTCTAATTCAATGCAGAAGCTCCACCAGAATCAACCGGCAAATCGACGCAAGCGACTTGAAACTAGCATTCCAAACATGGGCGGCATAAGTAGACAAGACAAGACAGAATGCCGCCCGCTGTACGTCTGACATTGGGGTTTCTATACTCTCTCTTATTTTTAGGAGAGATCTGACTTGCGAGAAGCAACTATATTTACTGGTAAACCTTTTGCAAAGTTATGCTGTATTGAGTCAAATGTTACAGCGGAACGCTAGTGTATATATGACGGTCTGTTCGGAGATGATGAGAGAATCACTGGATACTAAGGACTTGACTTTGCTTATGAATGCCCTGAAACCAGATTGTTCTCACAATACCACACTGCAATTGCTCAGCAGCATGTCGAATGGGGGACGGAGGAGGGAAATTACCAAGATACCACGAATCTTCCCAAGTCTTTCAAATTCCGATGCTCGGATCGGGACGAAGAATCGCCCATCGCCCATCCATCACCGCCCATCCATCACCGCTTTGACAGGTGGTTGCAGCGCACGCAGGCGCTATCTCTCTCTCTCTTCCATCTTACACTCGCCCCCCATTCAAGCTGTGTTTTTTTCGCCCCTTGGTGTCAATCTGCCGGTATGTCCTCGATTCCCATGATACGGTGCACGCAGTATTACGCTGTGGCGGAAAAAACGGCGAGTCCGTGATCCTTTCCCACTTCTTGTTGATCAGGTGCTCCGGATCAACAATAACGATCGGCCATTTACACTCTCAGAGGTAATATTTCGATTCTCCTTGCGTGCTTGGGTGATGTTTCCGCGAGTGTAAGCAAAAGCGGGAACATTGAGGCCAACCAGCTCGTAGACCTGCATTTTATTAAGCGTTGAAACAATTCTCTGACGAGCCCGAAGACATACCATGTTCACGGCAAGCCCCTTTGTGAGCGCAATCACAATTCCGACAGGAAGCTTCTGACATGCGAATCCAGGATATGGTGTCGGATTCCTGGCAACCTTCAGAAGTACAATTATGGGAACCGCAAAGATCGCCAACTTCCCATCCCCGGTCGTGGAAATACAGAGTACGTCACCACCGTCGAGGATCCAGGCTATAATGACGAGCTGTGCGTCTTCTCTCTTCCTCTAGACGGAGTAGGACGGAGTACTTTCGTTGTAATCTTTTGTTGTGTGCTCCTTCAGTGTATCATCTGACGGTCTGATCTGAATCTGGCGCCTTCAAGCACACTGCTTGCGCTATTACATGGAGCTTCCCATGAGAGACTATCAGGAACATGTCATGCGGCCATCCTGCATTTAAATAGAGGCTGCTTCTCTACTTTTTGCTCACTCCTCTCTTCCCCCTCGTGCTTCGTTCATGGGTATGTGGCAAAAGGATGCGCATTCCAACTTGAACCAATTTTTGCAGCTACTCAGAACGTGATTATTGACTACGAGACTGGCGGACCCGATGTCAAGGGAGTCGTTGGCCCGGACGAAAAGCGACCTGAGACGGACAACAAGTCTTTTCACGATAGCTTATCGGCCGACGAGGTGGCGAGCCTTCCCACGGACGAGGAGGGAGGTAATTAAATTGAAGAACTTCTGTGTCAATCCCGTTAATCAGCCTATGTTCAGCCACTCTCAGACACGTCGCCGGTGAGATTCCGTGGGCCGCGTACTTGATTTGTCTCGTCGAGTTCGGTCAGTACTTGTTGTTGTCAGAATTATTGGAACTAATATTCATGCAGCCGAGAGAGGGTCCTACTACGGATGCTCGGGAGTTTTCGCTGTTGGTTGTCCTCTAATTTCTGACAACGAATTTTCAATCTGATTCATATATATTCCGCAGAATTACATCCAGAGACCAGTTCGTCCTCATATTCACCCTTTTTAACACCACTGACCGGAACTTTAGCTTCCTGTGGGTGGGAATGGGGCTGGGGCTCCGCCGGCCGGCACTCAGGCGACTGCTGGAGCTCTTGGCATGGGTCTGATCGCCGCAACTGGTGCGCACTCCATTATACCAATAGACAGCAGTGATTAATCGAGCCACAGGCCTGACCAAGACCTTCAGCTTGTTGGCGTATACTCTTCCTATTCTTGGAGGCATCATGGCTGACACCAAATGGGGCCGCTTTAAGACCATTTGCATTGGTACTGTCATCGGCGCTGTTGCTCATATCGTTTTGGTTGTCGGTGAGAGAACAGAGACACAGACAAGTTATTAGATGTTGACGCAGTGGCTTTCCAGCCGGAATTCCCTCCGTAATAGCTGGCGGGAAAGCAATCGCCCCTTTCGTCATTTCAATCCTCCTCCTGGCGCTGGGAACTGGGTTTATTAAGGTTGACCAACTTCACTTCACGCAATACGCAGGTCTGACTTTATCACAAGGCATGCATCGCACCTATTATCGCCGATCAGACTGTCATCAAGGTTCAGTCCATCAAAACCTTGCCGAGCGGAGAAAGGTACGTTTTTTACTCCTGGAAGGGGTCCATTTATTGACTATGAGCCATGGAAGGGTAATTGTTGACCCCGGCGCCGTATGTTTATTTTTTATTTTTTATTTTTTATTTTTTTATTTCTTCCATTTAAATTGTTACTTCTTGGGCGCGGACAATTCAAAGCATGTTGATGGTATTTTCTTCCACTCAATGCCATAACGGCCTTCCAATTCATCGCCTCCCAGATCTATTATTGGTCGGTGAACATCGGTGCCTTCCTAAGAGTTGCAACGACGTATGTCTATGTTACCAATTATCGGGCTTCTACCGCATGTTTATTATTATTACTCCAGCTACTCCGAAAAGCGAATTGGATTCTGGCTTGCATATCTCGTATGCTGACATCCCGACTATCGCTGCGCTTGTACTAAAGTATTTTCACCGCAGGTCCCTGGGATTTTATACGGGCTTATGCCTATCGTTCTGGTCATTGTATATCCTAAACTGGTCCGCCTACCGCCGCAAGGCTCCGTTGTTCTGGATGCCTTCAAGGTTTTCAAGTGCGACCATACCCCGGTGTTAATGGCGCGATGAACTAACTCTTCTATCAGCACTCTCTTTTCTCGTGCTGGTCTGGGGGGCATGCTGAAAGGCGGAGATAACTGGAACGTTGCAAAACCGGCGCGTCCTTCCTCTTCCCTTAGCCCATACCATATCCATCTACTTCTGTAGTCCAATATTGAAGCTGCTGGAGGTCTGCCAAAGAAGAAGGTGGGATGGGTTACTTGGGATGATGGTACCGTGATCGCTCTTTGGTTTTGACATCCCTCTCAACGTAACTACAGACTTCGTCGATGAACTCAAGCGAACGATCGTTGCATGCAGGCTCTTTTTGTTCCTACCTATCTTCAGCATGTGAGCCCTCGACGTCACCGAAACCACTGATTTCTAACTGTCAGGCAGCGCCAATGACGGTATTTCCACCATCATGAACAACCAGGGCGCCTCGCTGACGTACGTCCTCCTCCTCGCCCCATACCCAACACTAACGACCTTCCAAAAGCACTAACGGGGCTCCTAATGGTAAAAGAGCGTTATATTATATGACTGAAATCTTACTCAGCTTTCCAGACCTGTTACAAAACTTTAATTCCCTCATGATCATCGTTTGCGTCCCCCTCATGAACTACGGCCTTTATCCATGGCTCCGCTATGAATCTCAAATTTTTCCCCATCAAGCGCATTGTCACCGGCTTCCTCATTACCTCCGTGTCCATGGTCATTGCTGCAATCGTCCAGTGGAGAATCTACGAGACGTCGCCTTGTGGATACTACGCGTCCGAGTGCTCCATTGGAACTGGTGTATCCCCGATATCCATCTGGGTCCAAATTCCTTTATATTCGCTCCCGGCTCTGGCGGAGGTAAGCACTCCGTTTCTAGGCCTGGGTATTATTCAACAGATACCCCATAGATCTTCATCAACGTAACGAGTTATGAGATTGCCTACACACGAGCCCCCCAGCGGATGAAGGGCGTCGTCTTTGCCATCGTGCTATTCATGTCTGCCTTGTCCTATGCCGTTGCTTTGATCCTCTCCCCCGCTCTCATCGATCCCAACTTGATCTGGCCATTCGTCGGTCTTGCTGCTGGCCTCGTTCTTTGTGCCGCTTGCATCTGGATATGTTCGTCGTCTTGTTTTTTCCATCAATCTTCCACTGATTTTTTCTCTAGTCTTCCACCACATGGACGACGAGGAGGCAGCTGTTCTTGCGGTTGGATCCAACCGTAAGATCGAAGGGGTGAACGTCGTGGATAAAGAGAAGAAGTAGGCCACTGAGACCTATTTTCATTTCCTGCAGATAAGACCCAGTTAATGTCCTGGATAATCTTGAGAACTGTCATGTACCTCCAGTTTCTTCAATTCAATTTATGCCTACCACTGCCAATCCAGGTCACGTCGTGCAAGCCCCTCAACTTCAACTTCCAACCCGTTATGTCGCTGTGTAATGCACCACATCCACCGTTGGCGACGCTGCCATGGATTGTCGGGCCTCGGATTGCAGCATCTCACAGTGATCACACTGAATTGGCAGATGTGCTCAGCACTCATTTGTGGATATTGTTTGCTCATGTTGATTTCAACTCTATTTTATTTCGTTCCTCACTCTCACTGGCTCAAATTTTCAATAGACGCTATAGTTAATCCATAGAGACCCTAATACATCTGTCATATATTTTTTGAAGCCTAAATTGGGCCATACATTATTGCTCTCACCCACTGTAATTTCTGCAATTACACTGGTTGAACATTCCACCTGAAAATCAAGTCAGATAGAACGATACCTAATGCAACATCACGCCACGTACCACCACGCCTCTTCCCCTGGTGCCTCAGGAACAGCCCAATCCCCCTCCCCGCCCCTCACCACATCCTCAAACTCCACCATCGCCCTTCGTAGCGGAACAATTCCCCGTGGTTCTCCATACCTGCGGTAGTCTTCCTCGACGGGGAACTTGATGTGTATCCGCTCGTTGGACCGATTCGCGAGTGTGCGGAACAACCCATAATACTCGACGCCGGGGGTGTCGCACCAGTCGCCGTGGAGCATGGGATCAAATCCCGGTTGGACGATGATCGTGAGGTTGGCTGGGGTGGGCCTGGAAAAAAAAGAAATTGTGTTCGTTCGTACTTGATACAGAAATGCTCAAGGATTTACCTAGAATTTGGCAGAGTGGATCCATAAGGTACACCTAGGTCGACTTCCTGGAACCGATCCGCCAATCCCAGAGGTCGATAATTTCCAGTGTTGTCATTGACCGGGCCTGACCGGGCTTGACCAAATGTCTTGACCTTTGACCATCGTCAGACCGCTTTTTTGACCCTTTTTGACCCTTTTTGACCATGTGTGAAAAATATTTATAAACCACACAAAAATGCAGAAAAAGCCGATTAATGTATCTAGTAGTATATGAGTCATATCCTATATCAGTAGGTTGTCCGGTGAACTCAAGTTCTGCTTTTCCAAATAAAAACCTTTTATTTGAACCAAACCACATTCTCAATATTTTCTGTGTCCACTTGGGGGTATTGGAATAATTCTAGGAGTATTGTGGATGGACGAGAGAGCCTTGTCATAATCATCTTCATTGAAAAACTATTCTGAACAAGTTAAGTGATGGTGGGGGAGGCAGAAACAAGGTAAAATGAGTTGGCATCTGATAATTAGTGGCCAATTGCTCCACTCCCTGTGGCCCCATATATATTAAGAATCCTCTTCTGTTAGCGCTGTTATGTGTCAAGTAATATGGCCCACACATCATTTCCCAAGATGAGACCTGTCAGGCCTGTATTTTCTGTTAGCTGGGCACAAATAAGCCTTGACCGTGACAGGCTTTGCAACATAAGATGCAAATAATGTAGATTAGGTAAAATATGACACCGCAATGGTAAAGCAGCGGTATTTGATGCAGGAAGGCTCAAAATCGGGTTTGTGGGTCCACGGTCAACAAAAGGGTCAAAGACAGTCAGACTGCAATCAAGCGGTCAAAAGTGGTCAATTGTGTCAGACCCTTTTGACCTTTGACTGGTCACTGACAACACTGATAATTTCGAACCAGATTCGAGGGACGGCGGTACCACGACGTGAGGCCGGTGACACGCGAATGGGTGAGGCTGGGGAAATGGTGCAGATACGATGATACAGGTGAGGGCGAACTTGGGTAGCCGAGAAAAACGGTGTGGAAATGCGTAAGAGCAGGGAAATGCGGGGCGTAGCGCAATGGGCCTGAGGACTGATCCTCCCAATCGTCGGAGAGCGCGGTGAGGCACAGCGTGAGGTGGTGCAAGGAGGGGTAGTCACGGTCGAGGAGAGTTGCAACCCGAGAATCTTCTTTCGCGGTCACTCCGTCGCAGATGAGGGCGCTGGAAAACTCCGAGGTGTATGTAAGGAACGACAGTGTTTCAAGTGTCGGTGCTGCCTTGTCCAGGACAAGCCGCAACGGCGCTTCTGTGTCGCACACTGCCTGTCGCAGCCTGAGTTCCGTTTCCGCGTTATTCCGGCGAACTTCGTCCAGTCTGATCTCTTCCTCGGTTGTGAGTTTCTTCTCCACCAGTCCCCAATCGTCCTCCTCCCACATGAAGGAGGCTGAGAGGTACCTGTGCGCAGTGTCGACGTCCTGGATGGTAGAATCGGATACTAGGAGGTGCGTAATCGTCGCTTCGGGGTGGGCAGCGAGATGATCAACAAGTTGCGTTATCCCAGAAACGCCTGTGGCAATGTACGTGCCGACAGGGAAGTCGCCGTCTTGCCAAGTGAACAGTGTGAGATTTGAATCAAGGGCATGGAGCAAGGGGGACACCAGGCAGAAATACAGAGACCATGACGGCTGGAGTAATCGGAAGCGCATCGGCGTGAAAGACACTACGTGGCCGACGACGTGGTTCTATCAAATCACTGGAGGCTGTGTGTTGCGAAACAGTTAGAAATCTAAACGGCCAACTATAAGCAGAGAATAAAGTAAGAACGACAGAGGAGCCCTGCAGAGCAAGAAAGACTTGGTAATAAAATTGAAAGATATAATCTTCAAGTGACTGCCAGTGAGCGCAGTGAAATAAAATATACACTGGTGACCCAAGGAATGGTGGCAAATGCAAAAGAACTGACCGGGAGAAACAGTGGATCCGATTAGAAGAGCTGAGCTGCGCAAGAACGCGGGCGACATCAATAGCGTCGTCGTCAAGAGCAAGAGCAGAAAACGCATGCTCGTGTTTGGAGCGGAGGTCCTCAGCGATCACTACTGCCGGCTGCGGAGCGCAGATCTCTTCTTTCCACCATTTCCACCAGAATATCTTCGCCCACAGAATTGGCTCGGTCTCGAGACCTCACTAAGTTACTTATGAAATTTTAACTTAGCTTTACAAAATTAACTTCACTTTACTTTTGACAGGCTAAGTACTTTTGTCAAGTAAAGTAAAGTAAAAGTATCCATTAAGTAAAGCAACGTACAGCAAAGTAACAGTCAAGTACAGCAAAGTAATAGTAAGCAAATCCAAGTAGAGCTATATTAGGGGTGCAACGACAAGGCCAGGTAAGTAATGAAGCATGCAAGTGACTTGTCATGGAAAAGGCCCATCATCAGCCATTTGACAAATTGGTTGTGACGTTGTCGGCGTTTTTCGGGGTTGTCGCATTTTTGACAACTGCACAACGCCAAGATCAAAAAACACCTGCCAAAAAAAAAAAGATTACCTCGAGCGAAATGTGCTAAAAACCCGAGTGCAATGAAAAAAAAAAAAATTGGGGCGAGACGATGTGAGATTTTTTTCAAACGTTGTAAGCGTTGTGAGTTTCGGCGTTTTCACGGCGTTGTACAACGCCACAATCAATATGTCAAAAGTCTGATTATCCGTTCTCTTAACGAAATCTCTCGAATCAGATTGTACATGCTTGGTTCTATCTCCATATGGCTACATCCCCTTCGAAAGTCCTCTTGCTTAATGCTTTTGCAGTGCCTTTGTCGACTCATTTCTTTCCTGCGGAAGTCGCCGCGCTGCAGTATTTTTAATCTGCGGAGATCCGAAATCTTCGAATGCCCCATTTGGACAGAACAGATGACCTGCGCAAAGCTCCGGACTACGCAATTTGGCTGAAGTGGTATTTCTATGGCTCAGTGACAGCTGCGAAATGCCGTATTCCTTCAAGCGCAGTTTCCAGTAGGTGATGGAGAATGATTATAAGAGGCCGAGGTCGGATGAGCCAATTTTTCAGTACTCTCGTACATCCGTGATCTATGTCAGCGTTCAACGTTCTCGGTTTTTCCAACTCAAGGGGGGTCGTCGGGTACCGACGCAGAAGGCCAACACCGCGTATACAGTATGGCATATTCATTACTCTACTCGTATTCACTGTGGTGACCGCGATGCGACTGCAATTGCCGTGGAACTTCGGCAATACAGTTCGAGCACTTCTGAAACTATGCCTGATGGCACTGTCGTATTCGATTTGTGCAAGGCTCAGGCACTCCCTAATTCCACAATCTCAATGGACGCCGTGAATTTCATCCCTATCCCCAGCGATCCTAGCCTAGACGCGTATGATGTAAGTTCTTACTCTCTTTCTTACTTCACGCCACCAACTGACGTACCGTTTTCCAGGATCATTTACCAAATGAAATCATGTCTTTCGTTTCTGCAGTTGGCCATGTTACTCCTGTGGAAACTCTCGACGATGGCCATTCATCCCACGCCTTCCCTCTTGCAGTCAGTGACTATATTGGAGGAACTAACAAAGCGAGCACAATTCAGTATGTAATGCCGACTTGATTTCTGAAGCTGAACTAACTTTTGAAGATGTATCTTTGACTTATCCTCGGCGCGCCGGGTGAACACGCCTATTCCTGCAGTCAAACCCTGCGTTCACGTCTACGGATCGTGCTATGGTGTGAATTCAACAGGCATCCTCCGTGTCAAACTTGAATCCATCGCTCTTAATATAGGATCAAACGCGAACGCTTCCGCTGCAGCTTCATCCTCAGCGACTTCCTCATCCGCCCCTGTCACTCCACAGAAGCGTCGCAAATTCAGCCCACTGGCAGTCGCTTCGCCTCCACGCCCTCAGCAGCTCCGCTGTGACGTCTTCGTCTCAGACCACTCCCAGTACCGCGACGTCGCCTCATTTGCCGATGCCTTTCTTTACACCGCAGTCCGACTTGCCGTTTCCTTACTACAATCAAATGGGACAGTTTCAAGGATTCGGTCCATCGCAGGCGTATGGGCAGCCCCCCATGTATTTCAATATGGGCCCTCAGTTTCCACCATTTTTCTCCGCTGAGGCCCCCACTCCCCAGCTATTCCAACCACCGCAGATTTCCGAAACGCCCGCTGTAGGGACCTCGCACGTTCCCCATAGTTAAACGTAGGCTTTTCCACTCTATCCCTTCCACCAATCTGAAGCTAACTTCGCTTTAGTGCCCACAAACTTCAGGGTATTACTAGAACAAATCAAGAAAGGTGCATAAGTCGCTTTTTCGTTTTTCATGCTCATTCATTCGCATTCAGTGCTTCGTCGGGATCTTCGGTATCTTCCGCCGAGTCGAATGCGCAGGCACCCGCTGTTTCTGCACCTCTTGCACCTTCCACTCCCGCGACGTCGTAGCCACCTCCTTCGGTGCCCCAGGGCAATAGTCGACCTCGGCGACAATCACCGCAGCCGAGGTAAATCTAGCAGAGTTCAAAAGTGATAAATGTAGTTTAAATGTCTTTGCAATATAACAACCCCTGCTCTCAATTTTTTCCCTACAACCTGTGAGGCACTTTATTCCTTTTCAAATTGTCAATGTATCTCTCGTTGAACTTCCTGTGGTTCTCTTCGCATAACCGGTGAATTTCCCTTTCCCTTCCGACGTTCAACGTGTCTCAGCTGTTGAGTAACCCTTTTTTCATGATCCATTCCAGACTGGGTATACGTACTGTCATCTGACAAGAGATGATGCGAAGTTTTGCTTATCCGACGGCGACCAGGGCTCTGCTCTACCTCTGCGATTCGGCGACGGCTGGCCAGGTCACCCGACTCATTTGCATGATCCTATCACGGAACTGAAACGGAACCGAAAACATCAATGTTTTAAATGTCCTCGTGAACAGATGTTACAGCCACCAAACACCGCACAGTCCTGTTGTCTTTTAAGGGGATGAATCTGTTTCTTTACAAGGAGTGGTATTCATATTTTCCTCTCTTTCCTATTCATGTCAACGTTCGTGCACCAAAAGTGAAAGAACTGTTTGTGCTCTTGACAAAATTGCCTGATAGGGTCCCGGCAAATGGTACCGTAAGCGCGCTTTCCGGCAACAAAATTAACCAGATCTTCCATAGTTGCCCACCGCTTCAGTCCAAATCTTAGGATTTCTATCACCTCCATCACCCCCGCTCGAGATTCCATAAATCGCATATAAATCCGCCTCAGGTCCTTCTGACATCTAAATTGAGATCCGAGCTCTCACAGTAACCGAAATATCTGAACCGTTGGCTGCATTTACCCTAAAATTATTATTGACTGTCATTTTCAGCTACGCGGCCAAAGATTGGCGTAATTAGTGCCGTACACGCGTTCGTCGGCCAAAAAAAAAAGGCAGTGCTCTTCCATAGTGGCCCCCCACTTCGGTACAGCGCTTCGGACTTTCGAGCAGCCTTCAACCTCCATTACCTCGACTTGACCTTCCATAAATCGCATACAAATCCGCCTCAGGTCCTCCTGACATCTAAACTGAGATCCGAGCCCCAACAGTTACGGAAATATCTGATCCGCTGGCTGCATTTACCCTAAAACTATTATTGACTGTCATTTTCGGCTACGCGGCCAAAAGTTGGCGCAATTTGTTCCATACACGCATTCGTCGGCTAAGAAAAAAGGCATTGCTCTTCCCTAGTGGCCCACCACTTCGGTGCAGTTCTTCGGACTTTCCAGCAGCCTTGCACCTCCATTACCCCGACTTGACCTTCCATAAATCGCATACAAATCTGCCTCAGGACTTCTGACATCTAAATTGAGATCCGAGCTCTCACAGTAACCGAAATATCTGATCCATACCCTAAAACTATTATTGACTGTCATTTTCAGCTACACAGCCAAAAGTTGGCACAATTAGAGTCATACACGCGTTCGTCGACCAAAAAAAAAAAACAGTGCTCTTCCATAGTGGCCCACCACTTCGGTGCAGCTTTCCAGCAGTCCTGCTTCCTTCCTTTACCGCCAAAAAATCACTGACTCCCATACGCAGTCTTTGAACTGCGCTCCACGGTTTTGAAAAACTGCGCACTTACACAATTTCTCTTCAAAAAGTCATAAGAGGTATCGTATTTTGTCAATTTCTCCCCCCATGTCGTCGGCCATTGACCATTGCTTGCTGTTCCGTGGATTGATGCGGCGCGGTGGGTTGTGGCTTGACTCTTAATATTGTTGGCGTAGATTTGACAAGACCTGTCTTTTCACGTGGACAACTCTCTACACAACCCTCTCCTGAATCCGTCATCGCACCCACGCCCAAATTCTCCTACGCCCAGGTGAAACTACAACTATGAATGTAACCTACCCTGAAATTTTGATTTAATATATATATATATTTGTCTTCCTTCCATTTGCCGGAGCGTAGCGCAGGCATGTCTTGTGATCACTGAAGCTTCTCTGCGACGCTGAACCATATCAAGTAGCTGAAAGTAAAATTACAAGTCGGATAAAGCATCGTACCGCAATGTAGCACCAAGTACAGGGGCTAACGGGAAGTTTTGGTCCGAAATCCAACATGTCATACTTGTAATTCCCCCCTTTCTTGCGGCTGACTCTTTAACGAGGGTCCAAATTCTTGGGTCTATTGAACTATTGATGGGCAGCGCGTTCACGAACGAAAAAGGAACCGCGAGAACTTGTCCGACAGGAACCTCCTTCCGTGACGTGCGAATTGAAAATCCAGAATCAAGGCGGTCCAAATACACCCGCTTCTTTGGTGGTGAAGGCGGTGCTATCCCAGACCACGTACTAAAGACAGCCGTAGAAGCGGGGGCGGAACAGATACTATCAATGTGGAATGCACGTAAAATGCAGCCGCAATTAGTTCCGCCCCAGAATCCCTCACGGTACGTTCATATTCAGCGAACGGACTGGAGTATCCTCAGATCTTTTCGCGTCTCTCAGATCCCCATGCAAGTATGTATCCTCGACGCCAGCCGTGATCTTTTTTCGCTGAACCCACTGAACTCTCACAAATGCGGCACAATGCAGTACAGTATTGGACCGATCCAGGCGAGAGAAATTCTGTTTCTGGTCTGATCTAACGAGCTTTTCTGGGACTGACTGAAATTGGAATGATCCGCAAGATAATTGTGTCCCCAGTTATGTATTGCCTGTAGAGAAGGGAAATAGGACAACCCGTGAGAAGAATAAAGAGGCTCAAGAGGGCAGGAAACAAACGTCCACCCGGTCCCAACGTAGCTTCCAAGTTCCGCACACCTGCATGTACGGCGAGTTAGCGCCCGTTGTCGCCATAAGAGATACGGAGTTATAGGGGGTAGATACTTACTGGGTATTAAATCCTAAATATTGGACTACTAGTACGTGTAAATATGCCACTTGAATCAGTTTTCTTGGTGACTTCGATCAATGGGTTTCTTTCATGTGCCTGCGCGCCAAGGAAGGTAAAGTAATGTTACGGTAAAAGTATTCTCAGCAAAGTGACACAAAGTAACGCCACGCACAGAGCCAAGTTAAGTACTTCAAGCCCCACAGCTGCGCAGATCACACTCCACCATTCCCGCGCAGCTCCGCAGACCGCCCGCGCCATTCCTGAGCAGCTGGCAACTTCCGGTGCACATTGACGCACCGTTCCCGCTCATTTGACGCGCAGCTACGGACGCGGTTTCTTCCACTGCGCGGGCCCCGCGCTCCGATCTCGCCCGCTCCGCGCAGAGCAGCGCTGCAGCGCGCTCCCGTGCACTCCTCGTATTTCATGCGAGCCGTACGAAAATAATCCGCCACCGGGTAATTCCGGCCGCGTTCTTCCGCACATCGCACCCACCCACTGTAATTACAAGAAACCGCCCCGCCCGCCACTCAGTCATCTTCTATTGTAAGCCACTGGTATCTGCGCCGGGCCCGCATCACGTCGGCATGACTGTATACGTCTGTTTACTGGCTCCTTCCGCAATGCCCACCATGAACGATCCACGACACAACCTAGTCCGCCTTTTCCGCTCCTCGCCGTGCACCTGTCGCTCAGTTACTCAGATCCCGGTTCCTTCTCACCCTCCTTTGAGTCTCCATTCTCCAATTGCTGGCTCAGCCCCCGTTCTCTGGGGATCAAAACTCAATCTCGATTTTCCCCGCCCGGTATTGTCTGGAAACGCGCTTATTCCTTAGGAGTCATCGATCATCCTCCACCTACTCAAAATCGACTCTAGGCCGTATTCTCACCCTTTCCATCCCTCTCACCTCACTCTCCGCCAAGAACTGCGCTCCCTGCGTACTTCTTGGTCACCGCCGGCTTTCGTCCCTTCTTCTGTGCTCCTCACTGGGCCAGACTCCGTACTGACCCGTCGGTTCCCTCAGAAAATAGCCTCAAGCACGCTCCACGTCGAAATTTTGGACCATCACCGTTCGCCGTTCCCCCAATCACGCGCCACCCGAACGCCGTCGTAGTCGGCGTCTCAGCCACCCGTTTTGCGGGCGTTCGTCGTCGTCGCGGTTTGGACATTGAGTTGTAGATGTATTGAAGAGAATGGGTCGGTTTGGGAGCACCATGCGTGCTTCAGGTACGTTCTATGCACTCATTTTCTCATTTTCTCATTTTCCTCTTTTTTTTTAGGCCAATCTGCTTGGCCCCGCGCCAATTCTTCTCCGTTTCGCTTAATTTGAGCCCCGATAAGTTGCCTCACCTCCCCTCTACATCCCGAGGCCCGCGGCACCGTTCTTACGGCCCTCAAAACCGCCTGCCAGGCACCATCTCCGCCCGGTGACGCGTACTGTCACACCGCGTCATGCCGGTCCTACCGCCGACGCCATTGTCGTATCTAGTGGCCTTCAAAAGGGTGCTATAGCATCCCCGCGCGACCTATAGGCGGCGTCGGTACGCATTAGTACTTTCATTTCACTTTTTTTGCGCTGATTCTGGCCCCCGCATGCGCCAACGGCCATCGATCCGGCCGTTTTTACTTGAAGTTCGAGGGAGGAGTATGTACGAGAGGACAGAGGGGTTTTGGGCTGTACAGCAACGTGCAGGTGCGTGAGATTCTCATACATCTCCATCTTCTCGCATTTTGGGGACTAGTCTGCTTAGATCCGCCCCAGTTCCCTCAAGTTACCCATGAGTTCGGTGGAGGTGAGTCCTCCCTCAGCTTCCCCACCCTATCTCCACTTTTCATTGCCTTTAATCTCGCTCAGTCGTCCGCATGTTCCCGTCCTCGCTTGTACCGCTACACCCCGCTTCCCCATCGTTCCGCCGACGTTCCATTCCGACTCAGCGGCCTTATCAGTGGTCACAGACATACCGACGAGCGATATAGGACTCGCAGTTCTGCACAGAAATTTTCATTTACAATTTTTTCACTTGCGCCCATCTATTTCAGCTCAGCTGCGTCTTTCTCTGCCAAATCACCCCATTTCATTTGTCCACTCCGTCCGTCTACCTCTTCCTCTACAAGGCGCTGATCGTCCCATTCCTGGGGCGCATCCATTTGGGCCGAGCCCCGCACCACAAATCGATCCCCGCCAACTCTGCAGCGGCGTGCCCAAGTCCACGGCGACTGCGGGTCATTAATTTTAGAGTCACCTCGCGCCGCGGACTTGGAACGTTCCCACTTGAGAACCGCGTGCGGATTCATATCCTTATAATCGCGGAGAAAAATTACTGGCTATCTTTTTTCAGCCCTGTATATTCCTCATGGTGTTACGGTTGTGTCTTAACGTTTCTCAGCATTGGGGACACAGCTAATGTAGTCTCTCTCTCCTAGTCCATGTTTAATGCGCACGCCCTCACCCTTGCACGCCCTGCAGATTTCGAGATGCGTCGACCTCGGACGATCTCGACTATACGGACGGCTCTGACGCGAAGCAGTGCAGCTGGCCTGCGCACATGCACTGAAAGTGTATCAGTACGTTGTGCCGTACTCGCGATTGGTGCGTTTTATTATTTGATTGCACTCGTCCATTACACGCACAAAGGCATTTTGAATCCTACGCATATGGCTCGTTTATTTGGGTATCCAAATGAACCACACATATAGCTAGGCTTATAAATATACTCATTGCAAAAATACACTTAACAGCTTCACTTCAATAAGACCGAGATCCTCGTTGTCCACTCACGTTTAATCGCGTTCCTTATTGCGCTACAAGATAGGGTGATTATGCACGTTGACTTGATTGGGTTGTTGAAGTGCGTGCACTCTAATTCCTCTACACTCACTTGATTCACTTATATTTTTGCAGACCTGTTTCACTCTTCACACTGATCGTGAAAGCTATTTAATTTGTGAGTTATTGATAACCGTCAACCTTGTTAACGTCCACCAAGATTGTGTTCGAATACGCCGCAAGGTCTACCGTAACATTTTATGGTTGCACCAAGTTTCTGGCTGGAATTTTGTCATGTCCATGCAAGAAGAATTCAATGACGTGACCACGACCGAGGTTTATCAACTCTCCGAACAAATTCCGAACAAATTCAATCTTCTAGGTTCAAAAGGCGTGTACATTTCAAGATACGTCCGTATTTCCCTCAGTCCTGCTCAATAGACGACTGATCAAGGAACTTTTTGAGATGTGGAACCTCAATTTTTATTGCAAGATTCACATGCCGAGTGCAGCAGAAGAGTTTTGTCAGCAGAAAGTATGCTTATGTCGTTCCAGGTGAGTCTATTCATCTTCTTTTTCCGTGCGCGACCTCACTTGGAACTCGTTCCCTTGAAATACCGAGACTACGCCTAGAAATAATTTGCAGATTTTTCGCGAGTATACTGTTTCATAATTTCCTTTTTGAGCCTGCGGCGTTGAGTTTCGGATGACGTCGGTGCTTCGATTACGGAGCGGAAGCCATCAGCCTCCGAACCAAATCACAGTGCATATCTTCTCCTCTTGACCGTCACAGCTGCTGGCCTCAGCCAGCCTCAAACCTCTTGAAACCTCGCGGAAGGTGCAGTTCGTACTCGGCAGCTACAGCGCTTTCAGCAACCGGCTTCGTACGGGCGAGCGCGTACGATGTCCATGGCGCTGGACAGTCTCCGGGTGCCTTCTGTCGTCTGAAAATGCCTCGCAGCCTTGACCGGTCTCACGGAAGGCGCCACCAACCTCGTATGCACTATCGGAGACTAGAGCTGTCCCGAATCTGGACTTAGCAAAGAAAGGTACGTCTGATTGCTCAACTATATTCCTTCAAAAACTCGAGCTAACCTGTGCCGGTCTTCCCTAGGATCAAGGGCGTTGTACCCTACCCACGGTTTGGTCGCCGTCATTCTCGGTATCGCGTTCGCCGCTGTCCAAAGCGGTGATCACGCCGATTTGGCAGCTTATACCAGCAAGTAGTTTTTTTCCCCCATTTCTAGGGAGTTGGGAAAGGTGCGTGCTATTCTATGTCTATATACCCTTCAAAAAAATCAAACTAATCTCTACCGCTCTCCCCTAGGAGAAAGAGCATCATCCCCCGCCAGCAGTCTATCCACCGTCGCCGGTATCGCGGTCGCCGCTGTCCACGGCGAATACCACCTGCACTCGTTTACACGACCGGTGCCTTGGTGTGCTGCGTCTAAGTTTGCGTCTGCGCCGATGGGTTTGGGCGGCGCACGCCGATTTCGGCGTCCACCCCCCATACCCACCCGCTGGCCTCGTTTACTTGAGCCACGCATTACAGCACCGCATCGCCATCATCAGCCGACGCCCCACCGCTCTACCCGTCTGTAACCCCGCTCGCCGCTGACAGTGCTGTCTTCGGCGCTGCACGCGAACTTTGGCGGAAACGCCCCGTCCTCGCCCCCTGCCCAGCCGCATGCCCTATTCCCCTCACCCCCACCCTCGTTTCCCTCTCGCCCGTGCTCTCCCTTCACCGATACACGCAGTTTGGAGTACATCGCCGCACCCTCGCCCGCCCTCGCCGTATTTGCGGGCGACACTTCCCAGGGCCGCGTGGCCGTCTCATGCGTCTACCACGACGTCAATCCACCAACCCACACCCTCTCTTGGTTCCTGAGCTCTGGTGCCGCATACCAAACGCTGCCGTCTTGCTCGTCTTAGTCATATTCACGAAACCTTGTGTTTTTCTTTTAGTATTCCCCTCGTTGTTTCTTGCGTCTATCTACAACGTCGACCTCTGATCAATAAAATCAAACCAGCCTCTCTCCGTCCACTGCGTCCCACTGTCGACCCGCACCTGCGCGCATTCAAAACATATTTGTCCAAATCTGTTAGTTTGTATTAATGCGGAGTCTCAGAACCCCGCTGGAAAGTTCATACTTCACATAGCCTTCCCAGCCGGGCACACCTCCAAAAAGGGCAAATCCGCTCTTCAAGCAATTCATGTTATTCGTTTAAAAATCGCCCTAATTATAATAGGCCGCGATACCATTCTCATATTTTAGCTTTATCCTGCTTCGCTGTCAACTACCTAAGCTACATGCGACACGGGGGGGAGGGGGGTCGTATCAAGTATAGAGCTAGAGTCAGTGTGACCCTAGGTGCCTTCCTTATCCATTTTATTTCAAGGACAAGCTACTGACCCTTACCTTAACAATTTTCCCACCAGGCTGAGGGGGGGGGGGGGCTCCTATAAGAAACATGCACGTAGACCAAGAAGAGTTCGGAGAGTGCCTTGGGCCTCCTGGCGTGCTTACTGTGCACGTGTATCACCTGAGCAAATGATTATTGCAGCCACCAGCCCAACACCAGCCATCCATTTGCGCAACGCAAAAAAGCCATCCGATGGCTCTGATGGCTGCAGCGCAAGACATCTAATTAATCTCTGAATACAGAATACCGCACTCATTATGATGAGTCTACTCGCTGGAAGGGAATGTAGAGTAGACGAATCAGCCCTCCACGAACCCCGAGTCTTGGACGAATCCACAGTCCTACTCCACCGCACTGAGGATGAGACCTTCGTGTACCGCAGAACGCGGGGTAAAGGAGCAGTCGAAGAACGGGGGATGACTATTCAAGGCAGATTAATCAACAGTCGATTAGAATGAGAATATTCACTGGCCTTGACAATGACGTGGTGTACTCCAGGTTGTCTTCCACGGTAAGAGGCTTCCCCGCAGCATCCACGGGATCGGTGATGTCGAACACAGCCAGAATGGAGGCAATTGTGATCCACAGTGTGTTGCGCGCCATGACTGCGGTAGTATATCATTACTTCTGAAGTTCTTCGGCGTAGAACCGAATTGGAAATGCATAAGAATGACGCACCTCGCCCCGGGCATATCCTCCTCCCAAACCCAAACGCGGCGTCCGTGTCAGGCACTTTCGGATTCATCGCCCCCTCCGGCGTCAAAAACCTCTCCGGCCGAAACCGCTCCGGGTGGGCGCCATACACCTCTGGATCATGCAGCACCGCCCAGATATTCGGCACCACGACAGAACCCTTCGGAATCACGTACCTCCTGTACGCATCGTCCTGGCTCGTCGCGTGGAAGATGCCCACAGGCGCGACGGGGTTCCACCGCAGGACCTCATTGATGAGCGCCTCTATGTAGGGCGTGTGGCCGTAGTCCGAGAAGTCTGGGAGTCGACCACCGAGGGACACGTCTAGGGCTTTTTGCGCAGTTTTTTGGATTTGAGGGTGGAGGGCCATTGCGAGGATGAAGGAGCACATGATGCCGACGCTCTGTGGGATCGGATATTCTATAAGTGAAGTGATGTTTAGTTCATATGAGGAGTACTCGCAGCGTCAGATCCCGCTAAGGTACAAAATAACTATCAGAACAAAGCAGGAAAATGGGGTGGCGGCAGCCTCACCGATGTATGCCGTCCCCAGGACACTCTGTGCCACATCCTCTTCCTCAGCAGCGCCTACCGAATCGTACTGGATGGACGCAATGATCCGGGATACAACCGATGCTGTCTGAGAGCCCTTCGCCTGGAATGTAACATTGTTCCAGGAAATATGACACAAGAATCGATGAAGCCATCACCCACCAGCTCAGATTTCGCATGCTCAAAAGGCACGACCCGCATCTGGTCCAAAAGTCGCTTCCACATTGCTGCCTTGCGCTTGAACGCACCGCCAGGGAGCCAGCTCGGAATGTTTCTTAACGGTGGGTACAGGTCGACTGTTCAAAATGAATCCACCTGGGAGTGAGTATAATGATGTTCGTTCGAAGTGAGGGCAACTCACCGAGGTATCCGCCCAATGCTGCTGTCGCGAGGGCACCGACCGCCTTCTCCGCCAACCGTACGAACACGTCTTCCCCTGACGCAGGCGAAATTCCGTATGTCACCGACAAAATCACATCGCCCGCAGCCCTAAACACGACTTGTGTATGAGCATGCGTGGTTTGAAGTGTGAATTTCCGAAACGAAATGAAACCCACAGACGGAGCTCCCTCTCGTAATGCCCCTTGTTCGACAAGAAGCGTTTGAGCAGCCGCCGCGCCGCCATCAATTCGTGTGCCCTGGAGTCCGCGACGCCCTCGGAGACGTATGCGCGATGGAATAGTCTGCGGTATTCTGCGAGTCTCAGTGAGCTTTTAAGTTGCGCGTTGTGCTACTTGGGAGGCTGCATTCTGCATTCACCTTTCCAGCGGTCCCCGTAATCCATGAAGGCAAACACCCAGGACAGGCCCATTCTGGAGTTTCCATCGCGTAAGGACTAATACTGGGAGGGGTTCGTTGGATAGGCTTACAAGTCACCGAGCATCGTGGAATGGGGCCTGTGGGTTAAATTTATTGGACGGAGATGGTGAGTGGATCAGAACTTTCGTGCCTGTCGGAGTATATCAGGGACCGTTCAACTAGCAACTCTTGGATGGCTTTGGCGGAGTTGAGGATGACGAGGTTGAGTCCCGGGAGACGCAGGGAAAGTATATCGGAACCTGGTCAAAGGATCATTCAGTCAACCACGCACCACGGGCGACTGAGAACGCATACGCATACATACCGTATTGGTGGCTCCAATTATAGTAGGTTCTCCAAGGCTGCTTTGACGGCACATCCAAAATATTGCTAATCAACGGGAGAGGCCTCGGTCCGGGGGGCAGTCGTGTCTTCCGAGCGGGGGATAAGAGGCAGTGGAGAACAAAGCCTGCGGTGACGATGGCGATGACAGTTTGAAGAAGGAGAGACAAGAACATGATTTCACCGTAGCTTGGGGCCTTGGAAGGAAATCAGATCGATATTTGAAGAAGGGGCCTACGCAATATCCGTTGGCGATATCAGACTCGGAAGCCCCCGGCGCTGTCTTGGCATCTGTTCTGCGGTGTTCCGGGTTTACCTTCAGTCCCAGCACACAATGAGGCTATGCAATAATTACCGCAATAGATCCCATACGAACGAAGGGGTGGTCCTGGCGCTCTCTTGGCATCTGTTCTGCAGTGGTCCGGGATCACTTTCTACCTTATTTACCAATATATCCCGGCTTTGAATTCGCGCTTAGGCAGTTGGGGTTATACATCAGATTTTTATATTCCCCATTTGGAAACTATTATAGCCACCCTTCCGACAGTCATTTTGACCCCCATCACTCCACCCCTCCTGCAAAAACCGTCTCGATATGGTCCATCAATAACAGCACAATTGGCTTGCGCGAAAAAATTGCAGCCCCGAACCGGCCCGCTACGCAGAGCCCGATTAGTACCACCGGGGTCCGTCCCCCCGGTTCTGAATACCGAGAGTGAATAAAGGAACTTAACTTGTGTGCCAGCTTAACCGCATTGAACTTTACTTGGCTTTACGTGACTTTTCCCACGCGTGGTAAATTTAACTTGTACGTGCACGGTTAGGTGGATTTCCCTCGCTGGGGCTGCAGTCCCTTCTAGGACTTCATATGACCATTTGTATAGCATATAAGACATGACTTATCCCCTCCTCAAGCATTATGGCAACAAATGACGTAGATGAATTACTGACAGGCATCACTCAGTGTTTCGGTGCGAACACCCCTCGAGAACAATGCTACGGTTCACACACGAGCATGGGTACAATGTATCTAACTAGCGAATGCGCCCATGAAAGCTCAAGACTTCATACGGCGAATTCTGGCCAGTAGTTGACGCAACACTATCATATGTTAACACATAAGCTCAGTTGAACTCGCAGTGCTTCACTTGATTTTGCGTGGGGCTTTAGTTTGTGTAGCTTCACTGTGCGTAGCTTTACTTTACTTGGAGCCAGTTGATCAAGGAATTAAGATGATTGACTAATGTGGAGATATTAAATGGTTGCACGGCACACTGCTAGCTCAGGTTCAGTATTTGATGCCCAGTATCTACCCATCGTTGTCTATTACTGCATATCCCTTATGGAGGGGCGGCCGCACAGGTGCACCAACCTTCTGAGGGAAATGTCGCTCAAGGGAATAGAGCCGGGACCAATGTCGCCAGTTCGTAATTGATGAGCACTGGCCTCAAGCTTCCAAAGGACTTATATCATGTGAAGTGTGGTCACCATTATGCTCCAAGACATTGATAGAGACACCGTTGCGATCTGTTTTGTAATGGAATGAACGAGCGCCACATTGATCGTGAAGTAACGGCGCTCCGAGAAAGAAAGTGCGGGATTTACATCCCTGCTTGAGCTGGTCTTTGCACGCAGCCGGTTGGGTTTGGGGACGGGACAGACGTTCGCAAGTACTGCGTTTAAGCACACCCATGCAGACACGAACCTTGGCCTGATGTCCTGCATGCTGGACCGTCTCGTTTGAACACCATACCCATTTATTTTACTTCCATTTTCGTTGATGGGCGGCAACTGGCCGCATGTGTGGCGAACCTTCGAAGCGGGCGGACGTTCGTTTCTGTTGCCCTCATCATCTCTGTCTAGGATCGACCGCTTTCGCTTCTCCACCTGCAATGCACAATTGGGGGCATAATAATTCGCTCGAGGCTTCGAAATCCTGAGTGTACCTGCGGACCATTTTAATTCCTGGCAGTCACTCTTAACGGGTACTTTTACTTTACTTTACTTGACAGAAGTACTTGGCCTGCCAAAAGTAAAGTAAAGTTAAATTTGTAGGGCCAAGTTAATTTACATAAGTAACTTACTGAGGTCTCATGAATACCTAGAACTGCATGGGTGCATCGGGGCTCACCCTCACAAAAAAATCGGATTTTTCGGCCCATCCCCTCTACCCCTGCATTTGATTCCATCCGTCGCTGCCAAAAGCCGTCCGGTTGGCTTTCCCGATGCTCAACACATCGAGTATCTACTCATTTCTCCCAAAAAATCGAGTAGCCCCATCTTCTCGATTCCCCCTTACTGATGAGCCCAGACACGCTAAATTCCACCCATCCGTTTTCGAACGGCACACGAAATCCGGCGGCGGGCTGGAAATCCCGTGGATGTGGTCTCAATTTTTGCGCAGCTAACATGAGCCGTGCCGATAATGCTAATGACATTTCGAAAGACACCGGCGATCGACGCTGTTGCGCGCGCCGCTCGCCACTCCGCCGCGCAGCTGCGCAGACCCTTCTCCAACCGTTACGCAGCTTCGCAGACCAACTCCTCAATCCGGCGCAAATTCTGAGAAGCCCAGCAACCGCCGGTCCTCATCTGACGCGTCATTCCGCTCATTCGACGCCCAGCTACGCCGATGCCTCCACCACTCCGGCGTAGCTGCGCCGACCAATCAATCCCTCATCCCACGCATCTATGCGTATATTTAGCTGCTTCTTCTCCGCTACAGCCACCACCTACGAGCCAAAGGCATGTTGTCCGCCTGTGCCGCTCCCTACCACCCACCACGATGCCTTGGACCCCTCCCTCCTATATATCACTTCCTTGTTCCCCAACTCGCCTTGCCTAAAATTCTGTGCCAGCCATTGTACCCTGAACACAAGTCCCATCTCCGTGTGCGACTTCGTCTTGTAACCACCCAGATTCCCTGGAGCTCTCCACTGGCAGGCTCTAATGTACCCTCCGACCTCCCCCCTTCATTTCGCGTCCTTTTACTCCCCATTACGCCAAGAACTGCGCTCTTTACACCAATTTTAGCCCCCACGCCGCTTTTGGTACTCTTCTGACCTGCTGTGGGTGAAATGGGGGACAGGAGATAGGATGAAGATAGAAATAATGTACTGATAGGGGAGAAGGTGGCGTGTGTGCGGAGAGCGAGACGTGCAGCGAGAAGAGCAAGACAAAAGGGAAAACGGAACGGAAAGAACCGGATGAACCGCGACATGAAAGGGCTAAACACAGCAGAAACCACGCAAGGAGCCGCAGAAAATAAGCCGAGCGCAGGTAAGACGGCAAAAGAAAAGCATGAACCGCAGCACCAGAATGAATGAAGGAAAGAACCTTTGAAAAGCCGGGGGAAGACAAGAACAAAACCTCAAGGAGCTGCGCAAGCATAGCCTCCCTGCCACGCTGTTCGCATACAGGTATTTCGGGCCCCCACGAGCGATCGTAGTAGCACTGTTTGTAAAGGAAAATAACCGTTAGTTAGTTAGGTACTCGGGTGCGTTACAAAAAAAAAGAGTGTTAAGGAAAGAGAGGCGGTAGAAGGCGAGACGAAGGTTGGTTTGTGAGTTTTCATAGAAAAGAAGAGAAAAACAAAGGGGGATGATTACGCCCAAAAGGAAGGGGAAAGAAATAACAACAAATCGAAAATGCCATATGGAGCAACAACGAAACAAAAGCAAAAGCCGCCACGTGCGAACCCCCAGATCGACGTGTAGTGCGAGTCCGTGCGGCCAAAACAAAAGCCTCCACAAAACATGCGCTTACCTCTGTCAGAAACAGCAGATCTGCAAAGCACGGTTACATCTTGCTGATTGAGGACTGCTATTTTCTGAGAAGAGGTGGTTGGGGGGGGGGGATATATTATACTCGCGTGGTCCACAACATGAACAACGAGTTTACAGAAGACATACAAGTAGTACTATCAGGGTGGTTATCCATCTAGAATTCTGCAAGATGTCAACTGAGCACAACACCATTCCAGGGGATCGATCACACAAGACGCTGGCCGAACTGCGACTGGCCGGCCATTCGGCGGGACCTCCGGTTGTAACCTCGTGGGACCCGACCACAAGCCGAAGGCGCAAGTGTACGGGAGGAAGGTCCCCCCTCCCAGGCAAAATTCCCTGGTATCCACCAGTCAACAGAAGGCTGTTGCATGTCTTCCCTTTGCAGAGTGCATGCGAGACCACAGATCAGCGTGTTCAACTTCCAAGGAAGGATCACAGCCGACAATAAAACCAGTCTCGTGGCCTGAGAAAGGAGTGAACGGAGCAGGCAAGGTAGCGAAAGAATAAATGCGAAAACGTAGGCTTGATGAAGCGCTCCGAATGGGCTAAGCGCGGAAGCTTGCATGGATTGTAGAGGAATAATTGTTATAATGTAACTTGCAGACATCTAGGGCGGTGCGTACTGGGTGCTTCAAAGGTTGCGTTGAGCATTTTTTTTAGACTGAGTGTGGAGTCCCAAGAACACGCCGCAGCGCTTTGCGCGAGCTCGCGATGACCGAGATTGAGACCACGTGTGAAATATTTGTGTTAAGCGGGCCCGATGGGCCAACGAGCGCGGGTAAGAACGGGCGTTACCTGGGATCTGCCAATATGGTCTGTGCGTGGGTACAAAGTATTGTGGGGAACGGCGTCAGCGGTCGCAAAGCCCGCCCACCCCACATAAAGTGCAAATTTTGAAGAGCTTGAATAAATATTCGTAGCAGCGCCGCCTTGATGGCGGTCGACATGCCCACGCTTCTCGTACAAGTCCCCGGGTCATGGAGCCCGGAGGCTCGCGCTGACAACGACTTGAAGGGTGACTTGAGAGGGAAAAATTGAGTCTTCTGGCAGGCTTGGACCGCAAATGGGTAGGATTGGGCTGCAAGTACTTGGGCCACAAACAAAGTCTGTTGTGCGCACGCTGCTTCTTCGCCACATATCTTCAGGGAACAGCGCGGGCGACTCGAATTGGGCGTGGGCGATGAAAATTTGAGGTAAATAAAATCTTGCTGAGGGGCAGGATTGGGCTGCAAAGTACTTGGGCCACAAACGAAGTCTGTTGTGCGCACGCTGCTTCTTCACCACATATCTTCAGGGCACAGCGCGGGTGACTCGAATTGGGCGTGTCTCACATGGATGTTGGTATTCGCAAAAAGAAATGAAGTGAGGAAGGAGTGAAACAGGAAGGAAGGGGTGGAGAAGTGAGGTGAGTATAAACCGCGTGAGTTAAAGGATGAACAAAAGGTTGATTGTACATATCGGTGCGAGCACAGCATATATATGAGCAGCAGTAGTGGTACATGGATTGAACGCAAGGAGGAGTGAACATGAACAACTGAGCACCAAAAGAGAGGGAGGAAGATGTGGGAGGAAAGGAAGCGCGCCGAAGCGACGAGCATAAATCTAACTTGATAGAGGCGGCATAAAAAGCTCGGGGTGCTGAACTTGAAGGACGTGAACTCCGAGTCGTACTCAGAGTACTTGCGTAGTTTCAATACAAGAACCTGAATGGACATTGAAGACGTCAGTGAGAAATGAAACAAATTAACTGGAAGGGGGGGGGGATATATTATACTTGCGTGGTCCACAACATGGACAACAAGTTTACAGAAGCATAGTCACAGTCTTGTGAGGTTGAAATATAATCGCGACATGTTGAACGTCAGTAATGAATTAATATAAATCAGTATGAACACCTACGCTGAATGTTGAGGGCGTCTTGAAGTGGGTTATACTCATACGATCTGAGCAACAGAAGTAGTGAGTGTTGAAAGAAGCAGAGTATGAAGACGTACATACCTCGAGCATCTTGCGTTTAAACTTGCAAATTTACGGTAAATGAAACGGACAATAAGCAACGAATTAAGGATGAGCTTATACATGAAGTCGGACTTGTATAATTTCGGTAAATAAAGTGGTCGGTTACCGTTTAAATCAGGACGAGACACACCTGTTATACAAGGGCGTAGTCTCGGACTCACAAACGGTTGAGCAGATTTGCATAGTTTCGGAGCAAGTCTGAATGAAAGGACTCGGTCAGTCAACTATGAAGGAGGTATTAAAGCTTCAACAAAAACCCTTACCTCTGTTCAAGTGAGTAAGCCTGAGCCCGAGCTAGCACGAATCTGGCTTTTGAAGTACCCCCGGGTGGCTTGAACACAACTTTTGCATAGTTTCAGTGTAAGTCTGAAGTGCGCGGTGAAAACGGCTGCAACAAGAAGCCTCGGGTCAAGTGCGTAGGCCTGGTGCAAGTCGGGCCCGAACTGGCGTTGGTTCAGCGTAGACATGTGAATAAAGAAGTCCTTAAGCGACGAAATAGATCGAACAAGAAAGTTACATAGCTTTAGATATAAGACGATAGTTCCGGCGTTTGCAGTACTCGCGGGTCGTCCTGGACACGGGCTTACATAGTTTCAGTGTAGAGTCTGTGAATAGATGTTCAATGAACAACTAATAAAGCAGTCGAGAAAATGTACCTTTGAGCCAGTATAATCACAGCCTCGGGGTGAAGGAGCTCATTTGGCCGCCTAGTTGCGCCATGAGTTGCGTTCAAAACTCGAACTGCGTTGGGCTTCACAGAGGTGGCTACACAGGGTCAGCAGCAACAGCCAATGGGCAGAAGGGGGATTTGACGCAACCACGGAAGCGCGCTGCGGGGGCGAAGGAGAAATAGAGCCAGGGGAAGAGATAGAGAGGATATAGAAGGATGGTGCTCGAAGGGAAGGTAAAAGGGAGAAGGGACGGAAGAGGGAGAGGGGATTATGCAGTCAAACAACGCGCACCGACAGTAAACACGCAGAAGGAATGCTAAAAGAGCGGGAAGGAACTCACCGTGTCATCCTGCTCGTAGAATATCCACCGAGTATTCGGCGATGTAAAGCGGAGTGGGTTATATATCGGGCGGATGGAGGAGATAAAGGTCGTGGCCGGCGCTGATCGTAGATTGCAAGTGACACCAAGGATACACAAGCACATTCGTCACCGAAATATACAGGTATCGGCCACCGAAACGAACGTGAAACGTTCAGTGTAACGATTCGAATATAGACGGACACAATTATATGAAAAGAACAAAAGCGTACCGCGAGCTCCGCACCATGTGGTCTAGGAGGGGCGGCGGTAGTTGAGCGCGACGCGCCGCACGTCGTTGCGGCAGGGAAGAGCAGCGCGGAGAACTAAGACGGGTGGGAACCTTCGGAGCGAGAAGAGGGATCGGACACGATGCAAGGATGATGCGAGATATATATATAAGAGTTGGAACGGGAGAAGTCGAAGAATAAAGAAAAAGGGAACACACCTTTCTCAGCGTGCCCACCCAATGACCGCACACCACCCCTTACCGCGATCACCGCAGGATTCGCTTGCAGCTGCACAGGAAATCACCACACGCTCAAAGAAAAGAAAGAACCATGCACTCGCTCCGTCGCCCTCCCGACCATACTTCTGATAACCCGCCGGACCCGCGCCGCAGCTCAGTAGAGCGGCACCAAGTCACGATCAGCGTGTAGTCATCCACGAGGCACTTCGCCTCCAATGCGTACTCGAACTGTCGCTCGCAGACGAGCCCAGTGCGGAGGTGTAGCGCAGACGCCTGCGTGAGGCCCTGTGACTGGCGCGTGTGGAGGGTGTCGACGTGTGCGCGAGTCAGCACGGCAATAGTGTCGGCCTCAAGCGGGAGTGTAGCACCAGTAATGAGCAGTATGAGCGCTACGGCCACCGTGACTGACGCGCCATTTGCTTTTGGAGAGTGGGTGGCGAGGGCCGGGCGTATACCGATGTGCGAGCGGCCACGGAAGAGCAGCAGGACATCGCGAGTGTCGTGGACGGCCGGGGAGCGGTGAGCAAAGCGCCAGGAAGGAAGTCAGCAAAGTTCATGGAAGAGAGCAGGTGTGTATCATTGTGTATCTGTGTTTGTGGCCACCATTCCATCATAACTACGTGTGGGTTAAGAGGAGGGAGACCCGCATGCCGACCGATCGCACCCAGCCGGTGCAAATAATGAGTCCCGCCGGCTGGACATCATTTATTAGTGCCAGTTCGCATGTCATACCGGTACCCAGATCCAGCAGTTGAGTCGGAAAATATCCCGAGTGCACGGATTCAGGAACCGACAAGAATATCGAGGAGGTTCTTAGATCGTGATACCAGTAGCAATACTGTGGCCGGTGCGCAGATCCGGACACCCAGGAATATTCGAATTTTGAATGAAAAAAAAGGACAGCCAGCACCGAACCCACGACCATAAGAATAAAACCAGCGCTACAAACCACTTCACCAACCAGGCATTATAGAGGTGCTCACTATACAGCTGAGTACCAGTAATCACAGCTGCTGAGAATACATTTGGTTCTCTGATCCACGCACAACTGCGCCTGGATCTGCGCAATATCATCTTTGGTGCCTGGATCCAGCAACCCGCAGAAATATTTATGTGGGTGCTTGGATCTGAGCACCGAAAACAATTTCATCTTTGGTGCCTGGATCCATCCACCTGCAGAATATTTCTGTGGGTGCTTGCATATGGGCACCGAAAGCAATATTACTTTTGGTGCAAGGATCCCGAAACCGCACAATTTTTTTTTTTTCATGAGGGCTTGAATCCATCAACCGAAAACAATATTGACTTTGGTGCCTGGATCTGTTCCCGAAAGCAATATCATCTTTAGTGCCTGGATCCAGCCACCCGCAGAAATATTCATGTAGGTGCTTGGATCTGGGCACCGAAAGCAATATCATCTTTGGTGCCTGGATCCAGCCACCGACATAACTATTTCTGTGGGTGCTTGGATCTAGGCACCAAATGCAATTTTACTTTTGGTGCAAGGATCCAGCAACCCACATAACTATTTCTGTGGGTGCTTGGATCTAGGCACCGAATACAATTCTATCTTTGGTACGTGGATCCAGCAACCCACATAACTATTTCTGTGGGTGCTTGGATCTAGGTACCGAAAACAATTTTATCTTTGGTACGTGGATCCAGCAACCCACATAACTATTTCTATGGGTGCTTGGATCTAGGCACCGAAAACAATTTTATCTTTGGTGCGTGGATCCAGCAACCGCAATTTTTTTTCTGTGAGTACTTGAATCCACACTTAGTGCCTGGATCCAGTCACCTACCAGTCACCTACATAAGTATTTCCCTGGGTGCTTGGATCTGCGCACCGAAAAAAATATCGGTTTCGGTGCCTGGATCCAGCCACCTGTAGCAATATTTATGTGGGTGCTTGGATCTCGGCACCGACAATATTTTTATCTTTGGTGCATGGATCTGGCAGTCACCCGCACATACATCTATTGCCCGTCACAAATGGCTAAAAAAATACTGGTGCTCCGAAATTATCTTAATTGTCCATGGATCTACCCCACCCAAAACACGGCTTCAAGACAACTTCAAGATAATCTTCCCTGTCCACTAATTGCCTCAAATATCAGCTGGTGCTCGGATTGAGACACCGCCAATTATATCAAAGTCGGTGTATGGATATTGCTACCGGTCCCCTGTGAGCTGGTATCAGGATGGCTAGAGGTCGGCCCAGTGATCCCTCCAAACTGTCTAAGCACAATCACTATTACCAGAAGTAAGTCCCTGTTGTGTCTGAATTCTGTTTCTCGCTCACAAAAATAGTAGAAATCGCACGAAAATTCTGGCCCAAGCTGCAACGTAAGAATCTGTAAGACCCACTTCCACTTCATCTTATCGTTGTGGCCTTTGATACAGACGACGAGCGCGGGCAAGATTTGAATCTGCCAATACCCCAATTCCCGTGGAGAAAGTTCCCACTCTTGCAGATATATCACAAGTGGACGACACCTCGGATTCCAGCTACTCAGGCCTCAATGAGTCTGAAAGCTCCTCCGATTCAGACTCAGCCGACTCCTCCATCTCCGATATCTCAGCAGATGAACAACCCCTATCCATCTATTCAAACGGCATTTTGGCCTGGGATCGACTAGCAGCGGTTGCTCAAGAAGCTGATCTCTGGCGGTGCAAATGGGGCGGCATGGAGCACTGGCATACCCATATTCCGGAAGTCGCCGCCGATGAGGATGCCCTCACTTTGGCTCATCGAATGGTCAAGCATCGGGTGTGAGGGCAGAAGATTCTGGAACTTTTGGCAGACGTCGCCCTCGGGTCCTTTCCAGCGGATCAGCTTTTTCTAGCACGCATGTGGAGGAAGACACAGAGCATTTCGGGGATTCTTCATGCAGGTATTGGGCAGCTGAACCTCTGTCTCCTTGACACCTTGAATGATGAGTGATTGTGAATGTGTCTTAATACTTAGAAATACTTAGAAATAGTTTGAAGGAATTATAAAGTTATTTCAAGTATCTACGACTGCAAACTACGGATCCGCTGACGGTTCCAGATGGAAAGGAAGACCTTGGTATATACCATGGCCCTATCTTGAGACATATAGCTGACCGATTTCCGGACCCTCGAAATCCCGCTGTTCCCACACTCTCCAGCGCTCGAATTTATATATCCAAGCCGTGGGTCCACCGCACAGTACGTTTTGAGGAAGGCTGCTGGTGCGCACTTTGTATGACCGATGGCATGGAAGTCATCGATGAGGAATTGAGTCCCCGAGAAAAAAAGCGGTTCCCTCGTCATGCAGTAGGGGCCAAGAGCACACACAAAGTCATAAATGACACACTTCGGAGGCTTCTCCCACCGGGTAATTAGAGCAGAGAAAACATCATTTCGCTCTTCCCCACGGGGTATGCAGTGGAAGCCATAGCAGATACTATGAGTGCACCAAATGCACATAATTCCACCCGTTAAACGCTTCTCACCGTATTGGGAATAAAATTTGGAGCACTTCGCTCCTCTTTTGCCCCCCACAGCAGGCTGCACATCATGTTTCAATTTCGGATAGATGGGGCGTTCCCGAATCTTGGGAAGGCCGTAACAGCATCCGGTCTAAACACATTTATTAAAACACAGGTCAATCAAGAAGATTAAAAGTAGCTTTACCTCTGTCCAGGGTTTTTCAATTCCAACACTCGGGGATGGAGGTAGGGTTGTGTTGGTTGCAGAGAGCCAGCTGAAAACAGTAGTTGTCCATTCATGAAGCCAGCAGCAGATCGCGAGCACATCTTCAGAAAACACACTGGTAGATAGGAGCTCATGGGCTAGTAAGTCATGCAAGATGGGAATGTCAATGATTGTCGAGGTGTTTACTGCAGTCGGAGATTGAAGGAATATTTTCAGAGCCTCCGCCGCCTTCATTGTAACTGTCTGAAGGACTGATTCCTCCGCACTAATCTAGAATAGCGATAAGCCAGCATCCAATCGGTCTGGATCATGAATTACATACTTGAATGAAGAACCGCTTGTATGGCGCTGGGGCGATAATTTTTCGCACTACAGCACCCACATCAAAGTGCATGTCAAATACCCGAGCCAATGGCTTGTTTTGCCCCTCGAGTCTGGCAATAGCTAAGGGGATGGCGTCCATCCGATCAATGAGATTATGTTTCACCTTCCATGCCGATTTTGTTGCCCTTGTCTTGTTTGACACATCCTCATACTCCTCATTCCCCTCATCAACGGGATCCACCGGTGCGTCTTCTCCCAAACCAGCTCCTAATAACAATGGCGGTCCCACTACAACCTTTTGGATTAATTGGCGGGAATAGCTGTCAGGGATGATCTGCTGTCCTGCGACATATTTCGTTTTGTTCCGTGTCACTGAGGATACCTGTGAGATAGTTGGTGGCTCCAGCGACGGAAGCAGATGCTTTTTATTGAAGGAAAGAGTGACACCATCCCAGATTGTATTCTCCGGAGATGGCCCGCACTGTGGACAGATCATGTCGCCTTCCAGATACTGTAGCTTGGCGTAGGCAAACCAGGCTGAGCGGAAAGTTTCTTGGCTACAAAATGGTCCCAGGTTTCGGAGATCATACCTACGCGAGACAACAGTGATCCAGGCAGTGAAGGGGGTCTCTGAAGTAGTGTAGGCCGCCGTGTACTCATCAAGGATCTCATGGGTGAAGAGAGCCTTGTTGTTATAATTGAAGACCCCCAACTCCTCGCAGTCGGGTCCAACAAAACAGTGCTTGCACATCAGCCCATATACCTACCATAACGAGGCTGTTGTGGTAGGGCGTAATGCATTACGAGACGGCAGTTGTGGGAGGCTCAGAGCCTGCCGAAGCCTCACCCGATAGCGGTTGATGAGCTCTCGGCAGGCGCGTCGGAGCTTGAAATCTGCCTAAATGATGCCGTTGATGGTCACGAAAATAGTACATTGGTTTTGTTTGGCTCCAAAGCCACTAGATATGCACACGTGATGTAAATACAAGAAATGGGGGCGCGATTTCTCCTCCACCCGCGCCTCTACACGTCCCCCCCGAGCCCCACATTGTCCGACTCGGTGCCCAGAGTTGCCCCGGAGACACCCTGCATCTCCGCGGTGCCTGCTGGCGTGCTTCCCGTTGTCAATCCCAGCATGTCCCCCATATTGTTCGGGCTGCCTGCCGCCTCATCGGTGGGCGTGTGCGTTCCTTCGTACGCTGGTCAAGGTGTCGGCTGAACCTGCGCCGCATTCAGCGCGCTGCATCGCTTTGCGCGCTCCTCCCGGGACAGCGCTTGTGGGGGCAGCATTGGCGTCGGCATTGCGGATTTGGTGGGGCTGGCGGGCGTCGCTGACGGGTCCGATGCAGTACCCGCTGCGCCTGTGTTGCGTGGCGAGGGCGGGCTCTCGGGCAGCGGCGGCGGCGGGGGAGGTGCAGCTGGCGGCGGGGTGGGGGCGGCGGGCGGCGATGTGTCTGATGCGAGGGCGGGTCCAGTCCTGGTACTGCTGTTAGCAAATCAAACTAAATATACCACATCAACTTACCCCGTCATCTTCTCCAATACCCACATCACGTCCCTGACCGCGTCCAGCCATCCCTCGGTAGGCTGGCCCTTGGTAACCAGCTCCGCGCCCCACCACTTGAGACACACGACAATATTCATGAACCCGTTGGTGCCCGGGCAGACCAGGCCTCCCCAGTCACCCGTCCCTTCCCTCACCACTGCTTCCCGAATGCTTCGACATCGTTGATTTCTGGGGATCCCCGATGCGCAGCCTTGACCCATTCGTGCACCTCCGCTGGGCGGTTTTTCGTTGCATGGCTTTTCACCTATCAATCAAGATGTCAATGTCTGATTGCGATCTGTTAACGATGACCTCGTGTACCGAAGTTATGAAGTTCGTCGACTTCTCCAGGTCCCACCACCGCTCCATGAGCATCTCCCACTCCTCTCCCAAATGACCTCCGACCTGGTTGAGCAGGTACTTCTTGTTTATCGTCGCCCAGTTGGCTCCGGGGAGTATCGGCGGCGGCGGCACCTTTTCCCTCCCCCCCCCTCTGCTTGCCGCGCGTAGTGTTGTCTTCGCTGTCGCTCCCCTCGTCCCCCTTCTTTTTCTTCTTCCCCTTCTTGCTGCGTGTGGTGTTGTCTTCGCTGTCGCTCCCCTCGTCCCCCTTCCTTTTCCTCTTCTTCCCCTTCTTCCCCTTCGCCCCTTCGCCCCATCGTCGTCGTCGTCGTCGTCATGGTCCGTCTCATCATCCTCGTCGCTGTCGCTGCTCCATTCATCCCTCTTCTTTCTCTTCTTCTTGCCCTTCCCCCCATCGCCCTTCGCCGCCCTCTTCCGCGGATTTTTCGCCTGCTTCATTCCCTCCCAAATGGAAAACGACTGTAGCCCTGCAGTAGTCATCCAAAGACGATTGCGTGCCGCGTTGTTCTCTTGCACCAGGTCCATCCCGCCCCTCTTCAAAATCTGCAATCTTGCATCGCGTTCGGCCGGCGGAAGCGCCCCCAGTTCGTCGCACAGTGGTGTCTGCAATCCTTCAAAGGCCCAGTGGACGTCCGGGGGCACGGGCATGCGTGAACGGGTGGTGATCGGCGGGGGCTGCGACGCAGGCACGGGGGGGGGTGCGGGGACTTGGGCTACGCCTGGCTGCAATGCGGGCGGCTGCGGCTGCGGCTGCGGGGGCTGCAACGCAGGCACGGGGGCTTGGGCTACGCCTGGCTGCAATGCAGGCGAAATGGGCGGGGGGACTTGCTGGCTCGCTGCTGGAGGCTCTATTATTTTATTAGCAGATGTAACACTCAAAAAAAAATGTGAAAAAATACCTGGACCTGCACCGCTCGCGGCATGCACGAAACGCACGTAGTTCCGCAGCATACCGTCATTGTAGCCTTTGGGGTCCCAATGAGCCCAGTCTTTGCCATCTATCGTGCCCGCATTGGCGCTCACGACGTCGTATTTGTCGCCGTCCAGACGCGCCGCAACCACATTAATATAATACCCCGTGTACGCGCGTAGACCCTGCAGTAACGGTTCAATTGTTATGTTGAAGTTCTTGCGTACTCTGAAGATGGAGCCGGTTAGTTAGCCATGTACGACGCCAAGACTCAATGCAGACCCACTCTTCCTGTACTGCCGGGTCCACGGAAGGCATTCCCTCATCCTCCTCCTGGTGCCTTGCAAGCGCATCTTCATGTTCCACGTCCGCCTCCTCCTTCAAACGTTTCTTCACATCTTCTGGCTCGGCCTCTAGCATTTCTCGAGCAATTTTGCAGCGTAAGGTGATGTGTTTACTGCGTGGCTCGACGCAGCTTTCGATATTGAAACGCTTGGTTACCCTGTTCTTGAAATCATCGTGCTGCATGTAGTACTGGTAGTCGGCTAGGCGTTTGGGGGCGGGAGCTTCCACCTCGTGCATTTTCGATAACCACGCAAAGTACGGGTTCTTGTGAAGCGTGTTGTTGCCGGACCTCTTGCGACCAAACCAGTTTTTGATTTTCTATGCATCTGATTAGTTTCTGTAAAAATAATTGTGCTAATAGAACGCATACAGCTTTAGTTTCAGTCTGGATGGTGGCTTTGCGCTCTATTTCCTCTGGCGTCAGGTCCAGGTCCAGTGCCTTGAATGCCTCGTCCACATCTGCTGGAACAGGTTCAGGTTCATCCGGCGGCTCTTCGGTGAGCCCGAGACGCCAAGGAAACGCGCGCCAGTACGAGGGGAAGAAAGTCTGGTAAAAGGCGGGTACTGTTTTCTTCTTGGAGTGCGCCAGAAATTCCGTGACATGGGCTTCGAGAAAGGCCGCACGTTTACCCTGAAAGTGGCTAGGGGTACCGCGTTTTTTCGGGCGCTCGTCGCTAGTTTTCTTTTTCTTCGTCATGGTGGGTTAGGAGAGATGTCGAGGTTGCTGGTAAACATACACAAACTGAATCAGGCAGCACGCCGATTCACAAGTAGTTCTAGTACAGAAAATTTACATATTCTCAAGCGTACCGAGAAAGATAATACAGTAGAAGATACAGAAAGGGATCGAGTCCAAGAAAGATAAAAATGATACAGTAGAAAGATAGTGCGTGAATCCAAGAAAGATAAAGATGATACAGTAAAAAGATATCGAGCGAGTCCAAGAAAGATAATACTAAGAAGTCAAGTCCAAGAAAGAAAGAAAGAAGAAGACCACAACCACAGCAGTAGATAAGAAACGGACGAGTATATATATCACAGTCCAAGAACACGCCCCGCCGGCCCACCAACACCTCACATGTCGCCATCGAATGGCTCCCCGGTCACCCACGCCTCCAGCTTATCGTAATTGCGTGACACCATCAGCTTCACATCGGTGAGGCCGACGGCGGCTGTGGCGTTGAGCGCGTCATCGCGGGTCTCGTAAACGACCGAGATACCGCGCACCCTGTAGCGGGGGAGGGGGCGGAGGGTTAGGAGGGCCGGTGGGCGTCTGAAGGATGGAGAGTGCCGGTGTTTGCGTGGCTTGCAGGTGCAGCTGGGGCGTCTGGGGGATGGGGGCGAGAACCGGGGTGGGCGGAGGTGCTGTGCCCGACGCCGTGGCTCGAGCCGCCAACAAGGCTCCGGCTGCGCGGCTGCTGGGGGTGAGCTGCACGCGCGTCTGCAGGGTGACTGGGAGGCTGGGCGTGCGGGGTTGATCCTTGAGCGGCGTGCAGGGAGCACCTCCCGCGGCGTGCAGACTCGCCTTGACGAGAGGGACCGCGGAAGGAAAGTTCAGCGCGTATTGCGCCGCCGCACGTGACGTCCCGAACGAGGACGTGAAAGCCGAGCTGAGACCGGAGACGAACGAAATGTCCGATACCCCAGACCCCGACGATGCCGAGGACTTGGAACAGGAGTCAAGGGAGGCGGTTATCGAGGAGGGGGAGCCCGTGGTTGTTGCTGTCGACTCGTACGACGGCGGTTGCGCAATGGTCACCGGCGCCGCGACGGGACGAATACTTGGCAGGGCGCTGTGATTGTGGAAGGCGTTGCAGTGTTCGTGCTAATACGCCTCGGCCTCGGTCCAAGTTTTGAAGGCCTTTTGAGTGCCGTTGCAAAAACCGCTGACTTGATCGCGCGAGATCCACCTGGCATTGGTCAGGACACATCTAGCGCCAAGGACACAAAAACTTACGAGTCAGTGTAAGCGCCCGGTACGCGACCAATCTTGACCACATAGAAAAAGCCGCAGGTAGTATTTTCGACGGTCTGGCGGTCCTCGAAACCGGCAGAGGGGAAGTAAGGTAAAGTGCAGCGAGGAGACATTTTTGGCATGCGATACAATTGGTCAGCCAGGGGAAGTGGAGAAGACGTTTTGGAGGAGAAAAACTGAGAGTGGGAAGCGAGAAAGGGCCTGGGCGCAAGATTAGGTCGATTTATAGGACTTTTTATGAATCGCGTTACGGCGGCATGTAATGCGAAAGCTTCGGCCGGCTGCGTGCCTTTAATCCGTAACCACCATGTCGAGCTTCCAGCAAGAGAAGACCAAGGATGAGCAAGTCGCGCAGACCCCCGACAAGAGCCAGAAAAAAGAGTGAGTTGGTCGTGGTAAGATACAAGTGAGGTTTAATTGTGTGCATTTGTTTTTTCCAGAGGTTCTCCGTCCACGTCCACCCAAAACAGTCGCATCGGCCAGCTCGGCCGCCAGTACCCGCGCACCCACACATCTCGCTTCCGGGCAAACCAATCACACTGATGGCGAGGCAGTCGAACACTTTTGGTCCCACGTTGACAAGACCATGGACGCTGGTGACTGTCAGCCCACGCTTGAAGATTTTTGGGTACGTGGTCACTTTTTCTTAGTACAATATCCTTTTGACATGTCTTTTGATGCCCCCAGTACAAAAAGTGACTTGCCAACACTACCTAGCTACTCGTCGTCTGTAGTTGTCTTAGTTCCATAACCTGCGCTGCGCATACCTCCATCGCGCTGCGCATAGCTCCGTCCTCCCCGCTTCATCTGTCAGCACGCGGCATCCGCCTTTACCTTCTAATGCGATACGTCCCCGCAACTCCTGCTTCATCCATCAGCACGTGGCGCCATGCTTACCTTCTAATGCGATACCTCCCGGCAACTTGGCTTCTAACCCGATACCTCCCCGCAACCCTCTACCCTGGACTTCCGTTCATTCAATTTATTCGCGTAAGTGGCGCTCGCAGGAAGCCACCTTGAAACTCAAATCTCTTAAAGCCGTTCCAGCTTTCTGTCCTCCGCCTCCCCCAAAAAATGTCCCACAACGCCGAAGAGTTGGACGCGGAGGAACAGCGTTCGTTCGCTGCGGCAGTGTGAGTTGTCCTTTTTTCTTCTGTACTGCATTAGTCTCATCCTTGGTGGCAGCCTCGAGATCGCTACCGTTCAATTAGCTTGGCAACACGATTTCGTCAAGCTCTGGGGCGAACTCGGGAAGGCACCGCGCGCAGATGACCCGACCCTCGATACCTACACACGCAATCTGATCCTCGCTGGCATCACCGTGGACAAGGCCTGGAACCACGCCCTTGATTACTGTCACCCGCAGGCCCTTGTGGCCCTTGCCATCGCCATTCAACTCGACCCCACCCCTCCCGGCGACGACCATCCTCCTTACCTCGTACCACTGGACTTCGACCTGGTGGCGCACGCAGCCGACACAGCCGACCTCCTGCTCCCACCTATCGCCAACGCCAACGCCTGCCACCAGTAACGACCTGTAGGTTTTGTTCATTTTTTCTCATTCTCCCTCGCAACTCACCGGCGCCGTTTAGCTTAGCACACCAAGAACTTCGCCTCGCCAGCCTACGCTACTTCTACTTCGCCTATGTACTGTATATAGACCAATCTTATTACTTTCTTGATATATCCAATGTGCACCCCGCCAAAAATTAGCATTCAAGATTGTAATTACAATAATAACTGTTTCAGCACAGCGGCGTCGTAGCTCCGTCCTCATCAGACTCGTCGTCGGCCAAGTTTTTAGCAGCATCCAATTTTTTGGCGGCCATCTGGGCGTCGTATTCCACGACGAAGGCGTCCATCATCGCGTCGTGGGCTGCGAGCTCGGCGACCTTACGCATGCACTTCTGATATCTGGTCCTGGAGTACAGCGAATTTAGATTCGAGAGTTCCTATGTTAAAAAAAAACCCCACCTAGCACGGTTTTTCACTGACGCCACACGCGCCTGTTGACGGTAGTCCTCAAGGTCCTCACCCCCAGCCTCTTTCAGGGATTCCCGACGCCTGAGGAGAGGCTGGTCAGTAAGTGTTAGCGCCCCACCAGAAAAAAGGGTGAACCTCGCCATCCGCGTGCGCGCGCTCTCCCGAATCTTCTCTTGCTTCCTGCAGGCCGAGGTAGATGAGTGCGGATACAGTGGGCATGACTAACTGAAAGAGACGCACCATCCTTTGCGGTATTGGGCTGACGCACGTTGTTGTGATTCCTGCCGGCGAGCCATGCGACTCGAGGGATCCAATTTCGCCGGCATGGAAGGCCGCTTGGACCTGGATATACGTTGGATGCAACATATGAGCCTTGAGAGAGCTGTGCAGACATTACCGAGGCAGTCGAGTGCATAGAGTAGGGAAGTAGTGTGAATGAGAGGAACAAGGCAGTAGTCACTAGGCGTAAATACAAGTAACTTGGCTGATTTGACGCACCGAACGATCTCAAACCGTTTCTATGACCTGTAATTTCCCAATAAATCAGAGATTCTGGGGAACAGAGTGTATAGAAAGGACTCATTTTTGGCCAGGTGGTTGGAGGGCCCCGCAAGCGAGAAACGACGGTTTTCGAAGTTGCGTGAGTTTGTCAACACCCCGTGAGTTTGTCAACACCCCGTGAGTTTGTCAACACCCCGTGAGTTTGTCAACATATTCTTGACCATCGGCCCTCTCGTCTTCATCTCGCGTCTTGGATGGATCGAATTGCCGTTTTAGCCAAGTTTACCATAGTACAGCATATCTACAGTAGGAATGGAATTTTATGAGGGAAGAGCCGCGTGTAGTTCGCCCGAGTCTGTCAAAAAAGCAAGGTGGTTTGGTCTGACACAATCTCATCGCCGCGGCTAATGGATTCTAAGCAATCGTAGCATGGGCTTGCTGTTCGTCACCACTGTGATGTCCGGTGGGTTAGGAGGACAGGGCAAGCGGAAGGTGGATTGTAACGCACCTCGACCCAAAGCGAGCTCGGGCGCAGTAGCCGTAGTACTGGCAGACAATGGCATAGGTGACAATTTGGTGATTATGCGGACGGCTTGATGCTTGAAAGGCGTGGCCCATGGGGGCATATCTGAATGAAGACGGAGTGAGTGAAGAGACCTGATAGAAATAAATAAAAAATATGTTTCGCCCTTTGGCAAATCTACGATCCCCTGCTGAAAAAATTTGTGCCGCAAAGATTCTGCTCCACTGTTTCCGAGGTGGGTGCTGTGGGGATGCGTCAACCTATGATAAGCTAAGATAAGCTAAGCCAAAGCGGAACGTACTTGTTCTGCAAGACCGGCTGCGACATCTGACACCGGGATTGTAAGTAGCAGCCACTGGGAGGCCAAAGGAGGGCGCACGGGACGTTTTTAGACCTCGGTGAGTTTTCTTAACGTTGTGGTTGGATCCACTAGCATAGGGGCGAGGCGTCGACGTAAAATACAGGTAATGGAAGGTTGGTTGCGATTTCGTGTCTGCTGGCGGCGGGCATGGCACCAGGACCATCGAGGAAAAAAGCCGTCCCAGACAGCAAGAGCAAGAACAAGAACAGTGATGTTGTCACACATGTTCACTCGTTTTCGATTGCCGATCTCCTTCCGGATCCCCACTCCGATCAATGTCATGATGTGGATGCACCCATCGACTCCTTTATTGACCCCATCTCTGACGACCGACGGCGACGGTACTGTGACCAAGTTCTTATCGACCCACCGTCCCCTGTAAAACGACAACGTCTCGCCAATGTGCAGGCAAGGAAACACGCAACTTCTGCCGGCACTGAGGCCTTCTCGCTTCCACTCAATATGCCCTTGGAAGGCCTGTACCAGATGGAAATGGACGTGGATGACGAGGCCGACACACCAGCCCCTGCACCCAAACCCAAAAAGGCGCCTCCGGTCGTGAAGCCTGTCGTGCGTGTTTTTTTATTTTATTTTAAATATCGAGGAACTCATGTGGAATTTTTTCGGGGCTCTTTAGGACAAGGCCCTCGCGCGTTGGCGTTGGCGTTGGCGTCGCGACGAGTACATCCGTGCCATTTTGCGCCGCGCTGGGACGTTAGACGCCAATGTCGACCTTTGCATGGACTGCAAGGACCCTAGCCGGCGCGCCCTTATTCATTGTCGCGAGTGCCATGGCGATGAGATGTTCTGTGACGTGTGCTGCGTGGAGCGACACCGCAACAACCCATTGCACTGGGTCGAAGTCAGTGCTTTCCTTTTTTTTGTATATAAATAATATAAATAAATGACTGACTACGCGCTCAGAAGTGGAATGGCACTTTCTTTGACAAGATCAGCCTCCAGAACCTCGGGCTTCGGGTTCAAGTGGGACATCGACATGGCCAGCATTGTCCAGAAGCGCACGCAACGCACACCGACTTCATGGTGCTGCACACCAACGGGATTCACCAGGTATCGGTGGATTTCTGCGATTGTGAGCGTGTCGACGAGGCAGGTCCGCCGGAGATTCAGCTCCTGCGGGCGGGGTGGTTCCCTTCGACAGACATCAAGCCCCGCACATGCGCCACACTCGCCGTACTGGATCAATTCCATATCCTCACACTGCAAGCAAAAACCACGGTGTACGACTTCTATGCTGTCCTCGAGAAGCTCACCGACCATACCAGGGTCAAGCCCCCAGACCGCTATCAGCCTTTCCTCTGGATGGCGCGCGAATATCGCCACGCGCAGCAGATGAAACGCGGCGGGCGGGGACACACCTCATCTGGCGTCGAGGGTACTTCTCCTGGGGAGCTTGCCGTGCTGTGTCCCTGTTGTCCACGGCTGCAAGAGAATATTCCCGATGACTGGGAGAACGCATCAGACGAGGACAAGTACGTACCGTTCTTCTTTTGTTTTAAGATGCCGTGTATTGATCAAGACGTCAGATTTTTGTACATATTCTTCCTCGTGCTCGACGCATGCTTCCGCCTCAAGCGTCGACTCATCTCCAGTGAATTGAAGGACCCAGCACTTGGCACCGGTTCCGCGTACATGCTGGAGTCTGGTCAGTATCGCCAGTGGCTTTTGAAGGCAACAGACCAGAAGGAGGTAAATAATTCCGCTTTCTGATTTTTGGCCAAATCTGATGTGCGGTATACATCAGATGAGCACATGCAGCGGGCTCGCGGCACTGGATTTCGCCAACACCAAGTTCTCTCAAGGGTATGCGGCGACCGGCGTAGGCATGGGGGTTTGCGCGCATCATGAATTTGTGCAGGCGAACGGGGTGGGAGATTTACAAAAGGGTGAAAGGTGAGCGACAGCGACAGCATCGTGGATCCTTTTCTTTCATGACTGACGACTTCATAGACATGTGAATATGGATTATATATTCGCATCCATCATGCGCCACGTCGATCCCCGCCTGCTGAAGATGATATCCTACGACATTGTGTGTTAGTGGTGGAAGGGTTTGAAGGGGCGCTTGAAGAACCTGCCAGCTCTTGTTCGCTTGCGAGTGGTGATGGATTTACTGCGCTTCGTCATTCCGAAGATGCATATCCACTCCCACATGCTCGCATGTCAACTCCTCTTCTCCCTCAATCTCATCCCAGGGAGCGTGCAAACAGACGGCGAGGGCATTGAGCGCCCATGGGCGATGATAGGTGGCGTGGCGACGAGTACACGTGAGATGGGGCCTGGGTCGAGAGCAGACACATTGGACGATCATTGGGGTCACTGGAACTGGTCAAAGCTCCTTGGCATCGGTAAGCCGCATTCAGCCCTCGAAGCGGCCGCCCTGATACTGACTTGGGGGGGTGGATTCTTAGCTCGAATGTTACATCGCCGTCTGGATCGTGCAGAGGCGGAGCATACGACGCAACTGGAGGTGTTCGTTACGTTCTCACTGCAGCAGCAAGATCGAATCTCGGTATGGCAAGAGATGGTGTGCAACTTCGAGAAGGATCCAGCCCAGCCTAACCCATATGCCGCAACCGTCAAGGGTATGTGGTTTCGAGCTATACAAAGGAGGGAAAATTCTGACCGCGCGTTGTTTATTTAGGCCTTACTGAGGCGGAGGTGCGCCTCAAGTTTGCAGCGGAGGAGGCAGAAGACGACGCAAGGGGCGTACCTTCGATCCATAAGGTCAGCCCCAGTACCTTTGTTGCGGCAGGACTCGATGTGGAAGATGAGCTGTAAGTTGTCAAGGCGGAAGCTGATATATTAATATCTGAAGGCTGATTTCTTTTTTTAACAGGCGACGATTACGCGTACAAGTTGAGCTGAAGAAGGCTAACACGACTGCCCAGCAAATTGAATTGATACCGCTGCGGATGAAGCTGAATCGGAACATCAAGCGCCTCCACGCACTTCAGGCCACCTATTCCCCCGCATCGATATGCGCCTTGGTGGAGCGAGAGGCCCCCATCGACGAGCGACCCAAAAACGTACCTTTATTCCTGCCGTCCGGCCTGACACGTGACCAACGGGAAGGTGGAGGCTGTTTCCCTGGCCTGTAAATAATTGAGGACGACATGCGCGATGTGCAGTGCCGATCGGCCCTCATGCGCTTGCAGGGTCAACTGCACATCAAGTCACGCTTACTCACGTACAAGCGGTCACAGTCGCGTCACCAGGGACCCAACACGCGGTCGAGGATGCTCGTGAATCGCAACGAGAGCAAAATCAGACTTCACTTGGAGAAGTATCAAATGGCGTGGGCGGCGAAGCACAGTTTGGCGAACGGCGACACAACACGGGTGGGCTGGTGGATACTGAAAAAAGAGGATATCTGGTGTATGGAAGACACCGAGAAGCTGAGTCGGGAGGCGCAGAAGCGAGTGGCGCGGGTGGAACGGCGTAGGCTGCGGGAGGCGGAGTTGCGACTGGCCAGCGAGATGCCGCCTTTAGCACCGGACGAGGACGACAACGTCGAAGGTGTCGTGCATGGGGGCGAAAACATGCGAGAGGTATCGTGGATTTGGACAACGGCAGGAACATCTGGTACCGATGCGGATTTGGAGGAAGGTAAGTTCGACTCGCCTTTTTGAGAGATTGTATAAGCTGATGGGCTTTGCTATTACAGCTCTGTGTATTGAGTGGGCCAAATCGTTTGCGCGAGTACGTCGGTGGAACGAAGATGTGCGGCTTTTAAATGAGGAGCAACGGCGGTATCCGATATTGATGGAAGCGCGCGCGAGCGAGTGGGACAAACGGGCGGCAGACGTACCCATGGGAACGATCCCTTTCGCGGATGCGGAGGGTATGGTCGCGTACACGGTGAAACAGGCGGCAACTTTCCCGGACATCGCGAAGCGTGGGGCGGTCACTTTCTCGGAGCCAGTGCTCGGTAAGGGTCATAAGCGGCCGCGGGCGCCAAGGGGAGATGAGATGGAGGTGGACAGAGAGCTGGAGAACGAGGGTGGAGAGGTTGGTGGCCCAGACGACAGCAGCGACAACTACGAGGAGGACGGGGAGGACGAGGAGCTAAAGGCGGAGCTCAACGACCTGCGGGGAGACATCGTGTCCGATGAGGAGTATGTGCTCGGAGGAGGGGCGGACGATGACGATTAGAGAAGGTGAGTTTGCGGCATATTCCTATTACTTTCTGGGCGTAGCAGACCTCGCTGGCGGACAGTGGCCTGGCGAGAGCCTGTGGAGCCACTGCATTTCATCCTTCTTTCCGCCGTTGTTGTTTCATCAGCTGACATTTGGCTATAATCTAGGCAGCCGGGTACATGTCGGGCAAGCGCGGGGCCGCCGCGCAGATACCCGTGGAAACAAGGGGCAACCGCAGGTTCAGGATGACAAGGAGCAGGCGGGCGCAGCTGCAGCAACGGCCGGCACACGTCCAGCACCAACGCACATCCAGCAGTGGTGGCCGTGGAGCTGTCGCATGCGAGGACCCCAGCACGTTTTGAGCAAGCAGTGCGGTGTGCGGATGACCAGCAGCGGCAGGCGCAGCTCAAGCAATGGCAGGCGCATGTCCAGCACCAGCACCGGCAGGCGTGCATCCAGCACCGACAACGACAGGCGTGGCAGGCGCATGTCCAGTACCAGCACCGGCGTCCGCACATCCAGCAGTGGCGCCCGTGGCGTTATCGCACGGTGGCAGCGCGTCCAGCACCAACACCGGCAGGTGTGCGTCCAGCACCAACAACGACAGCTGCACAGAACGGCAGGCGCAGCGGTATCGCGCGGTGGCTATATGTCGGGCCACGTGCACATCCAGCACCGACAATGACAGGCGCGGCAGGCGCATGTCCAGTACCGGCGCCCACGGTGTTATCGCGCGGCGGCAGCGCGGCCAGCACCAACACCGGCAGGCACATGTCCAGCACCAACGACAGGCGCACAGAGCAATGGCGGGCGCTATGGCGGGCGGGAAAGCGCACAGTGGACGGTGCAACTCAAGCAAGTGGTGCGCAGCAACGGCTGGTGCACGTCCAGCAGCGGCAGCGTGGTGCTATTGTGGGCAGGAAGACGCGGCAGATGGTGCATTTCGAGCAAGCGGTGCACAGCAGCGGCCGGTGCACGTCCAGCAGCAGCGGGCGCGGCGCTATTGCGGGGAGGAAGGGCAGGCGGGAAGGGTGGACGGCGGATTTCGAGCAAGCGGTGCACAGCAACGGCCGGTGCACGTCCAGCAGCAGCGTGCGCGGCGCTATTGCGGGCAGGAAGGGCGGGCGAGAAGGCGTGGCGGACGGCGCATTCCGAGCAAGCGGCGCACAGCAACGGCCGGTGCATGTCCAGCAGCAGCGGCGTGGCGCTATTGTGGGCGGGAAGGCACGGTGGACAGGCATATTGAGCAAGCGGCGCGCAGCAACGGCCAGTGCATGTCCAGCAGCAGCGAGCGCAGCGTTATGGCAGGCGGGAAGCGCGGGCAGGAAGGCACGGCGGACGGCGGATTCCGAGCAAGCGGCGCGCAGCAACAGCCGGTGCACGTCCAGCAGCGGCAGCAGCAGGCACGGTGCTATTGCGAGTGTGCGCGATCGCGGGTGGGAACAGCTCTAGCAACGACTGGTGCGTGTCCTGCCACGGTGGGCGCTGCGCTATTGCGGGCGGGAAGGGCGCGCACTATTGCGGGCGGGAAGGCACGCCCCACGGCGGCACAGCTGGCGCATTTCGAGGAAGCATCGGTGTGGGCATGGACAGCGCAGCCACAGCGGCACGGCGGTCATCAGTGAGGCCGCATGGGCGGGGAGCGTGCGGCGGGGAGCGGGCAGCAGTATCGGAGGGGCGCAGGCGGTGGTACATATCACGTGCGCTGATGGCGGGGGCTGGTGGTGCGAGGGATTTTTATTTATTTTATGACACAATTTATGGTAGCACATGCTCCAAATCGACTGCCGGAATCAAGCCGCTGGTCACAAAATAGCTGACAAAGCTTTCCGAGGTGCGGCCACGCAAATGTGGCTCATTTTTGAGACTCCGACATGATGCTGGGAAGCCACGCATGACTCCCAGGGCCAAACAGGACGCTCGTCTTGCCCTATATGGTCTCCCGAAGAATAACACATTACGGCCCAGGGCAGTTGTGGGTCCGTAACACGTTGTTGGTACTATATGAGGTGTGCACATGGCACAGGATTGAACCTCGATGAGGGTTGTGAACGCTTCGCAGAGGCCGTATATGGTGCAGGCAAGTTTTCGAATGGGTACCGCTGCGTCGAAGAGTTGCCAGGGCTCACGGCAGCAGCATGAGGAGTATATATCCAAGGGAAGACATTCTGGGGCCCTTCTGAGAGACAATATCCGGTTGAATGTAGGATCTCCCGGAAGGGATGCCCAAGAAGGAGAGGGCCACTTGCGATGGGAGACTGAATGGTCGCCATGCACTGCAAGTCTGACATGGGGTGCTAGAATATATCTTTGTCAATATCTGGCTGATAAATGAAAGTAGAAATGCCCACCAGGTTCCAGGATGTCCGAAGATGTTGCCGGGGCTGCTTCTGCGTGAGGATTACCGTGAATCAGCTGCTGAAACTTAATTCAGCAGTTCGATATGTGCGTGCAACCACCACTAGGATCCTTTTCGCAGCGCCAAAGACCACTTCCGTCATTCTCTCCTTCATAGATTACAATTACTCGACCCCTCAATCCTCTTTTGAAGGCCGAAGGGCACGAGAAATGGTTGGTGGTGGCTGACTCATCCAATTCATGTTGTCGTGCGAAGAGAACTTCCTCCTCAATATCTAGCTCCTGTCAGCCTCTCTGGTTATCTGATTCTGATAATATGGGGTACCTCCAAACACATCATCACTTGGAAAAAATTCTGCCCCGCACTCCTTTAAGAACTGTTTGTGAACACAGTTGGTATCGAGGCGACTAGTCGGGCACAAGCAGACAAATATATTTTCTGAGCCAATAGTTTTGTGTTGAGCATGATACCAAGTCTCCTGAGAGCAGATTTGTGAGGTTGAATCGGGATTATTGCACTGTGTCCTTACTACTTTGGAGCATTTCCCCTTCATGTCCCATCCATTGACCACAAATGTATCTGCCCCAATTTGGTAGAATGCAGCTCCTCCATTAAGAACTGAATCCACAAACTCAGGGTATCCATCTCCTATGTTGGCCTCAATCTGTTCGGTCATTAATGACGGTGTGAACGACAGGGAATGTGGTACATCACTATCCATGCCAATGTTGATGTTGGGATCTGTGCTCGAATAGAATACATTGGAGGGGGCAGAATCCAAGGGCTGTAGTCCCTCATCTTCTTGAACTCTGCGTTTTTTTGCAGGCCTCGAACGCACGCCAGGCTTCGTTGTGGTCTTTGTTGGGGATATGATGGGGCAATACATCCCCCGCAGGTCCAGATGGCAGTCCAAGTCTAATATAGGATGCACTTGGGGAAGCAGGTGGGCTTTTGAGAGCAATATGGTCTAGTGTACTCGGGAAAGACATGTCCATCTGGAACAAATCTGGAAGCTACGCGAAACAGCATCTGTCAGTATCCTGATCGGTGAGCCTATCAATTTTGATCCGTCATAAGCTGTGCCCTATGATTTGGTTCATGGATTCTAATACCTAGCCTGCCTGAATCCAGCCACCGACAACATCTGTCATGCACATCGTTCCCTCCTTCCATGTCAAAGAGAAGAAGATGCCGTCGCTGTATAGGATCCCCGTACCTATCGGAATGTCTGCACTCAGCTGCTGAAAAGAGGGCTTCAAATTCTTTGGGAGCCATGCCTGCAGCCGGAATAAGCTCTGTGCCTCCCACTTCCACATTGGAGCCAGCAGAAGGATCTTCCCAAATACTCGCGCCAATGGGGCCACTGCCCAATTTCTATCAAAACCTTCTGCGAGTGCCTCCCTATGTCTTGCCATTCCCAAATGGTCCACAATTTCTTTTGCCGATCACCCCTCATGGAGTACCCTCTACTGTGAGTGAATAAGTTGGGTGTGCGATCGTTTTACCGTTTTAACACTGGCGGCCATCAGCCAGTGATTGATCTCAATCTTGATAAAGGGGCTAGCCCTGCATCGTCGATAGGTACTCACGGAGAAGGTCAGTTCTAAGGAAATTCATTCCTTCTGTGTGCTTAGTTGTTTCTGCTCTGGATCCAGATGTCTTCTCTAGTGACGTGGTTTCAAATACTACTGGATCCGCTGGCAACACTCCTACGTCAATACGGCAAAGACCCTCCAAAACGAATCCCATCTACGGCATGGTCCAAGGGGCATATCATGGATCGGAGGAATTGGGTGAGTTCTTCATTTCAATCTTCCACTTGCCCTGATCAATGGAACGAAGAAATTGTCCGTCATGCAATGCTCCCTGCATTGATTAAAGACAGGAAGACATGCAGCAAGCAGTTTGTGAGGAAGATGACAGACATCATTGATCGTGTATGTCTATAATTCCTGTACAAATTCGATAATCTGATTCAATCCCTCAGTGTGAAGCCCTGTCGAACGAAACATCATGTTGGCTGTTTGTCACCACTCAGCACATCAACGCCACCGGTCCGTTTATGCACTACTCATCACCGCGAATTCTACGTGATGGTAAAATTGACATGGAGATAACTAACAAGTTCAATAAGTTGTTCCACGCCCTTATTGCCGCTCGAAATGAGGAAGCCCGGATGATGAGCAAAAAACTGCAGCTGGCTGAGGAGAGTCATGTGAGCACAAGCCGAGAGCTGGAAGAGGTGCGAAAGGAGGCAGAGGGGCAGCAGAGAAAAATGCAGGAGCAACAGGAGATAATCGAGAATTACAAGAGGATGCTAGCGACTCAGTGATTTAATTAAAATTGTTCGAGAGTCAATTTTTATGTCTCGAGACTATTTTGTTTCCACCGAGATGTTTCCACCAAGACGATGAAAATTATATCCTGTACATTGGAATAGCAACATCTTGGCTTCATTTTATCAAAGGAAAATAGGGGGATGCAGGTTAAATACACAAGAGTCAGTCTAAGGTGAGTAACCCAGACTTGTCCAAGACGGGTAACTCAGTTTGACGGTTACAACAAAATATGAATCCAAGCCGCTGGCAGCTCCACTGGTTTAATAAACCAGAAGGATGGGAGAAACCCATCTACAAATCATTATCTAGAACTGCTGGAATATTTTTGGGCGTCTGAGAGGACAAAGTCAATCATATTGCCTGAAATTGCGACCTTTTGAAAGAAATTGTGACCATCAACCAGCAGTAGTGACCTTATGAACCCAAAAATTCAGTCCATCTCACAGTATCAAAGAACTACAGCATATTCCGGCTAAATATAATTTTATTTGGGCCTAGGCAAGGCCGAGGCAGATTGTTTTGGAGAAATTTACAACCAAGTTGCAACCAAGTTGCAACCAATTGTGACATCATTGCGACCCCTAACACAAGGTCACAAAAGTTGCGACCCCGTTACAGTGTCGTGTCTTGTCTTCTATCAAAGCCATGGTATGCGTATTTCTACCCAATGCGCCTCATCCTACTCTGACCCAATATTAGGATGGTGTATGTGGTGATCCTGAGTGCCAAAGCCATCAGTGCCTTGGCAGGGACAGTATAGACATAATAGTATACCAGCCAGCGCCTCCAAAGTAAGCATGGTGTGCAAGTGGATATCTATACATTGAGCTTATATTTCTAAAGGGAGCAGTATCTGCTCAAATGGCTTGCTCGCCTCTCAGCTTTTGGCTCCTACGTTTTTGCCAGTGATCATACCCTCGCGCATTGTACCGAGGGCATCACCTTGGAGCTTTATCGTCCAGCATCTGGGCTTTGGATACAGCTACCACCCACTGTCCCGATATTTCCTGACCCAGGGGAAGGCACATTAATTTATAGGCTGTTAGGGGCAGACAATGAGAGTTGTGTTGGCATTGCTATACTAATTCGCCGACTTCACCACAGTCTGGCTGCTGCTAACGGCTCCTTTGACTTTATGGAAATCCCTGCACATTATCTCGTGGATTTTGATCCTTTCTTTGAGGATGACAGGACACAGGACTATGATTTAATAGACCACCTAGCAGAGGTGCAATACGATGATTAGTGTATTATGCCGTGACTACCTACCTACCACGCCCTGTGCTGTGACAAAATTTTGATTGCCTATACCAGCAAACCCTTGATGTCCCAGACTTCAAGCCCACTCTCTGAGCCTGCGAACGAACAGGGGCTGGCCAGTATGATACACAAGTCTAGGTTTCCGGTGTCAAGGGACTAATCAAATGTCAGGTGTCGACAAACTCGAGCTGGACCCTAAGAAAAGCGAGCTTGAACAGGCCACAGCCAATCTGGACAAGTGCCGGAGGGTCCAAGATAAATTACTCAAGATGAAGCCAAATGCAAAGGGAAATAACAAGAGTGAGTCGTTTGCCAGAAACCAAGTATTGGAGCTCAGATTTCCAGACGCCCGAGCACAAGCTGAAACCAATGTTCAGCGGGCGACTCATCGTTATAATCTTGCAGTCTTGCAAGCACAGCAAGTAATTGATCCAGATAGTACCGACGTTGAAAAACTGGCTGAGGAAGAACGCATCAAGGTAGCGGCTGAGCATGCTAATAATAGTTTGGTTACCGAGGAACAGCGCCTACAGGAGGAGGAACGCACCAAGATAGCCGCGGAGGAACAGGCTCGTGCCGCTGCTGAGCAAGAACGTGCTAAGATAGTTGCGGAGGAACAGGCCAAGATAGCCATGGGGGAACAGGCCTGCACCGCCGCCGAGCAGCAACGCGCCAAAGTAGTTGCGGAGGAACAGGCCAAGATAGCTGCGGAGGAACAGGCTCTTGTCGCTGCCGAGCAACAACGCGCCAAAGTAGTTGCGGAGGAACAGGCCAAGATAGCTGCGGAGGAACAGGCCTGTGCCACCACCGAGCAACAACGCGCCAAAGTAGTTGCGGAGGAACAGGCCAAGATAGCCGTGGAGGAACAGGCCCACGCCGCCGCTGAGCAAGAACGCGCCCGCGAACGTGCTGCCAGAATACTTGCAGCAAAAGAGAAGAAAGACGGTGTGTTTCACAAGGACTGAGATGAAGCGCATTTTTATATTTTTGCAGAGCTGTTCGAGGAACTGAAATCGTTACTTGCCATTCACATTGCCCTTGAAGCCCTCGAGGTTCCCAACTCAGCCACCATCGAAAGCCTCGTTAAGCAGAAATCCCAACTTGAAGACGTGCTTCAGCGTTTCGTGGCTGCCTTGTCCATGGATAGGTCCGAGCTTACCGATGATGAACGGGATGGCGTGAGCAACACAATGGAGCATGCCCATATGCAGTTGAAGGACTTGGAGGAGCATATCACGAGTATGAAGGATTTGGAGGAGAAGTAGTTGACCGATATGCGAATGAAGAATAAACGGAATATGGATGATGGTGGGGGTGAGTGTTTCTGGAAAGATGGTGCATGCACCTGATTGATGAACAAGCAGATGGGGGAAAAAAAGCGAAAACTGCTCAGGCGTCGACATCCGATGATTCTCATGCAATAGAGACCCGGTGGGAGGACTCCATGACAGATGCGCTGAAGAGACAAATAGAGGGTGCGTCTTTTGTTGCCGATCTTCCCATTTGGCCCTAATTTATTTTATAGAGGAAGGAACAACCCATATCAAGAAGTTCCTGAACACGATCAAGCAAGGAAAGACCTACAATATCCCCACCAAGCACCGGAGGTTAATGCGGATGGTCCCTGAGTATCTCCCCTTTTGCAGAACCATATCCGCGGAACTCTCGCTGCATATACTCACCAACCAAGATAATGTAAGCAATTGCCTGCTCCCAGAAGAAGTCGAAGTCTCTCGTTGCTGTGGTGGATGGAAGCGGCAAGAACGGTTCTTTCGTGGCTGGAAGAGCTTATGACAATGGCAAAGTACCTGCCAGCAAATCCACTCGCTTCCTGGACTGCAGCTGTCATCGTGATGAAGCCCTCCTCGAGTTGTTTGTGTACAAAGTGGTGAGAGCTAGGTCCCACCACCCTAAATTGAAGCGAGCCAGATATGGAGCTCTGGCTTGTTCTCGTGCCCAAGGGCTCCCAGCTTATGGTTGTGCCCAATAACTTCGGGCCGGGGAATACTGCCGAGGGGGTGAGCTGTATTAATAATCCTAAAGTCTTTGATTTCTTGAATTTAAAGGATTCAAAAATGACATTTCCGCAATATGCCATCTGAGCGCGTTGTACGGAAGAAGAAAGCTGAAATTGCCTATTTAGTCTTCATATCGATGATTGCAACAATTGAGAGGCGTATTGCCGATTCGGACACCGCCCAGCTCGCCGTTTGTAAGATAAATGTCCAAAAATCTGACCTACAAGCAAGAGTGTACCTGAATTTCCGTTTATTTTCTGAATGCACGCCCCACAATTGTAAAATGTAACTCTGTGGATTAGCTTACATGATTCGGCTTACGTCCATCTCATTGCCACTTCTCTTGCTCTCAACGACCACCCGCCACGGCCCGCATCACCTGCAGCAGCAGCAACCTCGTTGGCCACACGCATCGCATGTATTGCCACTACAATGCACGACGCCAACCTGCACATGTAGTACACCTCAAGTCATACAACATCACACCGTTTCCTGCCGCTGTGTACCACGGTGTGCCGCAGTCCCTTTTGCCTCTGCACCTACTAACTGTCTAAATTCTAGGTGTGCAGTCATGCACGGACCACCTGTACACGCCGAGCCTGAGCACGGGCGGCAGCGCTAGCGGCCCAAGGCCCGCACCTCCCACACCTGTCCGCATCCTCCTAATCCGGCTCGTCGGCCGAGCGCGTGCTCATTTTGTCAAGCTGTGCTACGTATCCACGCTCGTTTTTTCCGAGCTGCGCCTATTCCAGACCCGCCGTGTAGCTTGCACGTGGTACAAGTGAGTTCTTCCTTCTCTCTCTTTACCCCTCCCCCTCCTGATCTATCTCAGGAAACTCGCTGAGCAAGCGACTCCGCTGCCGCCGAGCATGAGCGTGCGCGCCAGCGGCTCACGCCCATGCACGCCCGTGTTCCCGCCTGTGCCCCACCCGCCGTCGTTGGCCCAAGGCCTGCACCTCCTGCAGCCGTCCGTGTCCTCCTGCCCCGCTGATAAGCCAGATTTCAGGCCATGCCTGTAAACGCGCATTTTGCGAAAACCTACATCTAGCACAATCATCCATGACTAGACGGCTAGCGCTAGGATCGAGCGCGTAGACGGTGTTAGTGCCTAGATAAGGGCTACGAGGCGATACTCTGCTAGCAATACTTCATATGAGGTTGCTAGCTCAGTTTTGACCGGTTAAAGCTAAGTCTATGGGAGAAGTCTAGCCTAGGCAACTTTACACTATGATACATAACAAGATCTAGGAGGAAACCAATGCAGTAGCCAATGAGTACAAAGCTAGCGACTTTGTTAGGCGTTGATATGAACTAGCTGAGTAACGCGACGAGACACGTGATGTTTCAGTAGTGCAATATGATGGAATCAGGACCCACCAGAGTAGGCGGGGCCGTTGGGTACTATGGGCCGGAGTTATGACTCGGCAATTGCAGCCGTGATCGGCAATTGCAGCCGCAGATCTAGCACCGGTGATATCCGGACTTTGACAGTAGGAATACGAATCGGACCTAGTAAACGCTGGTGGATGTGCAACATTGCTAGGGCACTGTATCTCAAAGCTTGTAGCTAGGGGATGAATACTCCTTGAGCTAGCTAAGAGATATAGGTCTCGGAAATGGCAGAAGCACTTTCTTATCGCGGAAGAACAGATTTCTCGGTGGCTGCTGATGGAGCAACCATATGGGTCGGGCTGGGGTTTCGTGGATTGGACCAATTATATTCATTTTATTTATATTCTGTTTTGCTTGGCATGTATACCCAAGGCCTAGGCCGCTGTACTTTCATGTGATTATGTATGTAGTTAGTAGTATAAAGGCAAGGGGAGAAGTGGGAGGAGGGCAGCGGATCGTACCCCGGTTAGTGGAGGCAGTAGCTATTCATATAGTGACCCCCTACGTTCTAAAGGCGCGCATCTAGCCCACCATCCATTTGTCCTTCAATAGAAGTTCATTTGCACAACAATGCACACAGAGTGCACTGAGGGATTGAGGGATTGAGGGTTTCAAGGTTTCATACTCGTTGAGAGTCGGTTTCTACCCATTGAGGGGCGCGTTGAGCATTTGGATTCATACTCGTTGAGAGTCGGTTTCATACTCGTTGAGAGTCCATGTGCAGCGTCACAGAACGCATACGTGACACAGAGCAGAGCGGTTAAAAGGACAAGGAGTCGAGGTTGGACTTGGTTGGAAGGATACAAGTGCGAGCTAGCACAACAAACACGCCGGTTAACAGCCGTAAAACATACACACACATTCGAGAACATTGGTTAAGAACCTTGTGAAGATCCATCTGTTCACAGATAGGAATTCTATAGGAGGTTACATCGCAGAGAGCTATTAGCACAACTAGCTAGGCTAGCGCGTTTCTAGTGTACCACGATCCGAAGTCAAGAGAGGATTGGAGCAGAGAAGAGAGTACATTCATGGAAGGACTATCATAAAAGCGGCCTAATACTTGGTCCCTACCCCGAACTTTCGATCTTACGGCGTACAAGCTGTTCTTTAGGGAGATAGCCAGGAAGTCAAGCGTTTGGATGCCTCTCCTAGCCGAGCTAGCTATATTTGGTTGTCGGTTTTGTGGAGTGGTAGTGGTTTGACGGTCGTACCCAACATACGCTCCGGTTGCAGACAGTGTTCCGCTAGGGAACCAGCAGAGCACACCTTCCATCTTATACATTACACTCGGCCCCCGCGGCATGTGTATCACCGCGCACTCACCCAGCGTGACACGGACCCCGTCTCTGCCCCACCTCTCGCACGCTGCACCCATAGGGTTGGAGTATGACAGGGCGTCATCCACACAGTGTGCGTTCGGCAGGTCCCACGCGCTCTGTGTTCGGCAGTGCAAGCAAGAGCAATGTGCACCCATCCGTCCTCCACACACGCCCGCTGATTCGCACCCTGCGCCGGCACCCACCTCCCACCCCGCCGATTCGGTCCTCCGCGCATGCTGACCTACTCGCACCCCGTGCTGCACCACACCCACCCTGTGCACGCCCGCCGACTCGCACCCCAGACCCACCTCCCACCCCGCCGCACCGCACCCACCCCGCGCACGCCTGCCCGCCAACTCGCACTTCGTGCGGCACCACACTCAGCGCCTGTACTCCCTGCCTGGGAACCATCATCGTCAAGCGGCTCGCGCCAGCACACACGTGGCACACCTGTGTTCCCGCCCATGCCCCGACCCTGCCTCTGCGCACCCTCGCCCGTGCTCCCTGTTCGGTGGGTGCGGGCAAGAGCGACTCGCGCCCATCCATGCCCCCACCCCGCCGACTTCCCCTCAGCACATGCCCGCTGACTCACACCCACGCCGCACCATGCCCACCCCCACATCCACACGCCCCGCACTGTGGTGTACCACTGTGCGCAGACAACACAGACCCACTGCGCCGGCATTTCGCGTTTCACCCGCCACCATCTACACATTGCCGCACACGCTGGGCGCATGTAGCGCGCGGAGTGGTGGGGTCGATGTTGACCGAGGAGGCGCTTTTTGAACTGTCTAGTACAAGTAGAGTTGTATCTATAATATCGAGTACTTTTGGGACCCCTCAAAGAAATTCAAAAGCTTAAAAACTTTGCGTGTTATTAAAAGAAATGCCTATTTAGGGTTCATATTGATTGATCGCAAAAGGCGGAAACGAGAAATGATGCCACGTGATGTCCAGTTACGCACTGTGAGGGGGACTGTAGCATCGCTTTGGAAAACAAGGTTCCAAAAGTGACTTGTTCTCCCTCTGGGGGCTTTTTTGTTTAAGTTGGGTTCGTATAGAGTTTGTGAGAGAAGATAGTTGAGCAGCGTTTGTCCGTGGGGATCTGTTGGGGGTCAAAAATGGGGGATAACGTGAAAAATACCTTGTTCAGATGTGCACACCGCGTGCACTACTCCGAGACAATCTCCAAGTCTCTGCTTTGTCTCTCTTCTACTGCCTTTCCCCTTTGAACTGGGTGATAGTTGATTCAACTGGCTTTCCCAAAGGTGGGACAACCGCAAATGGCTCAACGAGGGCCTAATGGTTCAACGTGGGTATGGCTCGCGAAGGATGTGAGCGTGCCGGTCGTTGTCCAAGGTATCTGCGATTTGGTGTGAGATGCCTTGAGTCGTTCCTCTCTGCGTGAGCAGCAGTTTGCGAGGTCAAGGGGACGGGTTAGTGTGGTTAGACATTCAGTATGAATCGTCTGGAGGATGTGTGGTCAAGTGTCTTGCGACAAGTTAGTGGGTTAGTGGTGTGTGTGTGTGTGGGTCAACAGTATATTGGGGGAATCGGTTTGCACTAGAAACTAGTGGGGGAAAAACCGCTCCAAAGTCAACTGACTACTGCTTTGAGACCCAGATCCTTTTATACTCTGCCAATAACCCCTTTGGACCTTCTCTACATGTCCACAGTCCGCTCCCTCAGCGTTCCATAACGTTCTAGCCCCATGGTGGTGTGCTTGCGCCGTGTTTCATCCCACCGAGTTATGGTGCTCGTCGGAGGAAGTTGCCTTTTCGGGCCCAAAAGTTGTTGAGATGCGATGTCCGACAAACTGCTACCTTCCTAATCTGTCCAAAGTCCGTGCGGATACGACGTCCTGAGGCTGAAAAGAGGTGAAACGTGTGCGATATGTCGGCGTGAGCGCGTTGGAAGTGCTGTGCACTCCGGCGGTCGATCCTGTTATGGACGAAGGCGCTCCCATCTGCCAGATGTCGTTGGAGGTGCGGCGTCCGCAATGCGAGGTGCGAGAACAGCGTCCGAAATGTGTAGATGTGGGGAATGTAGGGCACGGTGAGCATGGGTGGTGAATCTGGGTGTTGTGGCCGTGTCGTCGTATTCGCTGGGGCGGACACAGTGCATGTGGCAGCCCCACAGCACCTGGCGAGCACATGGAAACACGTCAAAGTGTGCCAACATGCGTTGAAAAACGCGTAATAATGTGTATTACACAACCCTTTCCCGTATATAGGCGACCCGGCGCACAGCTCGCGACTCGTGAGGTTCTGTGGGGCTTTCTACGGGTTTGGGGTGTGTGGGCAGCGAGGGAGGGGCATGAAATGGATGCCACCCCAGCTACTTGAGTGACCCAACACACGGCTCGTGACTCGCGAGGCTCTGCGGGTATTGTAGGAGGGTATTAAGCACTGGGGATCATAATTGATTGCAGATCCCAGCTACTTGAGCGACCCGACGCACGGCTCACGACTCACGAGGTTCTGCGGGTATCGTAGGAGGGATGGGGTGCATGATGAAATTCGGCCAACGTAGCTCCTGGATTTATACATTTGAAGAGCGGCCACATTCCCAAAAGAGAACAGTGGTGGTGCATTGTGGAAGTAGTGCATGGCCATCCTCATGTTGCTTTGTTTTCTTCATGGATCTATTCTGGTTTGGGCCATTCCTTTTGTTTTGTGCTTTGGCTGAATGACGGCGGAGTTGTGCTTTGGCCCAAGTTCAATTTCCTTTTGAGGTAGTTGGCCAGCGATCACCGTATTGTTCTCTGAGACCGACAGAATATAAGAGCAGGCGGCTTGAATTCAATCTTAAACTCTCCAAAATGCCCCCCATTACTCGTTCTAAAAGCTCTCTGCTTGACCTCTTTGATAAACTTCATGTGGATGACTTCGCTCCCGACGACGAAAATGAAGCACTGGTTTATCCTGATGAGAAATGTGGCGAACTGGAGGCCGACAATGTGCCACTAGGTACAGGGGCAGAGAAATTCGACCTCTCCACCGACACCGTTCCTTCCACCTCCGTCGAACGCCCCAAGGCATGCCGTCACCGAGCCAGCCCCATTTACAAGACACCGAGCCATCGTACTCGCAAGCTTGTCACTGCGCCGTCGGGTGTGGAGCCCATTTTGGGCCGCAAGAAGAAGAGCGCAGTGCGTGCCGCAGCCTTCCAGGACAAGAAGAGGGCCGAGACCCATGTTCACACCGCATCAACCTCTATGGATGAGCGTGCTGCCCGTGCCAGGGGATATAACGGCCCCTTGCACGGATCTGGTGCTCCCGACGGCGGCCTCATTGAGATAGACCTGGGTGATGGGTGAGTGTATTTTTATTTATCTATGGCTCAGTAGAATGTAATTCCATTGCTAGTGCTGCCGTCACCATCTACGATGGGAACGGTCGCAAGACTGTTCATCGCGCTAGCCAATGCAGGAACGGGTCCATCAATGAGGCGTGCATTGCCGCCGCTGAGTTGGTAAAGAGTTGGAAACCGACGTTCGGCAGCGACCAAGACCGTGGCTCATTCAACACCTACTACTTCTCCATGCATCGGGGCTCTGTACTGGTGTGTACGTTCCTCATTCCATATACCTTGATGACTGATTATATTTATAGACCCCATGCATGTCGACCGACGTGATGGAGAATCCAGAGCTTTATGACCAGCTCATGACAATCTTGGAGCCAGTCAGGAAGTGGGCAGCAGGTGCGCCGATATTTTCGCCTTCCCGCCATGTTTATTTTATTTAAACAAACTCCAGATATTTTTAAAGCTGAATTTCCCCTCCTCTACGCGAGGTACGCCGAAACAGCGGAGAAGATCGCGGAGAATGTGCCTGGCGTGTCGGCAGCCTTCTTTCCCTGGGCCTCTTTTTGCATCAATATCAGCGTGCAGGGCGTCGTTACACTCCGCCATATTGACACTCAGAACCTTGCCCCAGGTATTTGCGTGGTGATTCCATTTGGTTTCTTTAACCCGAAGCTCGACGCAAAACTGCACATCGAGGAGCACGGTTACACGTTCCAGCTTGCACCAGGAACACCCATCTACTTTCCTTCGGCTCTCTACACGCACTACAACTCAAAGCTAATAACCATGGGTATGCGCGGATCCATCGTGGGCTGGACCGGGGCGTCAGTATTCCAATATGCTGACCTTGGGTGCCGCGCAGTCAACCAACTGAGTGCGAGTGAGAAGAAAGTATATTTGCGGGATTTGAAGGCAACGGTCGCAAGTGGGTTTGAGCTTTTCCCCTGCAGGGAAGAGGACTCGGAGGAAGATTGATTAGATTCTAATTATATTCAATCCATTTTAAACGTGCCGTGATTACTATTATGCTCCAACTTAGTCCACGAGCATCGCAGATGCAATATACGATGGGTTTCAGACCTGAGCACCCCACCTCGTGCCGCCAATTTTGGACCAACCGTATCGCTCACATTTTTTTCCGTGGGTAGGTGGATCCGTGCACCATGAATAAAATTGTTTCGGGTGCATAGATCCAAGCACTTAGATAAATATATATGTGGGTGCTTGGATCCAGGTACCAAAAGCAATATTGTTGTTGGTGCGTGGGTCCATGCACCAAGAATAAAATTGTTTCGGGTGCCCAGATCCAACCACCCACATGAATATTCGTGCAGGTGGCTGGATCCAGGCACCAACAACAATATTGTTGGTGGTGCGTGGATCCATGCACCAAGGATAAATTTGTTTCGGGTGCCCAGATCCAACCACCCACATGAATATTCGTGCAGGTGGCTGGATCCAGGCACCAACGGCAATATTGTTGGTGTATGGATCCATGTACCTGCCCAGGTGTCTGGATCAGAGAACAAAAAAATTAGACGGTTTCAGAGGGCTTGATTTCGGGTGGTGGAGCGTATATTGAACACCACACCATGTACCTGTTGGCGAAGCAGTCTTTAGTGCTGATTTGACTTGAGCCGGGCCTCCGGACGTCTGAGTTCGAACCCCTTATTCCCCTTTTTTTTAAAGGATTTGAACGGTATCTGGATCTGCACACCCGCCACAATATTGGTGCGTATCCGATTTCGGTAACCCAACTTACTCTCCTTGTCGGTGCCCGGATCCGTGCACAGGAGATCTATTTTTAATTAGGACACGGCTTAATGGTAGCGTAACTGGCACTAATAAATGATGTCCAGCCGGCTGGACTGATTATTGGCACCGGCTGGGTGCGATCGGTCGGCATGCAGGGTGCGTTTTGACAGCGGGTCTCCCTCTACATATCTGCTACGTGTGATGGTCTGTAATGTCTGCACGGTTTGCAAGAACGGGTCTGCAGGTCCGGGCCGGTCTGCGATGTCTGGACGGGTATGTCTGAATTGTTGGCCGCCCTTCGATCATGGTCTGCGATGTCTGCAATGTTGTCAAAGGGCACCCGCCGAAAGATGCCGAGACACGCGCTTAATGCATAGTATGGGTCCAAGGCACCTTAATCCAGTTTTCGGACTTCGCCTCAAAATGCTTCGAAAATGTGTTTAAAGGGTTGATTTTTTTTTCGGAATTTTTTCTAACCCTGAGGGTAAATTCCTCGTTACTGAGGTCCTTGAAACAATACTTGCAATGAGCCGGCATGTCCTTCGAAAGTACGCTGTTTGGTCAATTTCTAGTGCGTAACACTATATAGTGCCCGGTTCCATTGTGCTACAGTGGATTGAAGAAGAAATCAACCTGTGCTTGGTCATTGATACTGCGAATGGCGGAAGCAGGGGTGCAAAAACGGCACAGTAGTTTATAGGTAGTAGGAACGAACACACTAGTTCGGTCTTCAAAATTATTTTACGCTCTCAGACTTCGGAAAAGGCAGACGAAAAATAATAAGCACGCCGGCACATCCCAAAAATCGCCTCCTTAGGCCTGAATTGATGGCAATCACGCGTGGGAATTTCGCTTAATAGTATTATCCGTTCTCTTAAGCAAATCTCTCGAATGTCATTGTACATGTTTGTTCAACAACCCCATTTGTGTATCCCCATTCCTATTCCTCCCCTCTGGCACTTCATTGATCGCTTTTCTGAGTCCCACGAGTGCGCAGTTTTCTTACAGCTATATTCCATTTCTAGCCACGGCGCTCCGAAAATACACCACAAGACCATACCTGCTGACCCGGGGCAGCTTTGCCGCAGTTCAACACGCCGCCATGAGTTGAGCACAAGACCTGCACCGCAGTTAAATAGAGTCAGATAGGGAATTGTCACGATGCTGCGGCCACGTATTCTTGGGTGACTTGCCGTGATATAAAGCCGCTGCCTTTCTGCATTCATTTGTTCTGGTCTGTACGCCCCCGTCCACCCAACTATTAATATTCCCCATCGCTCATTCTGTTTCCACATGGTACAAGAAAATCTTCAAGCACTTTCTCTTCAAATTCCCAAGCACAGTTGCACATTCGAAAGCCCCAACTTCCCCTTAAACTCACTCGCAACCCCTGTTTGCTCAATTCGCATCCAAGCTGTGCTTTTCCGCGTCGACTCATGTGCATCCCATTGTGGTCCCAAGCTCTCTACTGAACAAGACTCAAAACTCAAGAGATCGTTCTTCGTGCTCAAACGCGCCCAACATTTTAAATCATTCACAAGATCGGAATTCTTCATATGCAGGCTTCACTACTGGCAGCGACACAGTGAGTTCTCCAATTGTACTTCATGATTCTTTCGCTTAATCTACCTCTGCGTTGCAGTGAATATCGAATGGGGATTCGAGTGTACCACCAAATTAACACAACTCACTCTTATTTTGGTGAGTGCTAGCCAATGCACTGAGTTTCCGCAATTTATGCCCGTGTTGACACGCACACAGGACTGCACACCTCACCGCCCCTCCACGGGCTTGGACGTCCTCACGCAGCTCTTCAGACTCAGGTCTTTCGTTATAGCCACATGTTGTAGCCACATGTTATCTGGACTCAATATCTTGAATGTCTCGCATTAACCTGTCCCTTCATTTATCTAACTTAGTGCCACATTTTTTTTCAATTACTGGATCGAAGATAAAGCACGCCACTTCCCATTCTCCTCAAAGGAACCTTGCTTCCTGTCCCTGCAGCCCCGCAGCTCAATTGGTTCAGCGCAGTAAATTAACACCGACCATGTACTGTGCCGCAGGATAGACATAAAGTACAGGTAATTGTGGTGGTTTTTTCTTCAGGTATGGAGACCACACATATTCCCCCGAAATTTTGCAGGGATTGCGGCCTGCATCTATATGTCTGGCAAGCCTGATTTCTTAGTAGGAGTAAAAGTGTCTGGAATAATATTATTCAGTTATCCACTCTGAATTATGCACTGCTAGACAGATTTCAAAGAGTACGCAGTTTCAAAGTTTATGACTGACAGTCATGGAAGTTGTCCATGATGAATTAACACTTTATCAGGCACATTCACATATTTAAATTCGGAAATTTGCGTGTACATCTAAGTGTAATGAACCCCTGGTTTAAGTACCCTCATTTGTCTGAATCTTCGCTGTTGCCGGAGCGTAGCGAAGGCATATCTTGTAGTAAGCATCATAAAGTATCATAGTCCGGCACCCCTTAACTCAGTTTCCTAACCCTGTGTAGCCGATTTTTTTTGTGGGTGCCCCTTGAATGTTGTCTGCATGGTCTGCAACTCTTGCTTGATGTTTCAAAGGAGAATCATCGTACCCACCACCTGGTCGGCGCAACAAAAACACTGGCAGCCGACCACGGGTGCATGCAACTTCAAAAGGTATACATGTATAAGTATATGAAAAATGCTGGCATTTACATTCTGAGCACATCTTGATCGGTCTTCTTCACAACTTCAGGGTTTTTTCATTTTATGCAAATATGGGTTTATGTGAGAAAATGAAAACAGCCGACCACGGGTGTATGCAACTTTGAAGGGTATACATGTATGTATGAAAAATGCTTGGACTGTACTATTTCGACCAAGTGTTCACAGGGTGTTACGCGTTACGCACTAGTGTTCACTCAAACTGGTGTTCATTCCGTGGGAAAATACTATAATAGGGAACCCGGGCCGCGAAAATTTGAATTTTCACCCCACATTTGATCCAAATCGGGACAATTTCGGACCTGTTACGCGTTACGGGGGCCTAAAGTGTTCAATTCACAAGTCCCCGTTACGCGTTATTTGACAGCTAAGTCAATAAAGATAGACAATTTTCGTTTTCACGTTGAGTTCGGCAAGAGTTCGGCATCCGCCGGCGTAGCTCCACAAATGTGTCCTCGCACAACTTCCCGCACATTCGAGTTGTCTCCTTCCCTTCACCATGGCACGACGCGGAAACCGTCGACACATGTGTCAAGAAGCTTATTTGGTGGAGAGTGGCTCGTCATGAAGGTGGTGAGTATTGTTGTTCGTATTCGGGTGGCTATCGCTGACTTTTCGCTTCCAGCGCTGAAATGAACGGCTGGGACGTCGTAATCCTGTCTGACCAATGGACAGCACGTGCATACTCGAAGCACGACGCGTGGACGCCTGGGCCGATGCTCGTGTAGGCGACACTCGGGAGTAACAAAACCGCTCAATCAACACCGATTCTGCCACGCGATCAACAGGCGCTTCTAAACTCCCTCGTACGTCTCAAGCCTTCATCTTTAATCAAATACAACTAATTGAAACGCAGCCCGAGGCCCAGCGGCCCCTGGTCGTACAGGTGTGCGGCCGAAATGAACGTGAAGTTTGCGCTGGAGTGTCTCGTGGGGAATGAATGGAACCTGGAACGCGCCATCGCCAATTTTAACCAAGTCAAGGTGCGTTTTTCATTAGCTCTGACGCGTCAAACTTCCGACTGATCATTCATCACTTCGTTACTTCCTGGATCATTTGGCCTGCATGAACCGATGCGATGTACGATAGGGCTATTAGCATTTATTACACCTACCACACCTATTTCTACGTACCACAACTACCACAACATAACAACGACGCATTTTTTGTGAGACGCATTATCGATTGAAAAACTCTCAGCTTCTGCTTTCTTAAATAAATTCCACGCTCGGCGCCGAGCGCGCCCAGCACTATTTTGGCACTGTGTACGTCATGTAATGACGGAAGTGTCCAGCCCCGAACGGCCCCTTTATCATCTTGGCTGCTCGTATCCGAAGAGTGGACTTGCTCTCCAGCAATGGCTTGTTCTCAAACCGTCATGTCGCCGCCGACCTTCGCAAAAATCTCCGACAGTCCAATTGTTCCCCTCCTCGTCACAGTTTTCACAGTAAGAAGTAGAGCGTGTTCAGCGTCGCGTTGCCCTAACGTGTTTTGTAGTCCATTTTCGAGGTTTTTCTGCTCTGTCTGGCTGGCTATATTCTCGCGGGGCGCGGCATCCTCGACAAGAAGACGCAGATGGTTGGTCCTTTGAACTTGATGTTTTTCGTCGCTAAAATGAGCCCTGTAGCAATTGAATCGACTCAACGTCTCGCTCTTTACGCCGTCGCTCTTATTTTCCAAAGTCGCCTTCTTCCTCTCTCCAGGTGTGTCTCTATGAGATCCTCTAGATCAGCTACTTAATCGCTCTCAGAAAAATTGAGGGAGTTATGGATTATCCCAATTATCTTTGTCCTTGTCACCACCGTGTCGATGTCTGTTTCCTTCCTTTTGGGATGGATATTTGGTGTGAAGCGGTCGCAGAGGTACGTTTGTCTCGCGCCCAGTTTTTCCGGCGCGGATCGGGGAATACCCCTGAATATGATCTGTGGTAGTTCGCTGACTTTTGTGGCACAGAAATTTTGCCATGGCTGCGTCCATGTTCATGAATTCCAATTCGCTGCCGATAGCCCTGATGCAGAGTCTAGTTGTCATGGTTCCTGGTCTCAAGTGGGGCCTGGACGATAATAAAAATGCCATGGTCGGACGCGCTTTAACGTATCTGGTGCTGTACAGCACTCTGGGCATGGTGCTCCGATGGAGCTACGGTGTAAAACTGCTTGCCCAGTCCGACCCCGAGAATGAGGCTGTTGCCGCCAAAGATGAAGAGGAGACCAGTACTCTTCACAATAGGCACAATGGGCACGTCGGGTTTCATTCTCAAGAGGCTACGCTCGGCCCCTCCGACATCCTTCCTGAAATTCAGGTGCAGCCTGCCACACACCTCCGCCCATCGCAGCAGTGCCGTCGTTCGCGCTTCTACAACATGTACTCTCCTCCCGAGACAGTCGTCTCGACAGCCGTTGTTAACAGTCCGGATGCCTCCGACTCGGAGAGCGACACGGAGACCTGCCCATTCCTGCCGGGCGACGCCGTGGCGCAGGGACCCGCACCGGCGCCCGGACCGCCCGTCCGCCCTAGGCGCCACACACGCTGTCTATCCACGCTCTTGAGCGGCCCACCGGATACCCCGTTCCGTATGACCCTGCACCGCACCCGGCGACGCGCGTACCGCGCATGGGTCGTGCTGAACGAGTTCATGACCGTCCCGCTGTGGGCTGCACTCGCCTCGATCATTGTCGCGTGCGTGTACCCCCTGCAGCGGGCGCTGGAGGAGCACATGCAGCCTGTCAAGGGCTCACTGACCAGCGTGGGCAATTGCTCCATCCCGCTCACTCTCATCGTCCTCGGCGCTTATTTCTATCCGCCACCGCCGGAGGAGGGTGCTGCAGCACCGGAGAGGACGCTTCGCCCCATGGCGAGCACGACGTCGCTGGTGCAGAGCGTGCGGGAGATGTTCAAGAAGCCTGTGCAGCAGAGTACCCATGCGGGCGTGACTGGGGGTCCGAAAGAGCCGTCGCGGCCGGGAGAAACAAAGACTGTGGTGATTGCTGTCACTTCCCGCATGATTATTACGCCGTTGCTGCTCCTGCCGCTTTTTGCACTGGGGACAATGTTCGACCTGCATCAGATATTTGATGAGTGCGTCCATGATTCTCTTTACAATATCGTCCTTGAGCTGATTGGGTGTGCAGCCCGGTATTTGTTGTGGCGAACGTCCTTTTGGTGTCCTCTCCCCCGGCGCTGACGTTAGCGCAGGTACGCTGTGTCTCGTCTTGCTCTTCGCGCTATCTCATCTGACGCCACTCCAGATAACACAGGCCGCATCGGGCGACGCGTTTGAGCGCCTCATCAGCCGCACGATCTTCTGGGCGTACTGCGTCGTCACCCCGCCCGCGACGATCGCATACGTTGTCATTGGGTTGGTGCTGGCCAAGTTGTAGTTTCGCGTGTGTGCACCTCGAGCTTTTCATATTTTTCTGTAGATATAAAGATGAATGTCCCGGTCCTATATCTCTTTTCTGCACTTTTCGTAGACTATACATCACCTACTACTGACGAGACTTTTCCGATTGGCTTGGCAAGTCGGCTTGCCCCTATATCGGAGTTTGAATTTGGCTCTGATGGCTTTTTTGGCATGCGTAAATCGGCTTGTTCGGTGGGCGTGGCTTGTCCTCAAATATAGCGAGCCCTTCCACTGTATTACATTTGTTTCTTATATCATCCCAAATGCGTCTACTCATACTATCATGTAATCTAAACACCGCGGGCACCTTCACACTGTGGGTTTGAATCAAGTTTGAACACATACCAACACGAGGCACGACAACTTTAGTAGCATAGGCGTTCGTGAACGCCTATTGATGGCGTGAATGCCTATCACTGTGAATGAATGCCTATTTGACTAGTCAATGCCTATTAGGTCAGATGAATGCCTATTATACGGTTGCAAATCGAAACGGGTGCAAATTGGGTGCAAAGGTAAACCCGTGTGTCGAGTATGATTTTCACACATGAGAAGTCTTGCCTTGCTGATGTGTCCAAAACAGTATATTCGCTTCTAAATACTTACGTAGATACACGCGCTACTGAGCGGTACCATACTCCGATTATTCTAATGTCATTTGTGAGTCATGATGACCTCAACAACGACGAAATAAGTGGGGAGGCAGGGAGGAGATGAAGTGTGTTGCCGCGCATGCACATGCAATTCGAGGTCAAACACAAACAATATACCCCACCCTTCTCCGTGCTGCTGCGGGTGATCGGCGTGGATGAGTGGCAAACACTGAGGTGGGGTGTAAGGTGGCGCAGACGCAGCTGCAGTTCCTTAGGTGCTGCCGAGGCGCGGCTGCCGCTAGCAGCAAGATGTCCGGAGTTCGGAGTAGCAGGGAGTCGTGGTGCGAGGTGGATATGGCGAAGCGGAGGATTGTAGTCGCATGAATGGGTGAATAGATTAGCACACTGTGGCGGCGGCGATGCGCACATAGAAAGTATCAACAATCCGAGAGGGAAGCGGCAGAACCTCGGGAGCAATCCCCTGCACATCCCACCTCGCAGACTCTGTGCTGGTCTCCGTCTTGAAGACAGATGTGAATAATGCCATGCAGTGAGCGAGCCTCAGCGCGTCGGGGGCATCGCGCGCGGCGGCAGAGGGAAGAGATGTGGTGGTGAGAGTAAGCGTGGCGAAGCGACGTCGGAGCGGAAATGATGCGTGATGGCGCCAGTGGTACTTTATGGAATAGCTGTTCATTCCGACAATAGGCATTCGATTGTCGAATAGTTATTCATGCCATCAATAGGCATTCATGAATGCCTATGCTACTAAACTTGTATGTACTCATACCAACACTGATGACCCAAACTGATATTGACACGGCGCTCTTTGCCAGGCTGCATTAATTCCAGCTTTCACACGCCATGAAGATTCGGCCTCAATAAAAATTGACGACGTCAATGTCCGCACTCTCAACCTGATTGACTGATTGCGCACACGCCGGTGAGTTCAACATGACAAGGTATGCAACGCAACCCAATTTTTGAACCCCAGATATCTACTGAAGTTACAGTAAGTGCAAGCCGAATAAATACAACTGATTAGCTACCCAGGTATCGTATGAGGTTCAAGACAGCCCACCACCTCTCCGTCACGGAAGTTGAATGTCACTTTGGCTTTCAGTTCAGGGCATTCCAGAGTGCACACAGAGCAGCAAGCCAAGACGCCCCTTCATTCCAATTCGCCTGGGACTGGTTCAGAATGAGCGCGTATACTTGCCACCTCACGACGGGCCTCAAGACATTTAACAAAACCCAATGGCTTATAATCCACTGCGTTCCGTGGCCCCGTCGGCAGAGTATGCCTGACATCAGCTGACCATGCCGACGGGGATTAGTACCGCTTGAGACCGCTTGCCGACCTGACGTCGGCGAAATTGGCCTCGGCGCTGAGCCGTCGGCAAGCGGTGTCAAGCGGTGCTGATCCCCGTCGGCATGAATCAGCCGATGTTAAGCACACTCTGCCGACGGAACGCAGTGATACTTCGAGCGCAAGCCAATCATGATGTATTTCGGAAAACATAAACACACTTACAAGCCGGCTCTTTGCCGGACGAGAATGATAATGGGGCTCTATTTGAGGTATTTGGCCAATTATGTAGTTGATATATTTTCTCACAAGTCAGCGCTCTTTGCATGGTCGTTGCGATAAAACGAGGGTCTTCCTGCAGGGCATTCGAACTGCCTACCTCGAAGCCTCCGAAATCGCGAATTTGAGACTCAAATCTCTCCTCAATTAAAATTTAGACTGACTTGAACGTGAACACGATTCATTTTTCTTTTACCACAAGCCGATCGTTTCAGTGTTTGTATCCCACCACACACCAATGTTTACGAATCCAAGCCGCCGTGACAATGCAGAGATTCACTGCATTCCAAGGCCCCCTAGACTCAGCTGAGTCTAGGTGTTCTAGACATACCTACACACAGATCTGTGCCTAGGTAACTAGACAGAATCTGTATAGGTCTGTTTAGGCTCTTTTTAGCTCTGTCTAGGTCAGACTCGGTCTGCCGAACTCAGTTCGGGTCAGTCTAGGTCAGTATAGTACCTAGACAGACTCACCATTTACTTGTCGCGTCAAAAAAAGTTGCTAAACATCCTCGCACAATGTATAGAAGTATTTTGGGTCATCGGAGGTAGCGCATAAACTCGAATCTGGAAGCAAGATCTAATCACAAATTTAAAGTGAAAGATCAATGATATCGTCCATCCGGCTTCCGTCCGACTCAAATGGAGTTACACCGATGTTTCCATGCCTGTTCAAATTCAATGCGGACGAGTTCTAATTGGCTATATAATATTAGCAACTCCCTTGCCACCTAGCAGACACTTGCATCATGAGTGAACAATGTTTCCACGCCTGTTTAAATTCAATATAGACGAGTTCTAATTGGCCATAACATTAGCAACTCCATTGCTTCCTAGAAGACACTTGTATTAATCATGATTCATTCTCCCAGGGGATGGAATACAAAAGCCAATGAGATGTGGCCGTTCGTCTTGTTCACTATCCCTGAACCGACATGTCTGGAAGTTATTCCAGAGGACTCCGGGGACAACCTTTTGGGTCCCAAGCCCACAGAAGAGATCCGCTGGACTCTATTGCAACCACTGCTGCCTCCCTGGGTAGGGGTGCCAGTCGAAGCAACCCACCAACTGCAGCTGCTATGAGGGGTAGAGCTGTGGGGTGCCCTGAGCCACCACCACAGCCTAACGAGCCCCCCATTTCCCCTCCCGAGGATCGTCCTCCGCCATTGGGTCGTGGTTTATCATCACAGGCTAATCTGCAGATAGTACATAGTCTCGTGTTCTCTCATAATCTACTTAAATTAGGAAACAGTGGTCACGATGCTAATTCAACCACTCAAGGTCACCAAACAAACTGTGGAGAGTTTGGACCCGGATAGAGCGCGCCTGCATCCACACTGGTATATACGCTGCGTGCTACTTCTTGTCGCTTTTCTGCACACCCGTCATCAAGTCTCTTTCCATGCCTGTGGCCTCATCCTCATTTGCCTCAACTTCATCTTTCTGAACCTACCCGGAGCGCTTATGGACCCCGAACAAGCTATGCCAGTGACTCTGAAAACGGTCTTCTCCCGGCTCGGCCTCAAGGACGACCGGTTCACACAGCATATTCTATGCTATCAGTGCCATCGAATTTTCGCACGAGATATCCCTTCAGATACTCTTTGCCCAGATTGTAACATTGCATTATTCCTCCCAGCCACCCGCCAACTCTTTGAATCTGTTGTTTCTGCAATGACTGGCAGTACAGCACGAGAACCAACTCGAAAGCTACACCTGGTGGCTCCTATCCAGGTCTTGTCTGATGGTTTACGAGATTTTTTTGACCGACCAGGAATGATCGCAGCTGTCAACCTGTGGAAGTCGCGACCTACTAGTCCTGGAGAATTGAATACAATCCAGGATGGTAAGGTATGGCAAGACATTAAAGGTCCCGATGGGAGAAGTTTCTTCTTCGGGCGCAGCGGCGAGAATGAGATCCGCCTTGGGACCACATTTAGCCTTGATTGGTTTGTTGAATTCTGTACCGATATAATCCCTCGTTGACGCGTTTTTTAGGTTTGGGCGCAAAACCAGCTCTTACAGGCCGACTCATTCTTCCGGTGTCATGTCGTTCTGTATTCAGAATTTATTGGAATCTGAACGGTATGGACTTCAAAATATCTACTCTTTGGCTTAGTAAAGTAATTTACCAAACAGGTACCGAGCCCACAATCTCATACTTAGTGGAATGCCACCGGGACCAACGGAACCCAACGCCGATCAGCTCCAGCACTTTCTCAAACTAATTGTCGATGCTTTACTTGAACTCTATGATAACGGCATACTCATAACAACCCCTGAATACCCGGCCGGTAAGTTAAATCCTCGCTGGTCAATATATTCATAACCAGATTTCAGGGATACTTGTACGTGTTGCCTTAATCGGCATTATCGCAGACCACCCTGCGATGTGTAAACTATGTGGATTTGCGCACAAGAACCACAAAATTGCCCCGTGTACTAAATGCACCTGGATTTCATTCATACCTTCCTTGAAAGCGTGAGTTATCTTTGTTATCAATATTAATCGTGTTGAGATTCTAATAAACTTATTTTCAAAGGATGAGGCTCCCCTGTGGGCCGGGCGTCTTCCCACCCGAGTGGGAGAACCAGCCAGCGGATCTCTTACAGCCGACGAATATAAATTTGCAATTACTGGTCCCTGGGCACTGATTGTGAGTAAGCTTGCATGGCAACAGAAGTTGATGTCTCAAAGGTTCCAGATACCAATTGTATGGGAGCGCTTCATGAAAGACTCCGATAAAGACCATGAACGCGCACTAAAAACCTGGAAGCAAGCCGGAAAAGCCACAGGCGAGCCAAAGCCATCCCCAAGGATGGTCCCGGAAGAGGCTTTAAATTTCCTCCGCTTTTCTACCGCCTTGAAAATCATTGTTGGTCGATCTGTCCGCCTCGACCAGTTAGACTGTGTAAAAACACTTTTGCGCGACTATCTACTCACATACTTGGACGTGAGTTCACATATCCGACACCAGTTTTGACTTTTAACTTCAATCGGTAGATTTACGGAGAGAGCGAAGTCATGCCGAATCATCATTGGGCAGTACATGTCCCAGACCAATTACCAGATTATGGACCGGTGTACAATTTCTGGGCATTCTTGACGGAAAGATTGAACAAGCTGCTAAAGAACCTCAACAGCAACAACTGGACTGGAGGGGAACTGGAGGTATCGATGATGCGAGAGTTCCATCGCAATGGCGTACTCGATTCGACTGTAAGTTTTGTACTCATCCAATTACATGCCGATAATTAAATGCGCAAAGGCTACATCGTTTTCTGTCAAACAGCGCCACTGATTCCTCGCCATCTCTTGTTCTAGAATCCAAATTCATTCGGGCTCTTGTGACACGAGACACAAAGATGGAGGCATTGGGAACTCTTCAGGATGCTGCACGAACAGGTAGAAAGCACCTTATCACTGCGAGATGACTTTCAATCTCATAGCTATTTTGTAGAGCTGAGATTCAACCACGTTCAAGTTGGAAAACTTGCAACAAGAATGAAGCCAATAGACGATGATGGAATGAGGCTTGCTCTCTTGAAGTATTACAATGGGCGGGACGTGCAGCCTCCCCGAGTTCGATTAAATTCCTGGGAAGGCGGAAGGGACCTCCCGGTCCTCCTCCCTTATGCCGATGTATATGAATACGCCCTTCTCGACGGTCGTAGAATTACACCCACAACTCGCTCTCGCCGAAACCAAGCCGGATCCTCTATTATCCAAGCCCGATTCCAGGGCGAGGAGTGCGCGGGGGAAGTTCGTACAATATTCCTGCATCGACAACCAGGAATCCCACGTGCTGAAGAGACGGTGCTGATTACAGTCAATTGGATGAACGAGTCGAAGTTTAGCCCTCTCGATGGTGGGGACCGCGGTTTCGTGTGGTATCAATTGTGTGTTTCTACTCTCTACTGTCATTTTTTTTCTGACTGACTTCGACTGTAGCCCTGAGTTGGGTGTCAACACATGGGAGTATGAAGAGTACAAAGACCCTAGGGCTGAAGGGTCCAAACCATTTATCATGCCACTGAGCAAGGTCGAGTGCCAAATATCTCGTGGTACCTTGCAACACACCGAGCCGCCGATGTGGATAAGTACCACAATGGATCGAGTGAGTACTATCTACACTCATCTCGTTGTTCATTTATTAGAAGTTCACAGTACCCAACTTCCCTGCTCACACACGAATTTGGTGACGGAATTGACGATAACTAGCTCAATCTGTATGAAGTAAAAAAGTAGAATATCAAAGTTCCGCTCCGATCGCCTCTCCAACTACAGCCTGCACAGCACCTTGTTCCACCGCAACTTTGTCCGCCACAGCTTCTTCAATCACACTCCCCAACAACGTCGCAAAGCTCTCGGGGTCTGTGTACTGACCCCAGTCTTGAAGAAGATGAACATACACCGGTTTTTTCTTGTTCGCTTCGAACAAATCCATGTTGATTCCAAAATTGTACGGTGTGGCAGAGCCGTATGGCCGACGTGTGGAAATTCATCCACACGCTAGTTTCGGTTCTAAAACGGATTACCATTTATTTTTAGGTACATTTTTGTTTGTCCTATAAACAGGCGAATAGATCATCCTCCTTGCCTTTGACGCTCATCGTGTGAGCTAGTGCGATTCAGCGGCCGAACCTCCGTGTCTTCTCGTGTCAGCATTTGTCCTACGTAACCTCGTGTGTGCGCACTCAGCATGCAAAACCCCTCGTCTCGCCAGATTTATGCGGAATCTGCATCGTGCTCATTTTTACGACCTATCACTACTCTTGTGACCTCCCCATTGTGTACTCTATCGATACCCTCATCTCCCTCTCATATACCCACGACTTTCTACTCTAAAATCGACCGGCAACCGACCCTTATCAAGAATCCACCTCCCGGGACCATTACCCTTCCACAACGGAGACGTCTCGGCAATGCGCTGAGAAATGCGGCCCGTATTGCCAACACGAACATATTGTCTTTTGGACTTCAGCCCAGCGGGTTCAAACGCGTCGGCGATTTCCGACAACTCGTGCAGCATTTCCGAAAACTAGGGAATTTCAGAGAGGCAATGAGCGCGACAATACCAAAGTGCGTCCCTTTCCGGAGCGCCACGCGCATTCGAGAACCTGGAGGAAGTTCGTAGTATTGGCCGACCTGTCGTCAGAGACATTTCCGAGGCCGGCTGCGAAAGCCATCCGCGTCTTCCAAACCTCCTTAGCAGTCTCTGAGGTATCATCTTCTGGGCTGGATGCCTCATCCGACATCCATTGCTCGTGGATGGCCTCTTTGACGTCCTTCGAATCCACCCCATGTTTTTTCGCGAACACCTCGATAACGGCTCCCTTCGCACGGCGCCCAGCTTTCTGTTGGCCGACATCGACAATGATTTCAAGGTACAGGCAACAATACACGTACCCCGACTCGGCGTTCGCGCCTCCGGTTTGTACGTTGATTCTCTTCGTTGCGGCGGGCGACTTCGGCATCGGTCTGACTGCGCCACTGTTTTTTACACGAGCGGAATGCGGTTTTAGCCATCTCTGGAATAACTGGGTGCTCCCAGGTGATGTTTAAACCCTCTACCGCAAGACCTGGCGGCCAGAATGTTGGACAGCTTATAAGCGATTTGAAAATGAACGATGTTTCAAGGAAGTTACGCACACGTTTCAACTTGTGATTCACAGACTTGATGACCTTGTTAAGTATATGAACATTAGCTTGGCTATTTACGTGTCCCTCGAACGCCGGGTTGAGATACTCTTCGCCAGTTAGATCATTGGAACGGCAAACAGTGAGGTTAGGCCAAACTGTGCTCGGAACACCGACGACTTCGCGAAAGGTCAGAGAGACAAGATCCTGAATCTGAACTCGACTGTCAGGAAATAAAACTCGAACAAATATGCGGAGACTGAACACACTTGCAGGACATTACGAGCTGCTCGGAGCTCGGGAGTCGGAAGTTCCGCGGTCGGCGTACCCAGGCTGAAAGTCTGTGCTTCAGGGTGTTCAATTTCTGTGGCGAGCTCGGTTTCCAGCTCAGAAAAGGGCTCGGGGTCGGATTGGTCATCTTCCTCGGCCAAGCGGTTCGCCTGACCACGGGGACGGCTGCGGGACAACTGTCGTTTGACTCGGAGAGCCCTTCCACGAGAAGACGCAGCACTACGAAGATCGGAGGAAGGGACACGTTGTGTTTCAGCTGCGGCCTCCAATTTCTCATTACGCTGCTTCAACTGTCGGTTCTCGGCCTCGAGATAGTCCGTTCTCAAAGTCAATGCGTCGAGTCGTGCGATAATCTCGTCGTTATCGTTTGGGTAGACTCTAGAAGGTGGATTGAGGGAGCCTGGGCGGTGGTGTGCGATGCCTTCTTCCGGAAAAATGTTCGTTGAGACAGAGCGTGTATTGGATCTAGATCTGGACAAACTGTGGGTGAGCATGAGAAAGATGAAACTTTTAGTGCAATCAGTACGGACTGAGGTGGCCGGCCACGCCCGATGGGCTCATAGCGATCGTTGAACGAGTCTGGATTGTTAAATGGTCGTGGTCTGGCTTTTCTTGAGTGTGGGCATCAGAGGCAGTAACATACATGAAATACCTTTCATCTGTGGTGCGTATATTCAAAGAGCACGAGCGCATCTGCATCGCATATATGGACCTGACCAGAGTACACTTTGTAGAAGTTCAATAGGACGGTATGTTAAAGAACGCACTGATTAGGAGCTTGGTAGCGATCATCTCCCGGAGTGAAATGGTAGCTGAAAAGTTTTGAGTGGCGTGAAGGCAAGAGAGGGCGGAATCTCACCCGTCTGGATGCTCGTCGTCCGAGGCAACGGAAGGGTTGTAATGGTGATCAAAATGCGGCTCGTACACTGGACGGTCACGGCGTGAATAAGTGCGCTGGTCACCAGCGCGTCAATGCATGGATGGTATACAGTTGCATGGCTCATAATGCATTAGGTCATAATGCATAATCCTCATAATGCACAGGATTGGGGCATCCACGGGCTTGGTAGGTGGAGAATTATGCAAAATGCTTGAAATGCATAATGCATAGGGTTTCAGCACAAATTTATGCATTTTTGGTCTGTCAAAATGGGTGAAATTCCGACTCAAGGGTCAATAATTGAGCTACTTTGGCCCAAATTTCTCCATTTAGACAAGATCTGACGTGATGTGGACCCGTTGTTTTCGATCACTGAATCAGGAAGCACAGACAAACACTTTTTTATCTGTGCATTGGCCATGCCAGCAGCGGAAAAGACCCGCAAACCACGAGCTGCGCCAGCGGAGCCCTACAAATGAGGAATACGACACCCCAAAGTGCCGAAAGATGCTCCGTGCACATCTGCAAGGAATGCGAAGCAGGTTACTGTACTATTTCGACCAACTGTTCAAATAACGCGTAATGGCGACCTGTGAACTGAACACTTTGGACCCCCGTAACGCGTAACAGGCTAGAATTTGTCCAGATTTGGGTCAAAATCGGGGTCAAAAATAAAAAATCAGCGGCCCGGATACCCTATTATAGTAATTCCCCACGGAATGAACACCACTTCTAGTGAACACTACTGCGTAATGTGTAACACCCTGTGAACACTTGGTCGAAATAGTACAGTACATTAACTGACATGTGGGCTAAAAAAATGGCACAGAAATGTAGCAATCGACAGAATTTCTTGATTTCTTCGCAGTGTCACGTATATGTCACACATGTCACACCGTGGGAAATATTTCGCAATGCATATTCCTCATAATGCATAAGGTTTAGCCTGGTTTGAGTGTCCACTGACCTTATGCATTATGAGCCATGCAGCTGTAGTGGGTGAAGAAAGTGAGTCAAGTTTCAGGCTCCGCCTCGAGCGGCAAATCTCTCACGAAGGAGCGTCCCTGGAGCAACACCAACGGCGGAGTGATCAAAAGTTAAAAGCTGATGATTCTAAAAATATCTGTCAAGCCAATTCTGGCGGATCGTCACCGAAATGCAGGGTAACCTAGTGCTTACAACTCTGGATCGTTTCAACGCGGCTTCGAGGAACGAGAGAGGCCTAAGTTTCCTGATGAAGAACCTTCAAAAAAGCCCCGTGTCACTGCATGGTGCCATGGACTAGTTGTGGAAACACCCGGTACATGTATTTGGCAGGTGGAAGAGAAGGAACGAAGGAGGAACCACGTGCTGGAGCCCAAAGGAGGACCTAAATGAACTCCGAGCAACAAGCCGCAAGCGAATGTTGTGGCTGGCATTGTTGTGGCATCTTTGTCGTCTCACGTGCGATGCGCCGACGGCAGGATCAACGTTGATGCGCTGATGATCAACGGAACCCCCTATAAGAATTTTGGAGTGAAAGGCATAAAAGTATGTCTGTTTTGCTCTGACTAGGCACCTACACTCATCCAAACTAACCTAGACTGACTTACACTTGGCTAGACAGAGACACCCGAACACACCTACACAGAGGCTACACGGAGTTGGAGACTCCTAGGCAAAATATCTGTCTAGGGCCCTACACAGGGTCTGCCTAGGGACCAAACACACCTAGACTGACCCTCGACAAAGTTAGGCTCACTGAGTCTAGGGGGCCTTGGAATGCAGTGATTTGTCCGTCATGGATTGTGAATGTCACTTTGACTCTCAGTTCAGGGCATGCCATAGTGCACAGAGTGGAGCCAGCTAAGAAGCCCATTCATTCCAATTCGTCTTGGATTGGCTCGCAATAAGCGCGTATATCCATCACCTCACGACGGGCCAATTTAGATGGTTGACATTTCAGATTTAACAAACACAGTCAGTTGTTTATAATACTTGGAACACAAACTAGTTTAGCTCTTCGACGGACGAGAATAATTTAATGGGGCTCTATCTGAGTCGCAAGCCAATTATGTAGTCGATATATTTCCTCACAAGTCAGCACTCTTTGCATGGTCATTTAGATAAAATGAGACTCTTCCTACAGGGTCCGAAATCGCAAATTTGAGACTCAAATCTCTCCTCAATTGACAACAAGACTGATATGGATGGTGAAAGTGAACACACTATTCATTTTCCTTTCACCACAAGCCAGATTGTGGAACACAAACCAGTTTCAGATCTTCCTGCAAGCCAGTTGGCTCAGTACACGCCAATGCTTACGGATATAAGCCGCTGTGATAAACCAGCTATTTATTTTACAATAAGCCAATCGTGCTGTTCTCAGAATCAAGACCTGTACCATAAGCTAGTGCAAGGTATGAGCGATGTTGAATCAGAAACGGGATTTACCGAGACACGTCAACAAGTGTCAACATCACGTATCGCAACATGAACTCCGTACCTCGGACAGCCATAGACATCGCCAACTAGTTTGGACATCCGCATTATCGTTATCCCCTGGTCCCAGCAATCCATTATACCCCTCCCAACGTCTCTGGGACCAGCGTAGTTTAGTGCTTTCACCGATTGACATCGGGAAAGCTTCATTTCAGACAGTAGAACAATAAGAGAACCAACATATGAATGTACGAACAGACTGTAGTTATGTACTGGCTCTTCGGGGGCACAAACAAGTTGCAAACGAGACTTGGTGCAGAACGTTTGATGCATCGTTGATGCTAGATCTGATCCCCTTCGCTATTGGCCCGGAGGCACGGCCCACTGATCAAAATGATTGCCGACTGGTGGTGGTGGTCGAGCGAGTTCCGGGGTCCTGACAGGAGGTTTTTGGTAGTTGATATCCAACACTTTTTACCCCGCCACCCCTTGGCTGGGTACATGAAAACCAGGTTCTACAAGAACTTCGCCGGCATTCGGCATTGATGATATTATAACAAAAAAAAATGTACGTACTCTATTCATGTGCCCTCGGGAGGATTTCCATCTCCCACTTGACCCAGATGCTGGCAGAATTTCCCTACTTATCTCTGATGGGGGATTACCACTAATCAACGGGGGCTTTATTTCCCTGCACTGAGCCTTGATATGGTAAAAATGTGGTCGAGTTCGACACACCCTCAGAAATTAATATGTATGTGGATTAAAAGAAAGTCATTTTACGCCAATTTACTAACTGGGGAGGATCCGAGCCTCCGTATCCCTCGCTAAGCACAACGCCGTTGTGGTCCGTGGAAGTGCGCCCCGCCCCACATGGTCTCTCGTAGACCGACGCTTTTAACAACGGAAGCTCGTACCTCGCTCGTTAAACGCCCCACATGGTGACTTCGGTATTCTCACGCGTACCACGTCAAATCCAAGAGCGGTAGGTAACTCCTCCGAGACAAGCCCGATGCGAGGCATGAGTGAATTCCGAGCGGAAGAACCTTCGGATTTCCAGACTACGAAACATATATTCCACCTTGCGTGAATATGTTTCGCGTGTCCACGTTGTCGCGAAACCACGTATCAGTACATCACTCTGGTTTGCGACACACACTCTCTCACCGTTTCGACTCAGCTTCTGCATCAATCATTCTATTTTAAAATGGATTGGGCGGTTGTTTCAGCTGCAGCCAAGCTTGTCGGCTAAAACGAGAGAAAATTACTCACATCCATCACAGTCTTTAACAAGCGAGCTACGAGCTTCATTTGTTCTAAATATAATCTACGAGAGACTAATCACAGTCTCTATCTCCTCTTCTTTATTTGCGGGCCAATGTGACGATACTATGCATTTACCGAGTGTTTTTTAAAAACTCCATTTTATAAAGTAAATCAACGGAGGCATGAGCCAAGGGAGTCGACCCAAGGCGTGGGGAAGTAAGACTACGCTCGGAAAACGTATCCAGCACCCGTAAATATATAGAAGTCAATGGGATACGTCTTGGTTGTGTGTGTAACTATGAGATCCAACGCTGAAACCATGAATAAAGACGTCGTAACGATGAGCTCGTATGAACATGACAGCACGCAATTTGAACCACCCTCTAGTATTGCTCTAGTAGTAGCCTCCCGAGCCGCAGCCGGAGCCTTCACAGCTGGTCTCATGACTGCTGCCGGTGGGCGTGGGGGAAGGGTATGTGCCTGAGTGCAAACGGACTGATTCCTTGCGCTGAATTGGGAATGAGTATGGGAAACTGGGTGATTCAAAGAAAGCGAATGTACCTCCTGCAGGCACCTGGACAGGCCAGTCTCCTTAACATTCCGGACGTTGGTGGTGGTGACTGTTGCTGTTGCAGTTTCCGTGGACAGGTAAGTCCTGGTCTGAGTCTCAGTGACACTATCGACCCGCGTGGACGTGATGGTGTTGCGGATCGTCTCCGTCTTCAATAAATATCGCAGCAAGAAGGGAGGAGGTTGAGAACGAACCCTGTCTTTGACCGACGTGGAAACCCAGACTGAGACGATCGTTGTCGGCCGTACGACAGTCGTGGTGTCGGTCATGGTGATGCGGTCCGTCACGGTGTCGGTCTCAGTCTTCGTCTGGAGTCTGGTCGTCTGCTCTGTGACGGTGGCGGGTTTAGTCCCCTCAACGGTCTTCGTCTGAAAAAAACGGTTAGAGCGAAGTCCAGCGTAAAGACAAAAAGGCGCAATGCTTGCCCTGTCAATGACCGAGGTCGCCACCCATGTTTTGACGTAGGTGGTCGGCACCACCTCAGTGGAAACGACAGTCCTCGTCTCGAAGTCGGTGATGGTGCGGTCGAGGGTCTTGGTGTCCGTCTTGGTCTCGGTGTCGGTCTTGGTGTAGATCTTGGTCGCGGTCGAAGTCTCCGTGGCGGTCAGAGTGTTCTCTATCGTCTTCGTCTTGTCGATGATCTCGGTTGAAACCCAGATGCGAGTCGTCGGGACCATCTCGATGGAAGTGTAGATCAGAGTGAAACGCTCAGTGTCGGTCCTGGTCTTCGTCTCGGTTTCGAACACAGTGACCGTGGTCGGGACGGTCTTGTGCTGTGCATATGTCAATTGGGGTCGAAAAAAATGCAGATGGTCGGCAGACAGACCTCCGTCTCGGTGACAGTGTATTTCTCGGTGACAGTGCGGCCATAGTTCTCGCAGTACTCGTTGTAGCCATGATCCTCCTTGTTTCTATAAGAAAAAAATACAGCAGAAGAAAATCGAATCAAAAGTGAAGCGTACATGATGATCGTGGTGCCGTAGCAGCCATGGCTCTCCTCCGTCTTATACTAGAAGAAACGTGTATGATGAGAATCCGATAGAAACGGAAGGAGCTCTCCTCCGTCTTATACTAGAAGAAACGTGTATGATGAGAATCCGATAGAAACGGAAGGAGTGAGCGCGTGGAAAGGCGATGGGTGTGAATGGTATAAGCTGCTAGTAGCAAGAAAGGAACAATGTGGAGAGTAGAAGGAGGACAATAGAAGTGAAGGAGCTCCCCACCTGATTTCATTCTACCCCGCCCGCATTACGATCAGCGTCACCGTTTTTGGAGTACCACAGACTGGATCTGTAGAAGCTCAGTACAATCTTACAGCTAATAACAGTACCGAAGGCACGGGCGGAAAATTTTCCATTTGGGGCTGTTTTCAAAGAATTACCGGTATCTCAATGAGTTCTTCTCTGATTTGGATGGACGCTAGCTAGAAATCTTGGGCTAATTTGCACGGAATTAGTGATAGAGAGAAAGTTGCGAAAATGTTCCATATTTGGTAGCATAGGTTGATGGCAGCATTTTGCAGATTAATCCAGTTCTACTCACGGACATGAGGATTGCGGGAGGTGCGAGCACGAGGGGGGGGCGTTGCAGGGAGGTAGTGGTCAAGGAGACCTGGGAGAGGGTGTACTGTATTATTTCAATCAATTCAACAGTCACACCTCACAGGGGGGGGGAGGGGGGGGTTGTCGATTGCGAATAATGGCCCGTGTCACGGGTCACGGGGGTATCTACTGCCCCAGCCATTCGTCACGCCAAAACGCGTTGAAGAGGCGCAAAAAAGCTCGATTTTGACGAAAATTCTGGTTCGTTTGTGGAAAATTTCCGTCTGGTCACGTAAAACTTTGCGTGTGTCGAATTGGAAAATTGGAAAATTTGCGTCACAGTCACACTCCCTGTCGAATTGATTGAAATAATACAGTACACTGTACAACTTGGTTGCGCCGTGGCACCTGACAGCCGATCTGCGGGAGTGGGAATTGCTAGGGCGAACATGAATCGACTCTCAGCGCCGCGCTTGCGACACCATGCCCCTGCGGTGCTTCTCGTGGGCATGGGCATGGGCGGTGCGTGCGAACGGATTGAGTTTCGTCCACGCGTCTCATGCCAATGCCGCCGTTCGCACCGTGTCTCCTCCCCCATACCTCTGTGTGACTCCTGCGTATAGTTCGCGCAGCAGAATAGTCCCCGCTCTCTCCCATGGTTTCATATTCCGCGCATGGACTTTCCCCGCTAGCACACGACCTTTCCGTGCATACCATATCAGCGCAAATTCGCTCCTGATATGTACCTCCGACAATGCACACTCCCACTCCTCTGCATTCTAAGATGCCGTGCGCCGACAATAATTTTATTTCTCGCTTTCACCGGCGAGATAAGATTAGATAGAAAATGATAAGGTAAGGTTGCATCTTTGGAGAGTTTCTTCCTGTCCTGTGCAGTCTACCTCTTCTTGATCAGAGATTGTTTGGAGGCCAAAATAATACACCCAAACCGCAGGTGCTTTTATTATTAAAATTTTTCAGGAGCCATATTTTCTCACTTGCATATTCCTATCACGTTCATTGTTATACGTGGGTTTGTCTGGCTCCAAGGCTCCTCATGGGTTAATAGAATTTCAGATCATACTCAGTCATGGCCGTGTTGGCACTTCCTGATTCTTAACATGATTCTATGGGCATACACCAACTGTTATAAAAATTGAGCATACAAAGAATATTTATTCCAAGTTAGGAGACACAATACGGGAAAGCCAAAGAAACCACATTGCCCTCCAAGGTCAGGGCTTGTCCATATTCTGGCAATGCAATAAATCTTGCTGAGCCAAGATCAAATCTGAGTGCATGGGTCCCAGCAAGTGTGTCCTGGCTTCTACAACCACTATGAGGAGTTGTATTGCCTCTGTGATTTTCCCAAGATCACAGTATGTAAGAGCCAGAGCTCTCATGGCAATCAGAGTATGAGGATGTTCAGGACCAAGGGTCTGCCTCCTCTTTTCCAGGACTACCAGCGCAAGCTCCTCTGCACCTGCCAATCTGCCAAGACCCCGATATGTGGCGGCCAGATTTCCCATGGATTTCAGGGTATCAGGATGGTCTAGACCGAAGGTCTGCATCCACTTTTCCAGCACAACAACCAAAAGTTCCTCTGCATGTGTCAATTTGCCTTGCTTCCAATATGTAGCTGCCAGATTTCCCATGGCAGTTAATGTATCAGGATGTTCAGGACCAAAGGTCTGCCTCCTCTTTTCCAGAACAACCACCTCAAGCTCTTCTGCATCTGCCAATTTCCCTTGCTTCCAATATGTGCTCGCAACATTCATCATGGCAGTCAGAGTATCAGGATGGTCAGGACCCAAGGCCTGCCTCCTCCTTTCCAGAACAACCAGCTCCAGCTGCTCTGCATCTGTCAAATTCCCCCGGTTCAAATATGTGCCTGCAAGCTGTTCCATGGCAGTCAGAGTATCAGGATGTTCAGGACCCAAGCCCTGCCTCTTCTTTTCTAGCAGAAGCACCTCCAGCACCTCCATATCTTTGACTCTCCCGAGACAACCATATATAGCTGCAAGACTTGCCATCACATCCAGAGTCTTCGGATGTTCTGCCCCCAAGGTGTCCTTGACTTCTTCCAGCAAATCTTCACAGAGTTCCTGTGCCCGCTGGAAATTCCCAGATTCATAGTATACTTTCTGGTAAGGATAGGGAAACCTGGTGGCAAGTTGCAGATCTCCAGCGAGGACACTGTTAATGTGAGGGAGAAGCCTCATGGTGAACAGTTTCTCATCCCAAGCCACTGACATTGCAAGCAGGGCTGCTGTGCACTCTCGGATAGCATCCACATTGAGGACTGTATTTCTGCTCCAGCTATGGACAAGGGGGTGAATGGAGAAAAGGCCCGTATGTGGGTCTCGGCTGATCAAGGAATATTCTTGGATTTCAGCAGCCATCTCTGAAAAGCTGAATGTATCCCATGTTCCAGCTGCAGTCAGAAAGTTGCCCAGAAACACTCGAGGTTCCTTTGCTTGTTCCTCCGTTGGTTTCAGGAGCTCCGGACTGTAGAGGGCAGCATTTGAAAATATTCCTTCTGAGATCCCCTCATGGTGGAGGAAGGAGCACAGCTGCATGAATTGGGCTGCCTGCTTGCTCAAACATTTGAAGCTGATGTCCCATGTTGTGTACACAGACCATGCATATTTGTCATGGGACTGGGATGATACTGCACTGAGAAGTTGAGCCTGACTTTGCTCATATAGGGCAAGATATCTTCTGAGAGATTGTGTTTTCAAGATGTATGCACCTGCTTGGACCACGGCAAGAGGGAAACAGTGGAGCACCTTGCAAGACATTTAGTTACTGAACACCACTATATACATAATGCATACCTTGACAATCTCAGTTGCAAGCCTTTCTGTCTCACTTGTGACAGGTTCAGCAGCGCTAACAAGTAGAAGCCGCACTGCCGTCTCTTCGTCGAGATCAGAAATTCTGTGATGGGCATCAGGTGCGTGTAAACATAGTTGGGGGTTTCGTGAGGTGATAAGGATGTTGCCTCGGCTGCTCTGTGAAAAGAAATTGAAGAGGTTGAGTTTGGGATCATCTGTGTTGTCGAATATGAGCAACCACTCAGTGGTACAAGATGCCAGCCAGAGTAAGGCATCCTCATGATCACTTCCAAGAGACCGAGTGAGAGCAATATTTTTGAGCCCAGCTTGAATGGTGTGTCCTGTACTGGCATCGAGAAAGAAGACATCCGTGAACCTGTGAGGAGCTTAACACTCCGGCATGTAAGGATTGGAAGGGAGAAGTCCCACCGATCACTCTGTGTTTCAGCAAGAAATTTTAGCGCAATTTGGGTTTTTCCGGAGCCGCCCAGTCCATGTAATAGACAGATGTGTCGGTTTCCAATATCTTGGGCAAAGTACTGATGCATTTTATCCAATATGTCTCTCCGTCCATGGAAGATCCTTGAGGGTGGAGGGCAAATTGTCGTTGAGCGAGGAGGTGGAGGCTGAGTTGCAGGTCCTCGTGCTTAATTCAAACACTTTAGCAGGCCAACCAGATAGGAAACAACCATACCATGCATATTTAGCTGTGCAACCGAAGAAGTCTTGAAATATGTGTCAGAGGCATATGTATAGATATGGGAATGGGGGACTCACTATGAAATTCTGTTGGAGCTGGTGAACACAGCTCTTGTATTTATTGAGCGCATCCCCAATGCTCGTGGATTGCCCAAACTCTTTGAAGCGAGTACGAAAGCCCTTCCTCTCAGGGTTCTGGAATTTCCCAATTCCCTGCTCAATTTCTTGAAGTAAACTGCACAATAGTTGTGATAGATTCACAGAGAAGAGACCGGCAAACACACCTTTTAAGCTGTTCACAAAATTGTGTCAACCTGCTTGCTGCATCGGCTCCATGTCGGGAAATCTGCTCTTGCAACAGGGTAATAATCTCGACAATACTGGTGCATAACTCCGTGAAATCCTCTCTGTTCTTGGCCATTTTCTAATGCGGTCTGTCAAGGATCTAATACACAAACTCCCATTGTGCAGTGACGCACCTGTACAGCCTCTAGAATCGGTATCACAGGCCCAAGAGCGGCTGTGAGATACGGGAAGGGGAGGAGTTCTGCGGCGGCTACTACAGTCTTGGATGTGAAGATCAAATTTGCGAGCCGGTCTGGAGGAATCCGTGTAGATGGAGGGGAGACGACCGCTGTGCATGTAGTCGACATGGTGGTAATGGTAAAGAAGCAAAGTGATCGAAGCTTTCGTGGATACTCATTCTGGAACGACATTGGACAGTGTCTCTCTATTAATAACGACCAAGCGCAAGCGGTGTACTGCTTCCAGAATAGCATTGTCAGCGTCTATCCATTAATAACAACCAGGCGCATTTTAGCCGCAGACTCAGTGCTGGACACGTGTTCTCCATTGACGGCAGTGAACGAGCCACAAACCTCCGTGGGTATGCAGAATGAGGATAGCCGCTAAACGCACGCCCGCGCCAGCGCTTCGCTCACACAGGCCCGAGGTCGAGTCCCAGAAGGTCTTCCACCGCGCGGGGTAGTTGCCGAGCCGCGTCCGATCCCTCGATAACAGGAAACGCGGGCTTGGGCATGGTACACATCTAGGAGACCACCTCCTCGGGTCACTGTGCGGTTATGAGGACCGAGTCCGGCGCTACATCGTGGTGGGAGGAGAGTCGTGGGACATCGGGTCAGACCGGCTTGGCAATTGCCGGAACAAACGCCGCGCGCTTTCGGGCTTCTTCCAAGGGGCTGTCACCGGCGTTCTCGGCCAAATTCACTCCTCCCTTAGCCTCGTGGGAAGGTGGCAGTGCAGGACCCCGACGGGATTTTGCAGCGACACAATTTTTGCACCTAGAAAAATTATTTGGCAGTAGGTGAACGCAAGAAGATATGTTGAACAATGAGCCCTGATTTTTTCTCCTGTTGTGTGCTAGAATAGCAACGAGGTTTTAAAAAACAGTCAAATCCCTTAGGGTCTTGCACCGCCACTTTCCCACGAGGCTAAGGAAGAAGTGGATTTGGCCGAGAACGCCGGTGACAGTCCCTTGGCTTCTTCCGTCCGTACTCACGCTGCTGCGTGCCTCTTCCGCATGGAATCTTTGTCGGGCTGCAGCTGGCTGTCTTGTGGTTCGTTCCGAGTTTCCTCAAATGTTCCAATCTCCCCTGTCACAGGGCCTCTGATGTTCGTCAACGCACTCCCGCTGCTGCCTAGCTCTCCATGAAATCTCTACAACGTAGCAGCCCGCCCGGGCCACACAGCTCTCCTCGAACCGTCGGGGCTGTGGTGATAAGAGAAGGGGGATGGAAGAAAAATGGTAGGTGGTGAGATTCCCAATGAAGGAAGAAAAAAAGGGGGTGGTGACAATGACCGCGGGGAGCGAGGTGCGATGTGCGGAGTTGTGGAAGAAAAAAAGGGGAGAGGGGGTCGGTGACGCAGTTACAATATAGTTAGGGATGGAAAAATCGGTGCGATAACTAACCCTAACCCTCTCGCTCTTGCATGGGTGGGAGTAGCCCTGTGATAAAAATTAACCGCTAGTGGGTATGAGTAGGGATCAGAAAGTCCTTGTGAACAAAATGAAACGCTCTTGGGCAGGGATCGGAAAGTCTCTGTGATGAAAATTAACTGCTCTTGGGCGTGAGGAGGGATCGGAAAGTCCCTAGATGAAAATTCAACGCTCTTGGACATGAGGAGGGATTGGAAAGTCGCTGCAATGAAAATTAAATCCTCTTGGGCGTTAGCAGGGATCGGAAAGTTCCTGTGATGGCAATTAAACGCTCTTGGGCATGAGTAGGGATCGGAAAGTCCCTGCGATAAAAATTAAACGCTCTCGCTCTTGGATACACAGGCGTTTTTTAGACTTTTCCAAATAGCTGTTTGGCCAGTTGGTGCCTAAGTTCACCTGGGTTCTGGTTCGTCTTGCATCTGGATTTCGACTCACATAGGATCGGAAATTGCGTGTGATAAAAATTAAGCGCTCTCGCTCTTGCATACACAGGTGTTTGTTAAACTTTTCCAATTAGCTGTGTCTTTTGTCTGGATTTCAACTCAGATCTCTTGCAACTGCTTTAGTCCCTGGGATGCATCAGAATATACTATGGTTTCGAGTGATACAAATGTTACACTTTGAAAGTTACGAGTCCTAAATTTATTTAGGTAATCGTTCTTTATCAGCACTTCCTAACCACTTTTTTGTACAGTCATAAGCCTCAAAACTTTGACTAGCCATGGGATTACCATTGCCCTGGTTTGATGGGGGTCGCCTGCTACTTCGTTTACTTATTATAGATTTGGCGAGGTTCGCCAAGAATACTTACGTGGTCATATATGACTTTCGTCGTAAACACCTTTTGTCATGCCGTGTGCCTTGGTTGGCTTGGCTTTCTTACTTTCTGGCTATGGGAGCATTTAAGTGACAGGGGAGTTGAGGTGTCGCCATTGCTTTATCCGGTTTCAATACTTTTGAGAGGTGAGATAATCACTGGAGCAAAGATGCCAATTGACTGCTAACATCCCCCATAGATATCGCCGACTTAATGCGTTGTTGCTTGGGTTTTCTATGACCCCTCAAGTGGACAGACGATTGAAGAATGTCCGTGGAAGCCTCAGTGGAGAGTGAGTCTCTGTGGTGTGCATAATGAATAATACTGACCTTTTTCAGGTGGGTCTCAATCCATTGTCTGCCGTATGAGATCGTTCTCCATGTTATATGGATTATGTTGAGGGAGAGCGGTGAGTTTGAATGGACTTTTTTATTGCATCGAATTGAATTGAGTGCAAGCTTCGGAAGACGCCGGTTATGCGATTGACTCAATGCGATCACTTGACCGGATGCAAATCTAACGGTGCGTCTCGGAGCAAGCATAGCGGCGTGTTCTCATTAGCACTGAAGAAGAGAATAATGGCCCATGCAAGGACCAGGGAATATATGTGGTTGTACTGTACCTAACTACTAAGCCTGGAAAGATGAATGCAAGTGTCGTGTCGAAGTGGAAAATTGGAACACGGGGAATGGGAGAATTAATTCTCAGGAAATAAAAATCCGGGATGAGCGAAAATATTTGGGAGCACAGATGATATGTAGAAGAGTGAGTGAACAGAGTTATCTGTATGCCCACATCCGTCGCTCCAATCGCAGTAAGCAATTTCATGCTTGGTCCACATCCCATAATCCATGTGCCCATTTCATTTTATACCCAGCCACATTGTGATTTCATCGGAGTCGTTCCAGTAAGCCGTACGGAGCGCATTGCATATTCTGCGGTCGCGGTTTGACTAGCTTGGTGGTCGCTCCTCAGTTTGTACAATAATTAGAAAAGCGATATAATTGTCAGAGCTAGATGGGAAGGGGAATGTGTTTACGTCTACCGCAAGTCTTTTCCTTGACAGTGGTCTACCTGTCGATGCGCGGTATGTGATTGTGGAACGTATGCGATTACCCAGGCAAAATACTGGCTCTTTTGCGGCGTTGATAAAGAGCCACGGCGAGTGGAATCTAGGTGTGTGAGGCGTCTAATTATGGGTTCTCGGAATCGCAAGATAGAAGAGGATCAAAAGACCGCCAGGAGACTCTTGTACTCTAGCGGATGGCTGAAGAAATGTGTCGACACTCTCCCTCCGGTTGAAACGGATAGGATAATGCCCCTTTTTCGTACTAGTACTACATGGGCCAACATCGTGAAAGAGGCCAAGGAGTCTCTCGTATTATTAAATAAGCTCGCCAACATGCCCGAAAAAACGGCCGAGTCGTCTGGCCATAATTCCCAGCACAATCAAGTCAGTATTTTACCCCATGACTATTTTACTAGGGATTTCAAGGTCAACTCAGCCGAGGCCCAGTCTATTATTGACGACACATCCGTCTATTTTAACTTGAATGCTGAGCAGGACAGGGCCTTTAAGCTAATCACGCGTCTTCTTCGCAAGTGGAGCCCTTGAGAATGTACATCGGTGGGATGGGTGATTCTGGTAAGTCTCAGATATTTAAAGCCATTGTTACGTTCTTCAAGAAGCGGAACGAAGAATATAGATATATAATCGTTGCTCCCACAGGCTCTACTGCTGCTCTTTTAAATGGGTCAACGTACCATTCAGTATTCCAGATACCCAGAGACGGGAAGAGCAAGAATGTTGATGACATCGGCGGGTTCAGAAGCGAAGAGTCGATGGTCGCGGCCATAAGCGAGCGCATGCAAGGCATGGACTACATTCTCTTAGACGAGATATCCATGGTTTCATGCAGCGACCTCCAAGTTCTCACCAGTCAGGCAGCTAAATCATGCAATGTTCACGATGTCCCGTTCGGTGGCTCAGCACTATTATGGCCGGCGACTTCGCGCAGCTTCCTCCCACAACAGGTGCTTCTTTGTACAGTGGAGCTGTCGCTCTAAACGGAGGAGAGACCGTCATCAGCCAGGCAGATCAGAATGCCATCCTTGGGAGGATACTTTGGCATCAGGTCACAATTGTCGTCGTTCTGCATCTGAATATGAGACAGGTCACGCAGACTAAAGAGGATGCTCAACTCCGCGCTGCATTAGAAAATATGCGGTATGGTGCGTGTACACCGGATGATATGAGTAACCGCCTGTTCCGGAATCATCAGGAAAATGTTTGCCGTCTGGCGGCTGTGGCGGCATCTGGCTGATCTGGTGATCTGGCGTGATTCTCCACCACAAACGCCAGATAGGCCAGAATTTAAGAGAAGAAAAAAACTCATATGAAACATGCTAAGCATCTCAGCTACCATATGCGCTAGATTGCAAGGTGGTAGTAATAGCGAAATCCGTATTTTAAGAGTGGACCAGAGTGGACTCGGAGAAATTTCGCCCAGTCCAATTGAAACTCCGCTCGATCAATCAATCAATGGCGTGATCATTGTTGATCAGTGACTGCCACGTCAATGCCTCTCTTTTCCTCCGCTCACCTCTGCACACCCCCCCCTCTTCACTGTCCCTCCCTGCTCAACACACACACCTCAACAAGTTCAATTCAAGCTCAAGATACCGATGGGATGCCTTTCTGACCTGAAACCATTCCTCAAGCATCTCTTTTCCCTTGGCTGCGCTGTATGACCGTGCCTCAAGACAACATGCTGCCAATTCTTCAAGATTCTTCAAGAATCAAGACTCTTCAAGCACTTCAAGAGAATCCCCAAGTCTTCAAGTCCTTCAAATCCTTCAAGAGTCTTCCAGTTCTTCTTGTTTTGCTTGTTCTGCACACCGCTCACTCGACATTCTCGGCTCGGGACTGGACGCCAAGGCATGCGATACATCAGGGTACGTGTGTATCGCTTCGTTCTGAATTTTTACTGATGTACATTCATTCAGCACTCTCTTCCACACTTCCCCCTTCCAGCACTTATATATCGTTCTGACCCAAATACATTCTATTGAACCATTTACACTGTATGATTGGGTCAAGAGAACGGGTCCCAGAAAATGTTGTGCAGTACCAGATAATGTAATTCTGACGCCAGAACATGTTCTGGCACCTGACATCTTTTTATGTCGCCAGTGCGCATTCTGGCATTATGGCGGCCTTGACGCGTCTGGTGACCAGATGGAAAACATTTTCCTGATGATGTTTCTATTATCACTGCATGGAATGTGCAGAAGGACATCTTCAATGACATGAGGGCAAATAGATTTTCTCGAGATACCAATCAAGTCCTCACTCATTTTTATTCAGTGGATAAAATCAGTAAGCAAGCTGTAAACAGAGGAAAATGGAAAGGATGCGAGCAGTCCTCCTTGAGAAGTATATCCGACAGAATCAGGGCCGCACTGTGGGACACCACACCCACCACTAGCGATCACGTTCCAGGGAGGCTTAGTCTATGTATTGGGATGCTGGTCAAGGGGGCCCAAGGATAAGAACCGATCATATCACCTTGGGGGGTCCAGCGGACCCCCCGAAAAAAAAATTGTATATAAGTTTTTTTTTTTCGTCTGGAGAGCTCAAATCAACGGTAAATAGCATACAATCTACTGCATCGTATTCCAGGAGTCATTGAGAGTAATATATGGGCTCCTACAAGCATATTCACCCATATAGGGGTTGTTTGGCCGAAGTTTGGCAGTAGATCAGATCAAACATACATCAATTATGTCACTTCGGTACCACCCGGACTGTAACAATTTGTGGCAGTGGTGAGGTGGAGGCACTAGTAAAACAGTTACAGACTGGATTTATTGCAGGAGACTGTAGTTTGGACAAAAGTGTTGTGCTGGTCGGGTAATATAACTCACTTATGGAAGATGACATTGAATGCACATCGAACTTAAAAGAATTGGCAGGCTGTGGGCGGGATACTGCGGGATGTAACACCAGAAAAGAGTGTAGCAGTTATTGGACATTAGTTTCATGCCGCTATGTGCTTGCAGACAGCCTCAGGTTCCTGTTAATGTATTGTGGCGGATTTCTTTTGTGAACGTACTCGTCTTTAAAAGGAAATTTGATGGCACGTGATGGCTCGGCTAGGGGGCCCCCTTGATGCCGGTAATGCTGAGGGTTAATGACGCAACCGAATTATGTATCACAAAGGGTTAATGACGCAACCAAATTATGTATCATGAAGGGTCAAGAGGCTCACGTCGTCGGATGGGATGCCACTATCAGCGAGCATGGTGAGAACATCCTTGAGACTTTGTTCCTTAGACTTTATAAGCCACTAGGCCTATTAAAATTGCGGACCTGCCTGTTAACATTATTCCTAAACCGCAGTCACATACCCACGTCACTTGCCTCCTACCTAACAACTCAGTATTATCAGTGATAAGACAGCAGGTAAATATTCTTTTAAATTTTGCAATGACTGACTACACCGCCATTTGTCCCACACGTGCCCACCACCTGTACGCGAGGTATGTGCCACATGTCGCGGTAGACTGGCCTCCAGCTGCCGTCAGGTTGATTCCAGGTTCAGGAGCCTATGGCTGCAGACTGTGGCCAGGTTGATGTGGCTGTCAGCTGGACAACGAACCTGGAAGCGGCTGCACGGTCAGGCAGAATAATATTACTGAAAATTTGATTCACGCTGGGATGCACATATTACCACTCAATAAAATGCATTCATATCTACTAGATACATATGTATTCCGAATAGAATCAAAGCATGTCGACATCAAGCATGACGGACTGCAGGATGGACTGGCAAATATTACCATCAGCCTGGGGTATGAAAGAAGATGAAGAACGACAAACCTAGCAGTGGTGGGAGTCTTGGGACCAGTCGAGCACAATTTTCGTAGATTTGTTATGCTTGCGAAGAATAGAAGAACGGCCAAAGAAACCAGCCGCAAGAAAAGATCTGTTAAGCCACAGTAACTGTTGAAAAAGAACCAAAATAATCGATATTGCGTTGAAAGAGGCAGAGTAGCTTTAATGTGTTGAGGATATTGATGATGAGAGGGCACAAGGCGCAGCACCAGGTGATGCTTGATAATGGCTCTTCAAACTTCAAGCAGGGAGCAGGCGATCCAGAAGAGAGGTTGCTTCGGGTGCTGAGGTTGGTTTCATGTTCACGAGGGCGACTTCATATTGACGAGTCTTGTTGTAGCGACGACAAAAGCTTGTGATACACACTCGTTTTACGATGTCATTCCTCTTGACTTGGGATAAAGGGCTACCCAAAAAAACAGGTGTAGAGTAAATGTACAGACTAATCAGCATGTACTCTGTATCAATGGGTGCTGTAGGCGGTGTCTCTGTGTCATGTACCTGATGTGTAGCTCTACTATCCGACGGATCGAGATTGATTTCGGGATTCCTTTGTTTTCCGTAACCGCAGCTTCCCCACAATGCTAATGGTGGTTAACTTGTTTTCTTCAACCCACTAGATTTCTTAAATTCAATTGCGATTTGATCGCATCAAATGAGCGATCACTTCTTTAGCAGGCCTCCAGTTCGCGAAAATGAGATTCAAATGGTTGTGAAATTCTTGTTTGCCAGGTGCACAAGTGTGCCGGTTTGAACTGATATCTTGTAGAACAAAAGAGAAAAGCGATGTAATGTACGGCACACACCACACTGCATATCAACTCCGGATGGTACATAAATCAAATCTGCGCCATGCCCGAACTCTGTGATTTCTTTTGGTCAACAAAAATATTTGCCCACAGCCTGCATAATAATACGCTGGACTTGGAAACAGCTCCGGACTGGTCCGAGATTGGACCGAACCGGTAGAAACGAGATAGACCCCTCTTTCAATAACTGCAAATTTTCCATTCAATCTCAGCGGACAGACTGGTGATCATCATAATTAGTAATAGGAAGTTCGTCTCAGAAGCCAGAAGGAACTACACACGGGATTACCGACTCATTCTGAGTTACTGCAGCACCATCTTCCACACAGATCTTTGGCATTCAGACAGGTTAAATATCAAGAACAAAGAACTTTTATACTCAGAAAAAAAATCCCAATCCTAAGAGGAGGGTCTGTAAGGATAGCTAGTCCGTCCATTTTCAGACTGCAGCTTTTAGCTGTTGCGAGTCTCGACGGAATGTGGCGAAACACACAGTATTCAGGTTTCCACGAGAAACAGAAGATAGCTCGTGATTTAGTTTGATTTAACTATTGCCTGCACTTTCTTCCTACCAGCTTTGGAAAATAAAAACAAGTAACGATCGGTGACACATGCCAGTCGGAACAGACCGGATTTCGGACCAGAACGGTTAAAACCCCTTTGTTAAGGAGGGGCCCATATTGTGTTCAGTTCTACAGGTTATCTATGGATTTTTGAGCAGGGAGGCAGCCGCAGTGTGATATGAGATATTCCTCTCATAAACTAGGGGAGAATATTCAGCTGGTTCTGAGCTAATGCGGGCTGGGAGCCCCTCAGTTTTAACAATGACAAATTCAACACTCCTGGTACGGCTCACCAAGTCTGCGCTTGGCGCATATTTCCAGACATTTTTTTACACATTCCATGAGCTTTGTACAGGAGCTTCACAAGCAAGGTGCGTGCCGCAAGTCGGAGCTTCCTCGGGGGATTTCGGAAAAAGCTGAAGAGATTTTTTTGGGGAACACTGAGGAGGAGCTTTGCCGATCACTGTCAGATCTGAAGTGCGGTACCGTAATTTGTGTTCGGTGATCGCCGATGCTACAAACAGAAGTGAAAAAAGTTTTTTGTTTTATTTGCGCATGTTGTTATTTTTCACCGAGTAGGGGGTATTTTTCCCTGAGTATGTACACATGTACAATGCTCAGCCACTAAACACACTAGGTTTTTGTCTAATAAAGCGATAAAAACGACTTCACACAGCCACTAAAAAGTCCCTCACAGTTTTTTGTCACTGACCCTAATTAAGGTCCTCCGAGATATAAAAGAGACGATCCTTATTACATAAGTACTCGTAATGGGCGAAGAAATATCAAACACTGCATCGGAGTATTGACATGTTCTTGAATTGTTCTTGATAAGCTTGAATCTAATGCTTGAGGACTTGAAAGCTAGCGCTTGAGGACTTGAAAGTCATCGCTGTTACAGACTGTTACAGAATGACACGTGAAGAAGACCAGAGGTCCGGGAGAGAGGACGAGAAAGGAGGCGGAAAGAAGTAGAAGTGGTGAGAGAGAAAAGGGCGGAAGGGGTGCGGGTCTCGTCGATTCTAGACGGGGTAGTTGGTGGAAAGAAAGAAAGACAACGAGATGATCAACATGCACATCCATTCACGTGCTGATGGCGGAGTTTCAAATACTTGACTTCAAGTTAGGTTCGACAAATAAAACGAAAAATTTGAACATAATGCCACAAAAAGATCGAACCAATGATTTTCTGGAATTCAGAGTGTTTTGTTAATATTATTATTTATTTATTGACTGTGTGGAAGGCAGCTGTGTGAAAAAGCTGGCCAATAGCTGATGGGCCAGGCGCAGGTGAGCTGTGAAATAACCTGCACCATATAGCTGGCGACCACATCATTACAACCTGAAACCAGGCTTGGCCAAACATGTCTGCAATGTGACCTGACCAGCTGAAGGTAACCTGTCGGCACTTTGGCGGTGTACGGATCACAGGGGAAGTCTCGGGACGAAAATTTGGTTGAATTGGGCAACTGCAAGAGCCATCTATCTTATTATGTGGCACTCTCCAGAGGCACTTCTGCCACTGGTACAGCAATTATGCAGGGCTTCGACACTAGTCAGATAACCACTGGCAGTGGGATATCTAGTTACCTTCGGCAAGAATTGAGGGAGTTGGAAATTCTTGATGACATAACTCGATTAAGGTTCAAAGGTGTGTTACCCAAGCATATTACGGGCTTGTACAGAATCTCTTTTCTCAGATCTTATCAGGCATGGAAAGGCACCAATTATGAGTTGGCTAGTTTAATGGTGCATAAAATGGCGCCGTGAGATGGGTCCTCGTGTTCCGGACTCAGTCATTTATGACTCATGGCACCAGACGGGAAAGAAAGGGGCTCGACAAGATTCGGCTAAGCGGCGGCGCTCTGAGTCTGAGACTGCATCCATAAAAATGAAGAAGTCCAGGGCAGATCAATCGCAAACCGCTGGTAAGCTGCCTTTAATGGGACTCAGATGGGACAGCCGGGATTTCAGTTGTGCGTATGATTCTTTTTTCAGTATCTTGTGTAATTTGTGGATGGATGACATTATTTTGAGGACAGTGCAACTGAAGAGTATGTCTGATGAAATGGGGACACTGATCAATGTATTTAATCAAGTGTTCGGGGGCCGGTATACTCTAGAGCATGGCAGGGACATGGTACGTCGCATGCTCCATACAAAGTCTCCTGAATATTTTCCTTATGGGCACAGCAATGCCAGTGTTGATCGATTGTTGGATCACATATTCCCTTCAAGTTTGAATGGCGACGCTATTACATGTTGTGCTCGCTGCGGTTTCCAGGTGGGAGACACTGTACAGACTTTTGGTCATCATGTTACGCTTCCTCCCGTACTTCGCTGTGAGCTTGGACATGTCGTCAGTATGGGTAAATGGATCCGGAATCATTTTCTGCCTAAAACGGGTTCCTGTCGAAGATGCTTTACTAAAAAGAGCCTGTCCGGCAACAGATTCTTGGGAGATTTTATTTCCTTATTAGGTAATTCGAAGAAATTCTCGAACTTTGGAATGACCAAAATTGTGTCTGGACACGTAGAAATGTGCCTTTTGAACACTGTAACTCCAACTAAGAAAGTATTCCTTTGATTTTGTGCCCCTTAAATAACACCTACCCCAAAATAAACCCCGAGATTCTGTTGAGATTCTGTCCAGATTTTTTGCCGAACAGGCCAAAGTTAGATGATCAAGTAGATTCGCCATTGTACAGGAAGACAACATTGACATCTGTTCCCACAGTTCTGTACTTATCTATTACTAGTAAGCAGATTCAACTGGATCCGGTATTGCACTTTAATTGTGATGGTCGTAGGGTGGTCACCAAGCTTCGCGGGATCAGACATATATCATGGAGACAAGCATTTACGAGTCGCATGTTCACTACCGACGGTGAAATATGGTTTCACGACGGAATAACTACACAGTCCTCAACAAGATTCGAGGGCAATTTGAAAAACATTGCCCTGGCCTCTCTTCATACATATCTTGAGAAAGACGCTACACTGGCCATGTATGCTGTGAGTGTTTAATGAAAATGTCTGGTAGGGTCCATCTGGCCGGTGATCTTATGCAAAAATACAATCAGGACAGAGTTCGTCTAATAGAACTATCCCATAGTGCCCACGCAATGATTGTATACCCCGGGACTGGACTCGTACTGCCATGCAAAGCAGCCCACAAGCCAAGTTGCCTGAGGACAGCCCCCTCCCCCCCCCCCCCCAAAAAAAAAAAGGGTGTGACAGAAACCACTGTCACAAAATCGGCCACCGATTTGAGCACAGCCACATTGTGTTGAGGGCGTGGGGTGTGAGCAAGGAGTTGATGGAGGAGGTGTTTCGAAAATCGAAAACCGGATGACCTGGTGTATATGTTGTTCATTTCCAGATGTGTGACCACCAGTCACGGTCACACCACCAGTTTTCGCACAGCCACCATCACTTCAACTATGTATAGGACTCATTTGAGGGACAATTATGCGAGAGGCTGGTTGCTGAATATGATGATGTGTGACAAACAATCACGGTCACAAATCGGCCTGACGCGTCGCACGTGAGGTGACAAAGAAGCCACAACAACGCGTACCAACTGGCTTGTGTCGGTGCACAGGTGGCTGCGCAAAAAATGTAGAAACACAATGTTCCTTGGAATGGCACAGTTCTCATTTAAACAGTATGATCCTCCCACTGACTTGTTAATGAATTTGTTCATGACAAAGGCCAGTACTATCCTGTTCTTGTGATGTCCACTTGTTACTGGCCGTTGAAGTTCTGTGATACAGAAATCATATGTATCCGCAAATTGAGTGCTCTCGTCGTGTGTCCTGAAAAACTGAAGTTGAGACTCCTGAGCATGCAACACATCTGCTGATGTCGTATCCTCAGGACTGTGTTTCTGGAAAACCTCTTCTGCTACGCACCACACTTACGCCGTCTCATAGCCGAATTCGATGAATCGCGGTTTCTAATTCTTCCAGGCTGAGCGTGCATCAACTGCACTTATGAAAAAAACGCAGATGAAATCTTGAAGTGTTCTATGCGATACCAATTTTTAAGATAGATGTTCGATGGGAAGTGATTCAATCCCCGGTTCCGTACTCAGGAAGCAAGTCTGTTTTCTGTTTTACTCTGTCCACGGTTGATGTTAAATGACCCGCGCGCAGTGAACACTCTCAGACAGCATCGGCTTTATATGCCTCGAGGCTCCAATTCATAGGTGATTTCACACCAGGCCCGAGATTTCTGATGTGATATGACCTCCAGAGTCACCGCCAGCGACAGAAGACATCATGGATTGGGCTAGCAGCGGCAAGGATCCACGTCGTGTGAGTCCACAGCTCTGAGGAGACTCATAGCCACAGCCAGCCACACTACGGCCACGTATGGACTTTACATGTATAAACCGGGCACCCTAACCACTACCTGTTTCTTCGCCCTAGGAATATACTTGATACAACACCCCCCCCCCCCGTGTCGTGGTTAGGGTCTAACATGGTCAAATCAAGTGCTTCGGGGCTGGCTAAGCATACTACAACACGGGGGGGGTGTAGTATGTAGCATATTACTAGGGCGAAAGTGAAGAGGACTTGTATCCTCGGGGCCTGAGTCGAAGATACGTAGGTTAGATACCGCTGTGGGCCGCCATTTCGTGAATTGAATTCAGAGTTGCCATGCGAGAGATATGAGCATACAGCATAAAACCGAATAATTATTTCGCCTCATTGTCAGCAAGCTCAGCATATCCAAAATCTTTGCAAGCAGTTTACACATAAACCATATCAGCCTTCTAGTAGCACGCTAACTCTACGATCCCTTTGACAAAAAGTGACCAATAATGCCCCTAAGACCACTGATCCGGATCCGCATCGGCAAATGTGGTTCCCATCCCGATCTGGTCATACCACACCTGCCTGAACGGTTGGGTTCCCAGCATGCCCCCATCGTCATGCCACCCGTTAGCATAAAGCCCAACGCGGAACTCGAACTCATCGGTCTGTGCGATGGTCGTGGCAATGTTGTACTTCTCCAGCACCTTCACCCCGTCAAGCCAAAGCTTGTAGTACCCGGTGCCGTCATTCTGCGTACCGCCACACTGGCGCGTCCCGATCGCTTCGCCGACGCCATATCCCCATTTTACGACCTCGAAAACGGTGGTACACCTATGGTCGCACGATACCGGCTGCCTCGGTGCGTTCGTATAATTTTTTTCGCTTCCGCTTCCACCCATGACACTCGATCCCGCCGATTCCGTTCGAACCTCTGGGGAGGAGTTCTCACGAGATGATGGAATGGTGTTTGGCCGTACCGCGATGTCTAGGCGCCTGTTATTCCGATATATCCTCATTTTCTCGAGTTTTTTTGCAGAAATTCGTCCTGTCTTACCTTCAATCTCAGAAAAGGTGAGTATTCTCAGAAAAGGTGAGTATTCCCCTGTCCCCCGACTCTGCGTCATTTCTTTCATGGCATTCAAAGGTGCTTCCTCGTCACTAACTCTGCGTATCGCAGCACCCGTGGCCCGCGATGGTTATTCAAACGTCATATTTCGATCCAACCGCCCCGCGAAGGCTGATTCTTCTACCTACGCTGCATATCGACCCCACAGGTACGTCTCTGTAAGTTTATTCGCTTTTTTTTGACCTGATACCTCTAGTCAGCCATGCATGCGTCCCCTTCAGATTCCTATTCTCTTACCTTCCCCACCTGTTTGCCTGATCCCTGTGTTGTATTGCCTCGACCGATCCCTGCGCCCCCGCCCAGGCACCGGCGGCGGCGTGCTCAACTCAATGACGGTTACGGGTCTCTTCTTTGGAGTCCCCGCGCGTCGTTGAGGTTGACACGTACTCGCTTATGCACCGGATGCTTCCACTTATGCCCCTAGCCTATATCTAACCCCTTCTATTTCCCAGGGAAATCCCTGGAAACTCGTCACCCAAGCAAATCCGTGAGGCCCGAAGGAGAGAAAGACATGTAAGTTGTTTATATTCTCGTCACGGGGCGTTCGCATCGTGCCATTGATTGGTGATGCACAGGTATCCGCGGCCTCGGTACGTCGCTTTAATTTAATTTACTTTTCTGCCCTAATTGTGCCGACTTTTTGGGCTTCCCGCAGCGCCGGCGATTTTTTCGATTTTTCAAGGCCCGCGAACCACGCCGTTTGGACGCGCGAGTCTCGCTCTTCCGACGCTATTACTGATTCAATTTACCAGCCCACTCATTCAGAATCTCCACGTATGTTATTCCATTCCACTTTGATCATTCCTAACGGGCTTTATGTTTCCGTATAGAGATTCCTGTTGTATTCTTTCTCTTCCAGACGCATCAGAATTCCACTGCGCCGTTACGCGGCGCACCGCAATTTTTCGGCGTCCCGCAGACCACGCCGTTTGAACGCGTGAGTCTCGTTCTTGCGCGAATATTCCTGCTTTGCCTTGCCTCTTACGTTGTCTGGCCAGTTCTCATGCCGATCTCACTCCCTAGGCTCTGTTTATTGCACGCCACCTCTGCGCCGCATATGAATACGGTGGCTGGTTGTTTGCGTTGACGCGACCGGTGGCGTGTGACGGTACCTGTCCCGTTCAGCGTTCAAGTCCTGCCATTTGCGGACGGGTCTGCCGGGTGTGTAGCAAACTTACGGCGTAACCGTAATACGGACAAAATCCCCCCCCCGAACGGTTTGATGCCCTACGCGGCGCTGCTTGGGCACTGCGCGGCGATAAACCGCCACGACGAAAGGACCTCGCGCTGAATTTTCGTCTTGGCTATACTTATCCCCCTGTATCCCCTCATTGCGTACCTCAGATAATTCCCGCCTATTCACTGTACTCAAAGGGTAGTTTGCGTCTAGCCGTCTCGGCATTGACAGGTGGAGTTGGACGAGCGCGCCTAGGCGGCATAGCAACCGCTGTCTAGCGTATGCCGGTTAAGCGCCTCTCACCATTTCTATTCTTGTCCTGGTAGCCCCAGACTCGTGGCGGACACACACCTTTTCCCTTCCATGTCGACATGCTTGGCCGATGTTCCTGGTCTATGCATTCTCTAAGGGAAATATGAACATTCACCACACTTGTTCTATCTGTGGTGGTAACTGCGGACCTTTTTTTCACGAACCATCGTATCAGCAGAGCTACGTAATTCGATTCCGGAGTTAGGATATTCATTCGGTGGTTCAATTTCTCCGGCATCCTTTGACGGGATTTCCCACCACACTGTAAATAGGTAGATTTCAGTCGCACTGAAAATGACACTGATATTACCTTTTTCGGAGCCTCCTGAAAGGTGAGCTGAAATAAGTTTTTTCAGATTCGCCGAAAAACGAGCTGATAATGGAAATTTCAGTACCACTTTCAGTTTGCACCGAAATTACTATTTTCAGTAGCCCTTTCAGCAGGCAACTGAAAACATTTTTTTCAGTATCATTTTCAGGGCAGCTGAAAGATAGTTATGAACAGCTAGAGTATGTCCAGGCATTGGGATTTTCTGTCTGAGAGAACCCCTTGGTAGAGAAACCTATATTTCAGCAGAGCTGAAAATGATACTGATAAAAGTGTTTTCAGCTTTGGGCTGAAAACTGTTCCGAAAATAGTATTTTCGGCTACCCCTGAAAGTTGTACCGATATTACTATTTTCGGCTCACTTTTCGGGGGATCTGAAAATATATATTTCAGTGCATCTTTCAGACTGCACCGAGATATGTATTATCAGTTTCATTTTCAGTCCCGCTGAAATCTACCTATTCACAGTGTGCACTACCTCCCTACCCACATTCGATCCATCTCGGGGTATTAGAACGCCGTGCTTCGTGGGGCTTCTTTGGAACCGAGACTCTATATAAAGCACCGTTGCCTTGTGTTCATTGTCATTTTTATCATTATGCCCTCTAAGGTTCGTATACAGGATGTGCTCAAGTTTGTTACCGACACAGCAGCAACTGTCCGAAATATTTTGGTAGCTGCCACGGTTCCCTTCCTGGGCGGGGTTGCAACGATGACCTTCTCAATTGTGGAAGTCATCAAGGCCAGTTCAGCTCCAGCCATTGGCCAGTATTGTTCATCATCTCTCTCCAGACTCCGAAATCCAACCGGGATGAAGCTACAGAAATCATGGAACAAATCCATGAAATTTTGGCGGCTGTAATTGTGGTGTATGAGACCACAAAAGTCAACGGAGTTCTTCCTCCTACAATTCTGTCAGATATTGCCAAGTTGGTCGAGTAGGTTGCACTTGAGTCCCATTTGCGCCCCAATTCCAATGATGAATTCCAGAACCCTTCGTAAAATACATGTTTATTTCAAGGCCAAACAAGGAATGGGAAAACTCAAGTGCTTGTTCAATTTGACAGAAAATGGAAATGAAATGAAGGCTTGCAAAGCCGAGTTGGAATATACATTGGACACATTTCGGGTGAGCAGAGTTCCATGGGTCCGCAGCAAGACATGGCTTACACTGTTTAGTTACAAACCCGCATGTCAGCTGCATCTGCAATTTTCCTAATGAGAAAGGATACCAGGCAGATGCACCAGGAATTGATGGAATTCATTGTGGCCCACCCAAATATGGCACACTCTGACTCTTCATTGGAGGTAAATGTAATATGAGACTTCTGTGCAACACACCTCAATGACAATTTCTGTTTTACAGGTGTCTGGCACACTTTCAGGAACCATGGGCAGGTACATACACACCATTTCAGAACCATGAACCGGTGACTCATAAATCCATAGTTCACTGTCGATCTCAATGCTACCATCGGCCCCACAAATATTCCATGGCCGCGAGTCTGAACTGAGGGAAGTGGTTAACCTCCTTAAGGCAGATTCCCTGCGGATTGCGATCCTCGGTCCAGGGGGGATGGGGAAGACTAGTTTGGCCCAGGCAGCACTGCATCATGTGGATGTCACTGCCAAATATTCTGAGCGATACTTCGTTCCCTGCCATTCCAGTATCACGGACATTGACCTCGTCTCTGTTATCTCCGCTCACATTGGATTTGAGAGTGCCCAGAGCTCTCAGGTCATCTTGCAGTATTTTTCAACCACTCAACCATCACTTCTTGTATTGGACAATTTTGAAACCACCTGGGAACCAATATCCACCCGCTCAAAGGTGGAGGAGTTGCTTTCCCTCCTTGCAGCCGTGCCGCACCTGGCACTGATGGTGAGTTGTCCGCTACTACATCGGATCAATGTTTATATCTCATTTCTAGATTACCATGCGGGGAGCTGAACGTCCTGGGAAAATCGGATGGACCCGTCCTTTTCTCCGTCCATTAATCTCACTTTCCGATGCTGCAGCTCATAAAATATTTGTGGATATTGCTGAAGATCATCATGAGCCAGAAAAAGTCCAGCAGCTCCTGGATCTTACCGACAATCTCCCATTGGCCGTGACTCTCATGGCTACGGTTATAGGATATGAAGGTTGTGACAGAACCCTCTCACGCTGGAAAGAGGAGAACACCCATTTGCTGTCCGATGGCTATGACCAGCGTTCAAGTTTGGATATCTCGATAATGTTGTCATACTCCGAATGACTCATGGAGCACAGCAGCTCCTGAGTCTCCTCTCCATATTGCCAGATGGTCTTTCAGATGCAGATCTCATCCAGAGTGGACTTCCCATCGAAAATGTCCTTGCATGCAAGTCAACCCTCATCCAAGTGTCTTTGGCACATGTGGACAACAGCCAATGCCTCAAATCTTTGGTTCCAGTTTGGGAATACGTCCAGAGAGTACATCCTCCATCACTGAACCCGAAGATTCCCCTGCACCAACACCTCCATGCAATTCTTTGTGTAGGGACAGATCTTTGGGTTGCACCAGAGAATCTTCCTCAAGTCATGAGAATGGCAGGGAATTTTCACACTGTCCTTTCCGATGCAATCCAGGATGATTCCCCAACCCACTGGAAGGCTACAGTTGAAAGTGTCATACATTTCAGTCAATGCTTGCGCTTCGCATATACAGGTGGTTCCAGCCTCATGATGGAACTTTAGCCACAAGTTGTGCAGCATCCAGGAATAGCAAATTATGGCCTATATTTCAGTGAATTGCTGAGATTTGCCAGTATCATGCCTGTGCCTATAGATGTTGAGGCATGCATTGAGTTGAGAAACCACCATTTCGATGGGGAACACCTTTTTGAGTCACAATGTGAGACATTCTTTGCAGGGGTTGGCCAAGAGAAAACTGACTAATTTATAGGTCAATGGTATCATAGCCTGGGCTTTTTCCATTACCGTCGGAACCGTCTTGGAGATGCACTCCACTATTGTGAATTAACCCTTTCCCTCGCACAGGACGAGATCAGCATCATGCACTCTACTTTACTTTTCTCACCCTTGCTCAAAAGGCCCGGCATATCAGCGAACTCGTTAGTGACAAACAAACCGGCATAATTGCAATCCACGTCGAAGCAGTCTGTCCGAATACCAGGAGACCCGAGTATTGCCGTTCAAGATTTTGGACTACCGATCCTCATGCAGACCCCCCATTTCAGACACAGTGATGTGCCATATTAATCTTGCAATCATTGCCTTTGAAATGGGGGCAGATGTTGGAGTCATCAATCATCACCTGAATGCTGTTCGAACTCAGTGTGCCACTTTTGTGGCATACTCGCAGGGTATCTTGTGGTGCAATACACTTACTGCCAGTATACACTTTCGACAGGGGAACATCCAACTGGCTCGACAGACCCTTGACAAATGTCTCACTTCAGCTCAAAAAGCAGAAGACGCAGAGATCACTGAGCTTTGCCTGTTACTCCTGGCCGATATTCAGCATAGCTTGTCCAGCGACCGAGAAACAGAGAGATGGGCAGTAACATACCTCGCATTTGGGATGACCACATGGAACAGGGTAACCACTACCAAAGCCCTTCGTTGCATGGGAGACCTGTTGGTAATTTACGGGGATAATGACACAGCACTCAGTCTGTTCATGGCTGCATTGGACAGTTTCATGTCCATGGACATTCACCACGACCGCGCGGATTGCATGGTCCGCATCGCTGCAATATTTGAACAACGAACAGAGGCCAGAAAAACTGTCGACTTGTTGCACTGGGCACGCCCACTCTACGAACGGTCCTCCCAGGAAAAAGAGATCATCAAAATCGATACAAAGCTTCGCGACATGGAAGTACTTTCAATGGACCACGAAACCCCCTTCAGCAACTTGAAAAGCTTACTGTCCCTGTCGGAGATCTGGGGAGAACTGATGTTAAAGAGCTTGATCAAGATCCTGAACAAGATCGCGACATGGGTGGTGAAGAGAAGGGGAGACAGAGGGTGTATATGCGAATTCCATTCAGGGTGACCTGAAAAGGATCTTGAGTATGGATTAGTATTGTGACAGTTCTCGTTGGTTTAAAATACACGAAATGTTGAACCACTGCTTTCACATTGTACTACTGAAATCAACGAGTTGTTTTAGATATTCGCTTGATGACCCACCCTCGCGACTCAACTTGGGATCAGTGCATCAATATTTTGTTCGACGCTTCCCATCGTGCGCTGATTCGACTGGCCTGAGAATCTTCCCACGAGCAAACGATGTATACCCATACTCCATATTAGCAAATAATTCTCCGGGGCGAAGCAGGCGGAATTGTGGATACGAGCCCGCAGCAGCATGTCACAGATATGAAGCCCGGTGGGGCGGAAAAATAAATAAAAGCAGGCCGCTGAAAGAGATATGGGTGGAAAAAAAGAAGGCACGGACCGACCATTACAGAAAACGGAAGAGGAGCTCACCTGAGATTATAAGAACTTTCCCCATACGACACATACAATATATGGCAGGCATAAACGAGGAAATGGAAACGACACCAAAGAAAGAAACCGCACGAGCTCCCCTGGGAGTTGTGAGAATTAAAGATACTCCCTTCGGCGCATTCAATACGCTGCATTCTTGGAAGAAAACAGATAGATGAGAAAAAAAAAAGAGGGGGAGACCAACCCAAAAGCTTTACCTCGACACACGTCATCATCATCTCCATCAACAACTCCGGGTCAACGTTGAAGGCCACCGGTGCGAGATAGGCGTTGCAGGTTCAGCGGAGGAGGGTTGTGGGTCCTGCGAGGGTGAAGTTAACCAGCACGCATACGATGGCGGCATGGGTGATCCATCCATGGTGTAAGCTGTGGGAGCGTACAAAGACGGGGCTGAGAGTGGAGGGCCCCGACTCGGAGTGATAGCACCCGCGAGACGCGACTAGACGCATATGATTCACTTGAAGCGTGAGCTCGTTGGGGTATTGATGCGTAGTATCCAGTACCGCAAGTACAAGCGTTTGTCTGCGCACTCCGGATGATTAAGATCGCGAACCACGCCGATCCTTTGTGGAGACACCTCACTTATGGAGGAAGCCCATTAGAATCGGAGACTGGAGTGGTGGCAGCGATTCGAAGTGGTGGCAGTGAATCGGCGGCCGGTGCGATGGGCGCGACGATGCGGATGGTCGAGGAGCGAAGCGGGGAGACGTTTCCGAGGAGCAGGCACGCGGTACGGCGCTATGGATGATGCGTGCGACGGGAAGAGGGGGCGGGGAGGTGCAGCACTTCCGAGTCGTTCGAGACGGTGTGGCGATGGGTCGGTCGGCCGCGATACACTGCGGATGGGCTCGCACGAGGGATGGGTCGTAGCGGTAGGGATGTGGTGTTGCGCCAGCAGCGCTGGCGCGTGCTGCTACGCCTCGTCGCATGCGCGGCGGCGTCCCAACGGCACGTCGAGACCGACGTGGGTTAGGTTAGAGGATGGGATAACGATGCACACTGTGTTGAAGGATTGTTGAAGGCCTGCGAGGCGCCTGCATTTCATGTCTTCGGTGCCGCGGGATGCGGAGGAGGTAGCGTCAAGGTGGTGCAGTCGCAAAGCGGAGCGCAGAAGCGCTGCATCGCGGACAGCGCAGAGACACGACCTGGGCTCGTCAGGGCGGCTGTGGACTCCATGTCGTCCTAGTCTCCCGTCGCTACAACACCATTTGCGGCAAAGCCACTCATCGTGTTGCTGGCTGCGGGCGTGACATCTCTGTGAGTGGGAAAGGAACGGGTTATACTATGCGTGGAGTGGATGGGTGGGGGATAGATGGATAAATAGGTGTATCTGTGTGATAGAGGCCAGGGTACAGCAGGATAGAGCGCTCGGACGGCAGCGGTGGTTGGCAGGAAGAGAGACGCTTGACGCGTCGCACGTGAGGTGCCAAAGAAGCCACAACAGCGCGTACGTACTGGGTGATAGGTGTGTGCATGGGCGGCTGCGGTATATTTACATGTTCACAATACACCTTCAAAGATAAATTGAGAACCGGAGGAACCACGATTCTCCTTCAGTTCTGATTCGAAGGGTGTCTTCTCGAAGCCGATTGCAAAACGTTAATAAATTTCCAAAATATGTTTGTGCCCTCCACCAACTGCTGACCTGACCTGTGTGAAAACTGCGGACTCAACCCGTCACGAAAACTGCGGACTCAACCCGACTCTCAAGTGCGGACCGGACCCGGACCCAACTGCGAACTGGACCCGAGGCTACTGCGAACTGGACCCCGGCGTACTGCTAACCCAACCCGGATTTTATTGCGGCCCACTGCTGATCCAACCCGGCTTTTGGCGTGTCCGACTACTTACCCAACCCGTGTTTTGGCTTCCCAACTGCTAACCTGACCGGCCTTTATGCATTCCTACTGCTGATCTAACCCGACTTTTGAACAATTTGAGTAGATCATTTTCTGTCCATAGCATCACTGTGGCGAGCTCTTGCTAACCCACATGGGGCAATAAAAAGCTTTCTTGTATGCGTAATTTCACTTCCTCAACTGTCTGTTTTCCACTGACTCTCATTTAGGCCGTGCTACTATTTTTGCGGCGCAGCCCGAAGCTCTGGGCTTCAACTGGGCTCGATGGGCATTCATATATCTATACTGTTGATTTCTTCATCTGCATCTGGCCTTCTCGCATTGTATATTGCTGGTGTTCAGTTGGACATCTCTCAACATGGATCTCCCATGGAACTTACTTGTTGTCCGAAGATATGGATTTTTTTCCTTCTCCGCATTGAATCACTTGTGGTTGAATAATTGTGTCTATGTACAGATTCAACCCTATCAAATCAACACATCCGACTGCGGTGTCTACATTTGCTTCGTGATGTACTGCCTGAACAGCCGAACCCAGATCGACTTACATGGCTTGGATCTTATCATCACACCGGCCGAGGTCCAGAAATTCAGGTTCATCATCTTCCGTGCAATAATGCTGCTGCCGAAGAAACAGAGGACGGAGGGGAGAAGGAGCCTCTTATTGGTACACATTTGGTAACACCGTAAGCAGGGTAGTTCGAACAAATGTGCCTGGAATCTGATCATTTTTGAGCAGGCCCGCCGCCGTGCTGACACTGCGGGCAATTCCCGTGACGGTACAAAAGAGTACCGCCACAAGGACGGTTGGCGGGCGGTTGGCTCATGGTTGGTCTACGGTATCCATGTTCGGCACATCACGAAGCCGTCTGAATGACACATCATTAATGTGTCACTGTTACCAAGTTGTGTGTACTTCTTTCAGGCTTCTGGGATAGCGCAGAGGCCGGTGTGAGTTGGAAACCGGGCCGGAGCCCAAAAGCCAGCCGTGGAGCATGCAAAACACGTTGAAAAAATGCGCTTGCAGCATGTTTTTAGACAGATGGCAAAAGGAAGCCGCGGCACAAATAGCGAGTGCCGAAATGCCGAACGTGGTTACCGTAGACCAACCGTTGGCTTACCGTCCGCCAACCGTCCCTTGTGGCGGTACGTTTTGTACCGTCACGGGAATTGCCCGCAGTGTGAGCGACGATTCAGAGATTGAAACGTTATGCATGAAGCCTGGCACCCCAGTTTTGGAGGACTAGTAAATCCACAGAGACACTACACCCAAGACAGAAATGTCAAGGCCAGCTGATACATTTTTCTACGAGACAAGTGGGTAACGGCGCTCTGCGGCAGCTCTTTGGCAGTACAGATGGAGCCCTCCTCTGACCAAGTTCCGTTATTATTACCACGCCGTAGTGAACGACACAAGTAGAACTCAATAGAGCCTACAAGTTGTATTGTACTCAAATTAAGCTGAAGCTCGGGTCCTATTTAAGGCGACGATAAGTTCTATTATGGGCGAGATATAATACAAAAGTCGGGTTAGATCAGCAGTAGGAATAGATAAAAGGCGGGTCAGGTTAGCAGTTGGGAAGCCAAAACACGGGTTGGATAAGTAGTCGGACACGCCAAAAGCCGGGTTGGATCAGCAGTGGGTTGCAATAAAACCCGGGTTGGGTCAGCAGTAGGCCGGTGTCCAGTTCACAGTAGCCTCAGGCTGAGTTCGCAGTTGGGTCCGGATCCGGTCCGCACTTGAGAGTTGGGTTGAGTCCGCAGTTTTCGTGACGGGTTGAGTCCGCAGTTTTCATGCAGGTCATGTCAGCAGTTGGTAGAGGGCATAATCATGTTTTGCAAATAAATTTGTTCACAAACTATCTACCAACTCCCCTGCTTTATTTGCACACCATAATCGACTTCGCCGACACTTATCTGGACAAAATAAATAAATACCAACGGATGAGCTCTCTAAATCTTCCGGGCTAACAGGTTAATCTGTGCAAGGTAAGCTATTGAGAGGAGACGCAAAACCACCTTAATTTTGGACCTGCCCATACTCGACTGCTTCCTCTGCCCGATTCTGCGAAGCAAGAAAAGAATGCAAACTAATGAAAAATCACAGTTCACAAGGAAAAGAAGATGAGCGCCGATGCGTTGCTTTGGCGCTTTACCAAATCGCAACCAGATAAATTCGTGCCTTCCCAGTTTCTCTGGCTGTAAAATAAATGCAGACTACATAAGTATTCGGGCTTGCGAGTTGAAGAAACAAATTTAAGAAAAACTTGCATTTAAATAGGTTCGCACGGCTCAGACCCGAGTCGAACGGGAATCCATCTCCTTGTACCGCCATCTGAAGCAGGAACTACGTAATGGAGACGCAGGCTCCGAGCCTTATTTCCCTCTCTTTCACAGTGTACATTCGCTTTTTTTTTACATAATGGCTCTGTATGCGAGCAAAAACAGGGAGTCATTGGTGAGCGACAAATGTGCTCACTATGAATTAGATTAGATTAAAACACTCCGGTGAGCATGCCACAACATCCCGGTCCCCATCCCGAAGACACTACGGACTCAGCTCCAGCTCTCCAAAACAGACCACAAGTCATAAATAGTCCTCAAAAGACCAGATTTTCACTTGGACATCTCGGTTCCTCAAGACACAAAAATAAAACATTCTTTCTAATTTAGCTCTATCACTAATTGCGCAAGGATTAGCCTGTCAATTCTAAATAGTATTTAGGTCAATACAATAAGCACTCCCTAGTACTCACTGAGCTACATGCAATTCTATTTGAATTTTGGGACCAGGAAAGTGACGAATCGGGAACGTCGGCTCATTATAGACCATTCGGCCAAGCTAGAATAGGAGGTTGGAAAAAAATGGGTGGGACGCAGGAAAGGACGACTTGAAGGGGCGATCCATCCATAAAGGTTGCGATATTCTTCTGATTCATAGAGGCAATAACGTGTTGGGCTTTATAGAGAGAGTTAAACTCGAGGCTTTCACGACCCCGTGAAGGGCGTACAACACACACTGGCCCATTTAGGGAGTGTATTCAGTTGAAGCGAGCGGTTGAACGCTCAACGATAATACAGATTGAAATATTTTATACAAAATAACAAGTGATTCAATAGGGCCGCTCATGGCATTCAATATTGGAAACCGAATAACTCGACCCCCCCCCAAAAAAACGGATTCAACATAAGAAGCCAAAACGCAAGGTGTATCGCCGAATTCGAAGTGCCCACGTAGATATGGTGTTGAACCATTGAACTGGGATATTACGGGTGAAATCACATAACTAATAATTCACGAATTAAACCATATTAGCATCTGACCAAACACGGAGAGCGTGAAAACTTAACATGTCTGGAGCGTGAAAACCTGACGAGGTTGAGTGGGATCAAACGCCTCGAGAGTGAGCTGCCAAAAAAATGCATGAGGACCAACGGCTCTCTGGTAGCCATCAGAATACTGACCGGAGAGGTGGGAAGAGGAAGCATAGGTTGGAATGGCCAAGCGGTCATTACCAGCCCAGAGTTTGACTCGGCGATTCTGGAAACGGGAGGTTAGGTTGATGGAAGGCGTTGTGTACGACTCGAATTAGTCACGCACTTGAATCCCCCTCCATTGACAGTGATATTCCAAAGGGTGGCCAGATTGGGGTGCGCACAAACTTGACAACGATTCGGATCGCCGCCGATGGGGGCCGTGGTATAAGACGCAAAGGTGCCCGAAACAGCGTTGCTGATGCGGAATTGATTCGGGGCGCCGGTTGAGGTGAAATTCCACTAAGTATGGCGGCGGCGTCTCATGAGTCCAAAAACGGCGCGACTGGATGAGGACCTGCCTTCTGTGCCCCCTCACCGAGACTTGTGTTGTACGATTGGATGGGGTCAAAGTCTACTGTGCTCCTATCGTGCAAGTCGACACTTCTGTTCTCGAAATTGAGGATCCTGAAGAACCCGTTGGATGGGGGAACTGCCTGTACGATCGCAGCCAGAGAGAGAATGAGGAGGGCGAAGTAATGCATACTCTGGGACGATGTTTCCGGAGTATGATGACCCAGCGGTGCGATGAGCGCTTTATACAGAGCGTGTAAAAATATCACAATAAATAACAGCGGGGAACAAGAAGCGCAGGCACGTAGGTACACTCTTTAGATCTGCGACTTCCAAGGTACCGCAGAGAGCCCTGGCAGATAGAAGCGATGGAATGCATAGTCCCTCCTAGACAGACACTTGAACAATATGAACTCGTACCTCAGACTTCCAAGGTACCGCAGAGAGCCCTGGCAGATAGAAGCGATGGAATGCATAGTCCCTCCTAGACAGACACTTGAACAATATGAACTCGTACCTCATTTGTTGATCAGAATACAGAGTGTATAAAAATACGAGAACCCAGGAAGGGATAAGAAGCGCAGGCATGTGGGAACTCCTTTCATATCTGCGACTACAATGGTGCTGACAATGTCGCTGGGATCCGCGAGCCCCGCACGAGTCTCTACAACGGTGCCATTGCATTGGAGGCTCCGAGGCACTTGATGATTCTACCGGCCTGCGCTGCTCGAGGCCGCCAGAAAAAAATGCGAAATTAGGCGATGTCCTCGTGGTGGGCCCTGGCACCGGACTTTGCCTAAAATATAGGTCGATCAATATACCGCTTATATGCGGTATAAAAGCAATGTATTAGAAATGTATTTGCCAAATAATATCGTTGCCAATATTGCGCTGTTAGTCGCTGTATTGGAGCCCTATGGGTGGAGTATTGGCACACCGGCATATTGGCGCAGTTAGAGCCAGTTCGGATGTCAGATGCAGATGCGCATCTGCATCTGAGGCGACTGCAGATTCCCATATTTAGAAATATGACAAACAAACCACAAACAAATCACAAACATGCGTGATTTTTTGCGTGACAGAGGATGTCATGACGCGGGAACCTCGGCCGTTGTCCCGCCAAGCGTCGGGATGGGCGGGATGGGCGTCGGGACGGCTGTTGGGTTTCCCGCCTTGCGGAATAAACCTTAAACCATATTATTTCTTCCTCACTAGAGTTACCCGCGAATAAATTCGCGGGGAAACAGTTAACTTTATCAGCTAGTTTAACTATGATTTGTAGAGAGAATGCAACATTAAGGACGGGAAATATCTCTTTTCCCTGACTGGAGGACAATTTTTATGTGGAGATTAACTTCAGGCAATGTCATATACCCGATTTTTCCCTGCTCTTGGCCTGTTTCACTAGTTGCATTGGGAAGGGGTGACGCGGCGGTGCTGTATACTTCGCCGCGTCGCGCCGTTCATCGGGTAGATTGATTAATTTGTTCCGGATTTGATGAATATTTGATCTTGCATATTAGGGCTTCGAACAAATTGTGTATTGGACGAGGAGGAAGCAAAATGCGGCGTTGAGACTGAGGATTTCTGCTGGGCATGGCATCATTAAACATTGAGAATCTGGACAATTGCTTGAGGTTCAGTTAGAAAGTCATTCCGGGAGTCAATCCCACCTACGCACACTCCGCTGCAGCTCTAACGTGTGGCTGTGCATTTTCTGATCACATCGTGAACGAGGGTGGCGAGAATTTCTTTGAATTTGATTTGAGCTGAACGTAAATGCAATTAATAAGGAGTGGGCAGCAGGGTCGGCGCCAAAAGATTGATGCTGCGCCCCTGCGCACTTCGAGGCTCGCCGCGTTGTTCCACACCACTTTAAATTAAATATATATGTCCCAATATGAGTGCCAACCATCAGATATGTCTCGCATTCAGACTCAGCTAATTTCGGCTGTTTGACAATGGTAACGTTGACAAAGGACTCATTGAGACTCGGGGTGCTAGCCACAGAACATACTGAACTTGGGGTAAAGGGCCGTGGCGTCGCCCGGCATGCAACTCGTACTTACTTTTTTTTGTTATATGTTCCAAGTACCAAATGATAAGATTAAGCATAAGAATAAAATAATATCAGAAGAAGAATGGCCTCACATTGCCTTCGGCATCCCGTCCCCGGGTTTCTCAAAGTTGATGCGCTGCGGTGGGCGGGAGGCGCAGCGCAGCGGGCCGACTTGTTGATGCGCTGCAGTGGGCGGGAGGCACACGGCGATGTGGGATGCTCAGCGCAGCAGCGCAGGGCGGAGCGGGCCGCGGGTGTGGAAAATTACGGAGCGCTCGTTGATGCACTACGAGGGTCGGTGGAACGAAGCAGTGAAATCAAATAACAACCAATGGACCGTCGACAATATTTGAAGACGGATTGTGCAGGGGTAGTGTTAAATCCAGTGCAGGTGTGGAACAATTCACCATTGGCTATTGTTCATAAACTCTGAAACCGGACCATAAACAAATGAGCGCCGGAAAATAAATGCGCATTTGATAGCAGTATGCGGGATTGGCTCGAATAGTGATGTTCTTGGTTTGGTTTGAAACCAAACCAAACCAAGGTCATGGTTTGATGCTGGTTTTGGTTTTGGTTTGAAGCCTGTGAAACCAAAACCAATGGTTTGAACCATAGTTTACAGCTTATGAAATTTCCCGGTGCTATTCGGATTAAACCAGGTATTCTATTCATTCTTCCCACCAAAGATACATATACCTGCTCAAATTTCATATGCCGAAGCGCTCTGGTATTTTGCGCAAGTTGAGCCGCAGAATTAATTGATGCATCTGATGTCGGTTGATCGGCCTGCGGCTCCGAACCTCGGCCCACCACGAACATGACCTGCAAATGAGAAGCAACCAGGCTGTAGAGTTGCGAGATAAAAATTCTAGCTACACCCAGTCAAAAATCCTTTGCAATGTGGGCCTGGATCTCTTGATGGCAGAAAGGTGGGCAAACCATGGTTTAGACCAAAACCAAACCAAACCAAACTGTGCTCCATGGTTTTGGTTTTGGTTTGAGGATTCTGGAACCAAAACCAGCTGCAACCAAACCAAAACCAGAACATCACTAGGCTCGAATGTGATGGTGTAGTGTATTGGTATTTTCCCAAGAAATTCCCTGGAAGGACACATTCAAGGCAGTGTCACACCCCAGTCGTTGATGGATTTGGGAGCGTAGGGGGTGGATTGCAAAGTGTCATCTAATCTGTATTGGGGTAACCAAATTATATAAAGGTAATAGGATCATTTAGGGTGAATGTATATACCTCGGCTGTGGTGACCCCTGCGGTTACCCCACACGTGATTTTTTGCCCGCCAAACAGAGGGGCTCAAACACAGCCCGGTTACCTCGCTGAACGTACTCTCAATCAAGGATAATTACCCTATTAGGCTTCACAATCGAACACACTGAACATCTCAATTGAAGGATTCCCAATTGAACATGTTCAATCTGTGATTGACCACTAGCCAAAACCATCATTTTCCCAGCCTAATATCTGAATGTTCGATTGAGTAATGTGTTTGTACATCGATTGAACACATTTTTAAAAAGTGTTCGATCGAATTTCTTCAATGTGTTCGATCGGAAGATGTTCACAGTCACAATTGTGCATGTTCAATCATGCACAATTTATTCTTGCAATTTCCAGCTCTGGAGCATATCTGGTATGTTCGTAAATCTGAAAATGTCCCAGTGTATCCCTAAGGCATATATGATCACTCAAGGTGCTCACAAGCCTAGTTTATTGCAAGTTCAATACAAAATTTCACCTGGGAAGCATGAGTTAAAGGTGGGCCAATATCTTTTTGAGCAGGCAAAGGAATTAATGATATGTACTGAAAGAGTGATGAAATATCTTTATTCCCTCGAGAATCACCCAAGAATCCTATCTTAGAGGCTAGAGTATCTCAGGCCCAAATATTTCACTACTATGCACTATAAAATAAAATAAAAAATGTGAAATGGGTCGTTGTGCCTTTAAAACTCAATATAATCTCTCAATACATGACAGTACATCATTTCAGGCTCGCAGCGTCCCCGCAGCCATTTATTTCATTCAATACCTCAATTTATCGGCGCTATTTTGAGAATTTGCTCTATTTTATGCTCTCTATGTTTCCTAATAGGCCGTAAAGTGGCTCCGCAAGCTGAGAGCATGCATACACGTGTGTATAATTCATAAGTTGCCCAGAAACACGTCGGATTGGCCCAAACGGCGAAGAGCGCGTCGATGCGACGGCATCACGTGTCCCGATCACGGCCCCTGGGCCGGGCCATCAACCGGATCTTTCCGGGACCACGGAGTACCTGGGCTGGTTACCTCGGCTGGCTTACGCGGGCGAGGCAGCCTAGGGGCGCGACGTATACTCTACGTACTTCTAGCGTATTTTATTGGCAGGGGATTGGGCTAGTAACAGGCGGGAGGGAGCGGATTAGGGGTGTGACTGTGTAAGGGAGTTGGCGGGCGGTTAGGAGGCGGGAGCTGTTGCGAGGCGGGACGGTGACACAGGAGGCGGGGCAGGTGGTGCTGTGGGCAGGAGGCGCATCAGGGATGGCGGGACGGAACATTGAGCGCAGGGCCGCATGTGTTCAGCGCAGCGATGCAGGGGGCGGTACGCGGAGGGAGCGCTCGGTGATTTAATATCCAAGTACGTTGTCGGCACGTCGGCAAATGTTGTTGAGTTACGGATCGCATCAAGTCAGCGTGCGTGCGGTAGTACGGGCAGTCTACCAGCCACAGATGCAATTAACCAAATGGCGACCAAGCTATCATTGTGTACTTACCTGTGTCGCAAATTTAGAAAAACCCTTATAAGGCGTTTACGTTATAAGAAGCTTATCAGGGTCGCATAAGTCAATAATAAGGGAAAAATGGACTTATAATTATATTATAACTCAGGGCGTGCATTCTAAGTCTATTGGAAGGCCTTGTGAGAGATTTAAGTCGCATGGCAGGTGGTGTGTTTTCTGCCACCTATTCAAATAGCTTATCCCTGTGCGGTAGGAATTCCTGGAGGAGGGAAAACGGAGGCGTGTACTCGAATGTACAGCTGTGCAAACGACATGGAGCATATAGTGGTAAACCGCGCACGGGGGCATAGTGATAACATGCGTCGCACAGGCAGACATCTACTAAGTACGCTCATCGGGCGGACTTTGTGCCCTTCATCTGCTGTTTGGAGACCTTGGGCGCGGAGGCGCCCGTCCGTGTGGCGGGCTGCTGATTAGAAGTGAGTATGCGTGGGTGTGTAAGCACGAGCAAAGACACGAGCTTTCACCTTCTTGACCTCTTTGACCTTCTCCGTCTTTGCTTTTGTGATAGCGGTGAGGCGCAGCTGTGTGCGCTGGACGGCGGTCTGATTGCGCTTGGCTGCGATGGCTGCGCCGACGATGCTGCGCTGGTGCTTCACGGTGCGGCGGGAGCGCTTCTTTGCGACCTCCTCCGTGATGCCCTTCTTGTGCATGCGACGGTACACCTGCGTCCATGCGATCTTGCGTGGGTTCTTGCGCTGCAGGAAGAGGGACGCATTTTTTGAGGAGGCGAAGCGGAAGGCCTGGGCGTAATATATGTGTATAGATATATAAGTGAGATGAGACTGGAGACGCACCTTGCTGTCGCCACGAACAAAAAGCTTGCCTTTGCTGGGGTAAATCCGGAAGCCAGAGAAAGAGTCGATCTCGACCTTCTGTGCTCGAAAATGGCATCAGCGCAGTTAAGTCACAGTAGTGAGCAAGTGTACCATCTAGAAGCAGAAAACATAAAAGTCAGCAAACAAGTACATGCCCTCCTCCTGTCCACCTTCCAGTCTAGGCGCGCCAGCCCACCTCCGTCTTCCCATCCACACTTGCAGCCACCGCCTCGCGTGCCCCAAACGCCGCGTGCGCCTCGACGTGAAACACACGGCAGCACATCCACGCCCTCGGCGAGGCTCCACTCGGCGACGATGCTCGGCACGAGCGCGCGCTCGCATGGCGCGTGCTCGCCCGTCAGGCCCGCACGCGCGTGAGCGCCTTGTCGAACCGGCGGCTCGCGACTTTTACGTGCGCGGCATGCACGGCACGCAGGTGCGAGGCGAGCGCGCCGCGCTCTGGGCCGTGGGTGCGGGGCCGTGCTGGCACGTAAGCGCCAAGTCGGGGGATCGGAATCGAGATCGGAGTCGGTGTCGTGGCGAAGGGTCTCAGACTACGAGCTTTGGTGCTTTGGTGGGCCGCTGATAGTGGTCGGGTAGCGCGCAAGAGGGCTGATGTAGACCTCTTGTGGCCCCAGAGGAGGGGGGGATTACTCTGCCATGGCCGTCTTGACCCCCTTCACAGCCATTGTGTTCCCCTACGAAGATTTGTTAGCAGGAGAAGCGGGAGCCTCTGAGGATGAGGAGGATACACACCTTGAAATTTGAATTGGTCATGAACCTGGAAGAGATTTTCTTGAGGTACTGCATGTGGCCTGTGCTGGTTGTTGGCTTCTGGCCCACTCTTACGACTGGAGTTCGCACGCAAAATTATTCACGTTTACGGCTCGTTCATCGAACGCAGTTGCGGACGCAGCACTTCGACGCGGTTGGACTGTGGGATCGTGGAATGGCTGGCGGGCTTGTTCTGTAGAAGCAAGCGGCGATGATGATAGGCGTAGATGCATGTGTAGCGGTGTGATGCGCCTTCTGGAGAGCGGACAGACGAGGCAGGCTGAGGAGGGCTGTGGAGGGAAGAGGAACAAACACGATCACGTTATTTGAAATTCATCACGTCAATTTCATTAAATTCGTCTGCGCTGTGGATACATAGACTGGAGTCTCAAGAACATATCGCTGTCGACCACATCCACAACCAAGAACTCCCCATTCTTGTTGGAGTCCGACGCAAGAAGTGCTCCTCGAATAATTGACTCCACTGGGATAAACTCGGAGTCTCGTCGAGGTTTTTCTCGCACTCGGTAAAATCCTAGTGCCTTGTCTTTCGGACAGAGCGGACCAGTTCCAGCATCGAGCGGTTGTATTAGGGCGAAACGGTAAATTTTGTCCTTGACTTTAAAGCCAAAGACAAAGATCAGCCTTGCAAACATGGTACCACTGACAGTTTTTATGATGACTGCGTCGTATCTTGGGTGGCCATAAAAATCGGGGCTGCATCTGAGATAATCTGCATAATCCTCCCAGTCATCCAAAGACTGAAAGAAAATCTTCAGAAATTGGTAAGGAATTATCTGTGAGTTGAATCAGCTACAAAATTCGAAGCGACGATGGAATCAAACCTCGTCCTGCGGCACAAGCTTCATAAGCCTCCCGTCGGGGAGTCCGTGATCATAGACCTGAAGGAATTTTGATAGGAAGTGGGAAAAGCGGGTTCTGAAGTCGTGAAAGGCAATGTCTCGGGCATTTTCCTGTTCTAAGGCTGAGAAAGCGATCGCCTTTCGTTTTGCTCCAACCACAACATTGCCAACAATGTCCTCGGTGTCTTCAGGCAGGTCCCCGTCGACCAGTAACAAGCCATCGAGATCATTGAGCTGATCTCGTATGTATTTTCCCACCATGATGCGATGGTCAGCTTTTAGAATCTGAATGGTACGTTAATTCTATTCTGAATTGCCGGTTAAAAAATTTAAAGGATACACACCTGTGGTGCAACGTCCCTGAAGTTTGTCTGGCGCAGATATATATCGCGCGTGGCGCCATGCATAGCTTCATCAGGTTTTGTACCGAAATTTCGCGTAACACCCTTGTCCTCGATGTCATCGAATACATGGTCGTGTGAGTGCATTTTAGGAAAGTTCCAGTTTTTGTCCGCAAACTCGGTACCTTCACAGGCAGCAATGTATTCCTGCCTGAGGATTAAGCCCCAGCATAATGCGTAGTAGTTGGCGCACCTTCATCATATCCCCAAATCGCTGAAGCGCCTTTCGTCCCGCAGAAATGGTGTCACTAGTGTGAAGCTTGAAGGAAGTATATATATCCAACTCAACATAACTTCGAATGGCTTTTAGGAGCTTGAGTCCTAGATCGTCGGTGAGTACATTGTGAGCTGCGAATACCATCATTTTGCCAATGTCTTCGTGCTTGGAGCCGTCATTGAAGGACTGGTTAGTTACTGAGTTGAAATGGCGCAAGTCTCGCCATCGATCAAATTTTGCAAACCTGAATAAATCAAGGTCAATTATGTTTCGTCCGCGCCATATGAACTTACTGGGCATCAATTTTAGCGCCGCCTCGGGTAATCTTGCTGGCATGAAGCTTGAGCACAGAGAAGAGGTGATCGCCCCAGAGCCCCCCCGCGTGTGCATGTAGTCGATCGAATGACAATGCTCGATGGAGATCTGTCCGGGCAATATTCCAAAAAACGTTCTAAAACTGAAGTGAGCCAGAGTGTCGAGATTATTCAGAGACTGAAAGAGACTGTACATCAACATTGCGTAGACCGTTATCTTTCAACAGATTCTCTCTTGCTTCCCCTGGAAGTTTCCGTGCTTGATGGACAATTTTCTTAGACTTTTCACTGTCTCGCAATATCGGTGTGGCTTCGTGGTCTGATTGCTCGTCTGATTTGATGTAGCAAATGGGGCACGGATACAGAGCCTTCAGGCCTCGGATAAGCGCCATCGTGCATCTGAGAATTGTTACTTGAGTGGTCTCGATAAATTTAGGACCAACATACGCTTCCTCGTAGTCTGAGGCCAAAATTAGTACGACAGGGAAGAGCCATCGCTGTTCTCCGTCTCCGCAATCTGTCCAAACCCCCGTCTTGGAATGCGAAACAATCGACTCGAGGAGCTTGTAAAAGGACTGATGCCACACCGCATTTTTGAAATTAACGTAGCCCGGCTTCTTACTCTGCGCAGAGTCTTCTTCAATCTAATTAATGGTGAATGAGGGCTGAATCTGAAGTTCTAATATAACGTACCACAGGAAGCCATCCTACGATCTGCCCCCCACCCCAATCATTACTGTTCCGAATACTCACCACCATATTTGCTAGTCTCGCAATGATTGGATACCCCTTCTGCGTCCCGAATGTGGAAAGCTTCGATTTGTCGGCATAAATTATATACGGACAGAGCTTTGCCTCTTTGGCACGGGGGAGCGTGGACTGCAAATAAAAGAATGTCACAAAAAGCTAGATGAAACAGTGCGCACTTACTTGAAGCTCCCAGAAGGCTGCAGCAGTCCAAGGCTCGGTATAAAACCGCACAAATTTCGTTCCATTGTATTTATATGCTTCCTCTGCATCCCATACAAAAAACGGTGCCAGGCGAGGATCTTGTAGAAGATCAAGAGTCCAATTCCAAAGCGGCCGCGCATACATTTCAAAGTCCACAGTGGTGTCCTGGTATGGAACCGCCACCTCAAATTTTTCGAACTAAGTCATTAATACTTAAGAATATGCGCATGACATCGAAATTTACTCACTGCGGTACATTTCTTGGATGCGGCATCCCATTGTTCATTCATATCTGCATGGTTGCTCAACGTAAAGCCTTCAATATTAGCCGCGCAACGTCGAATCAAAGAGATAAATGTGTTGGTCTGTTTTTGATTTAACATCACTTGTTGCGCGAATTCGGAGACCTCAAAATCCAGACGCGTCCGAAATGGAATCCAGGGTTTCTGAACCGGAGGGGGATTGTTACTTGGTGTTAACATGTGCGAGGACTGATATTCAAACAGACTCTGCAGGCTTTCGGGACGCTCGCTATGTGGGTGGAATATGCGTTTGATGTCCCCAAATTTTGGGCCAGCTGAGTCTTCTGAGTCGTATGCAGGCTCAGCTGGGAGCCCTGGGGAAGTGGATCGAAAACTGGAATCATCATCTATTAATTTGTTCAGATGAGAATGCAGTTCACGATGAATGTAACATACCAGGAATATTGAAAGGTACCCTGACTTGCGCCGTGCTTCCAGTCGTTTCGTACTGCTGCTGATGTCGCTGTTCCGGATGGAGAATGTCATCTAGAAATGCTTCATCTGAAAAAGATAAATATGAGAATAAAGTATCCGCTATCAATGAACGACGTACTCTCGCGACGCCGTACTTGTTCACGGAAGTTCTTATTTGAGGCTTGGTTTTTGTGCTTTTCCTCGCACGCTTTCTTGTGTTTGCCTATTCCCTTAGAACTGAATTCCTCGCAACATATTGAACAAAGTACACGATCGGTGGGCATCTTCGAGTTGAGATTGATTGAGATAGGAAGCAAGATCGTTGGGATCAAATAGGGGCAAACACGAGTGGAAATAGTCGCGGCGCCAAACAAGAATTGAGGTTCCCGGAGCAGTAAAACACAGTAGAATCTAGGCAGAATCAGACACTGAGTCTTGCCTAAGCAGGTTCTCCCCTGGGGCATGCACTTGATCAGCTGAATTGTCGAGACGTCGACAGTTTCTGTCCTGAAAAGGAAATAGGCTTGATCATCACTTTCCTCTCACTCACGACCGGCGGACGGATAGACGAGCGTGGCGAGCTCGCTGGACATGCGCCTGGTGAAGGACGAGCAGGCAGTGTCGCAGGCGATCAACATGCGCATCCTCGTCTGCGCGGAGACCTTCGGGGGTGCGTTTTTTCTTTGTTTTTTCTTTCCCGCTGAAGCTGATTCGTTTGTTTAGGACGTAGTTCTCAAGCACTGTCCTGTAGCTGCAAGTAGCGAGTGACCATCCACCACCGTGCACCCTTGCGCCTTGACTACCCCAGTGCGACGAGGCAGCACGCACCCGCGCTGCCGACCTGCCTGCAGCCTGCACAGCACAATCGCGGGTCCATCTCCGCGCATTGCGAATGCGGCGCCCGGCAAGGCGGTGCGTGGCTCTCCACACCCGCGCTCCCATGCCCCTATTTCCCCTACATCTACCTCGCATGCATTGCGGCCGACCACCACATCACATGCATCCCGCGGACGACGTGCTGCGCGCCTGCGCCCCGGCGGGGCCTCTGACCACCCGCTCTCTTCTTGCCATGCACCAACTTGCTATTAGAAACTCGGTGCGCGCTTACGCGCTGGCCGCCGCATCCAAGGTGCGTCTTTTCTCCCTTTTCCGCGCTCGATTTGGCTCAGAATCGACTTCCACGTCGCAGAGCACCCCCACCGCCGTCGCTCGCTCATACACAACTGCAAACCCAGGTACCACCCTTTTTCCCGCTTTTTTCTACGTGTTCTGAGCGTCTGTTTGACTAGCTGCATCGGAGGTCTCGTCTATCCTCGAAGCCCGTATCTCAGGCACTGCTGTCGGCGGAAATATCGAAGAAACCGGCCGTGTCCTGAGTATGCACCGTTTTAGCCTGTAAAGTCGCTGTTTCTCACCTCGCGCAGGTGTCGGAGACGGTATCGGCCGTGTCTGGGGTCTTAAGAATGTCCAAGGTCGCCACCTTTTTTTTCTTTAAAAAATCATGGTCTCATTATATATAATCCGCAACGGAGGAGATGGTGGAATTCTCGTCGGGCGTGCGTGGCATGTGCCTGAATCTCGAAGCCGACAATGTCGGTGTGTCCATCTTCGGAAACGACAGGCTCATCAAGGAGGGCGACACCGTCAAGCGCACTGGCCAGATCGTCGATGTTCCCATCAGCCCAGGTCTTCTTGGCCGTGTCGTCAACGTGCTCGGTGACCCCATCGATTGAGGCCGCAGAGCATCGCCGTGCCTCCCTCAAGGCCCTTGGTATTCTGCCTCGCCGCTCCGTCAACCAGCCCATGATGACCGGCTCAAGCCATCGACGCCATGGTCCCCATCGGCCGTGGCCAACGTGAGCTCATCATCGGCGACCGGCAGACCGGCAGGACCGTCGTTGCCATCGACACCAGAAGCGCTGGAACGACGAGGTCAAGAAGCTCTACTGTGTCTACTGTCTACGTCGCCATCAGCCAGAAGCGCTCCACCGTCGCCCAGCTCATCAAAACGCTCGAGGAGAACGATGCGACAAAGTACACCATCATCATCGCCGCCACCGCTAGCGAAGCCGCGCCCCTGCAGTACCTCGCCTTCTCCGGGTGCGCCATGGGCAAGTGTTTCCGTGACAACAGCAAGCACGCCCTCATCATCTACGACGATCTCTCCAAGCAGGCCGTCGCCTACCGCCAGATGTCCCTGCTGCTGTGTCGTCCCCCCGGTCGCGAGGCCTACCCCAGAGACGTCTTCTACCTGCACTCCCGGCTGCTCGAGCGCGCCGCCAAGATGAGCGACAAGTTCGGTGGAGGCAGCTTGACTGCCTTTCACGTCGTAAGCGCGTGCGGGGTGCGGGGTGGTGCCTTGCCGACACGGGGGGACATGGCATACATATGTGCCCGATCCCTGGTTCTGTTGGTGAAGGGCTGGGGAGGAATTGAAGGAGGGCGGACAAAAAAACTTTAGAGCGCATGCGTAGTATATTAATGTTGACGTTGGTAGCTGACATGATTCCAGATTCCTCTTGCGGCGCGATGCTTAAATACGCACGCTGCAACAGGTTGGCCCCAGGTGCGCGCGAACTATGCACACCGCCCACCTCCTCACCCACATCAGTGTCACGTCACCATCGGTACAAACGCACGGCACATTCACAACTTTCGCAACGACGATAGAGCGTGGAAGCGTTGACGATTCAGAGGCCGTTGCATGGTCGGTGACCTCGGTGTTACTAACATTGACCTTCCTGATCAGTAAGCAGCTCGCCCCACTTTGCCAACAGCTTGTACTGATGTCTTTTATTAGGCGGAACGTTGGTTCTTGGAGATTTACTTTCAAATTATCCGCATGTACACTTAAAGTTAAATGTTAACGTAACAAGAATCTTATGGTGTCTGCCACGACTCCGTCTCTCTTTCTTCCACCAGTCCAACACTGTTTTGTTGACAATGCCCACACATCTACCCTCCGGTGCTCGTAGATCTCGTGCTTTAGCGCAGATGATCATTGCGTTTCTTCCTCTCCCTCCAAGCCAGGAAACTTTACTGCAATTATATCATTGCCTCCAGTCAGCCTCCTTTCTTGTGCGCAGCTCTGGGACTGGGTTTACTAATAGTTGAACATGATGCAGATATTATGAAAACCAGCTCGTTCGAGGCTTTATGGATGTGGAACGCATCGACAACGATTCAGATTCGGCCGAGGCTCTGCCCTTTCCGCCATCAAATAGGATTGTCGCTTCCATGACGATATTAGTAGGAGACACCCCAGAAGGGTCGGCCTTGGCGCAAGTGTCCTCGGCATCGACATGAATGTCGGAATTTATGGTCCCAACATCATGGCAGAAAGGATTTTGTGTCGTACTGGTGTCCTTTTCTTGTCGTGCAATAATAGTGGGCAGGTATCCTTTGGTCCAAAGCAATATATCTGCTTTTTTACTTTGATTTGGGGCTGAATCTGAAACAACCGACAGTCTAAGCGTCGCTCAAAGTTTATCATTGACAAACCCGGATAATCTCTGAATCCACTGACACTAGCGAACAACTTTCTTTCGTCCTGACTTTCTCCACTCCCAACTTCATTTACTCATGCCGGACACCGAAAACATTGAGGACGGTCCAGGTGAAAACGATGTGCGTCGGACATTTCAGATGCCCGACCCAACGGCCACCCGGGAAGAGATTCTTGAGGCCAGTCCAGTCTGATCCCTAGACTTTTGTGCTCTACTCATTGGTGTTTCTCTGCACAGGCCTTACGAGCGGCTCAGCTTGAAGCAGCTCGCTTGCTGAGTGATAACCGCGACCTGCAAATCAAAATCTCGCAGTTGACCAAAAAAGGACCGCCAGGAAAAAAACGCAGAGTGGTAAATCTAGACGAGGACAACACCAATGGCTATTTGGATGTTATTGTCGATCTTGGCAAATCATTTGCCATCATGGTTGAGCCCTGGGTTCATTCCGCACTATTCACAGGAGAGCGCTACGAACTGCCCGGGGATATTGAACAAATCTTCAAAGACTCCAAATTATACAAGCAATTCCTCACAATGGCGCTATATAATCACGTCCCCGAGAAGTACCATGATATGATTGATGCCTCAGTGTTTCCCAACTTCGCGGCGAACGTATGTTGTCGTGAATATTTTGATTTCCGTTCGTGTGCTAATTGCTATAAATAGTTTTGCAAACACGCCAATGCGGGCCGCTCGTCTGCGCTGTTCAGCGCCGGAGAATCTGCGCTACTCCAAATTCTCAGTGACCTGAAAATCGACACCCCTGCGGCCAAGCGTGCCTTACTCTTCTGGCCCACTGAGCCAGTCGATGCGATCAAAGTCGGCCGCCTACCTCCTTTTTTGTACGCAAATCTGAAAAAGGATGCGTCAAAAATGTTTCTGCATCGCGGACCCATGATGGTACATCGTTTACTTCAGTCATCTGTCTGTATTTGTTGCTGACAAGCCTTCAGTTTCTACGCGCCGCACTCTTGGGGCCAGCCAGCATCAAAGACAACGGAACCAAGAAACCTGCCGGCAAACCTGTTGGCCTACAATGGACCGCAGCCCAGAAGGGTGTAACTGCTGGCGCGATCGCTTTTGGCATAATCGGGGTAAGATATATTTTCGTGTGATCGAATCTGCGACTGCTACTTATTATAATATCTACCCAATTAGTTTATGAATAAACTTTCAGCCGACAGCTCACTGGAAGAAAAAGGGAAAACCACCAGCATACCCTACCAAGATTATTTTCGGCTATACAAGAAACTACTTTCATTGCACCCTGAAGCTCCAAACACCGTGAAGATATTCAAGAAGTGGAATCAGGCCGTATTCGCCGGCGTCACCTCGGTTTTGCAGGTTGTGGCGCAGGACCCTGTCGATGACGATGCCGAGTCAGGCCTCGAGGATGCCTTTGCGCACCTGGCCGTCGGGGATGTGGACGATTCCGATGACGACACCCAGCGCGACATTAACGGAGCAGATACCGTGGGCCTGATGGGGAATGATCCAGGGTCAACAGCAGGAGATGGCGGAGAATGGTCCGACTCAGACACAGGAGCAGCTGACGGGGATGGGGATGGAGCAGCTGGCCCACACGCTGATGAGGGGGATGTGGCAGACCCTCCCTCACCGCCTGTCCGTCGTGTTGGCTCTCGGGCCCGGGTTCCGCGCACCATAGAAGCGCCAATAGTAGAGCCTGTAGCTAGGCGTGGGAGAGGAAAAGCTCCGAGGAGGTAGTGGGCTCAATGTGCTCGTCATTCTAATATAAAACGAATCTTTGTCGTCCACGCCGAGTGCGAGAAACAATTCATACTGGTTTATTTGGGGTCTGAAACTCCGTGATAAATCAATGCTAAGAACACTCCAATGTATATACTATGGCGAAACTGTCTATGCTGTACATTTGAAATTATACCCTTCATAATCCGGTCGCTGGTTCGACTCCTGTAACTTTATAAAATTGTAACCTTTAACAATAATGATTAGCGTATCTAATTATGATTATCTTGTAAGATAAGATAAAATTGAACTTGTCTGATAAGATCAGCTTGTGAGATCCCGGGCGTCTTCTAAGTAAGAGACGCCTTGGGATCCCGCCTTTTTTTTTTTTTTGCTCTTTAGAGGATTTCCAATTCTTATGACCCCTTCTAAGTGACCGGCTCATTCATAATGCCTTATAACTGGGTCCAGCCCTATAAGCGCCTTATGCACTTCAAGATCTCTCATAAGGACTTCTAAGGCTGTCGGTTCCTCGGCCGATTATAAGCGGCCGGCGTCTTCGGACCAACTTACACGTGATCTTTCCTCCGATAAGGCGCTTATAATGGCGCTCGGTCTTACGGCCTTATAAGGCCTTATAGCCGCTTATGGTGCATTTTTCAAATTTGCGACATGAACGGAACCAAACAAAACGCAGCCTCCGCTGCCAATCAAGACCAAACACCATGCCCCGCGCCCCCATTTCCCGCGATAAATATTGCAATCACAATTCTAAGTATATCATATGCCGTTATACGATATTGAGTACCAAAAACGGTATAAATATGCCATACAAAAAAAGTTGCGCTCCATTGCAGTTAGACACGGTTCGTCGGAGGATCCCGTCCTGTCCTTATGGTTTTCATTTTCTTCAAGTCCGAAAGGGGGAGGGAGAATGCCGAAGGATGAGGGTGATTGCAAAAAACTTTTTTGCCATTGTTTGCGCAAGTGATGATTTTTCACCGAGTAAGGGGTATTTTTCCCCGAGTATGTAAATACGAACAATTAACCAAATACGAACAAAGGCACAGCCGCTATTTTTCATACGTTTTCGACTAATAGAAATAGTACAACGACTAGACACAGCCACTAAAGGGGTCCCTCAACGAAATCGGAAACTAGTAAAAAAGTGATCGATTTTGGGTGCCCAAAGAAACGATAACATATGTAAACATAAGTACTCGTAACTGGTTTAGGTGGTTCATTGCAAGTTTGGACATCGTGCAGGGAAAATGGAGTGATGTCTGCGGAGTAACAGACTTCACTGAGTTCGAGTGGCGCCGCGGCCCCACCGCGTCAATTTTGGTAGGCGCCGCGCCGAGTGTGGGATCGCCGCGTCGAGTAGAGGGACCGCCGCGTCATATTTTTGACACGCCGCGTCCAGCTGCTGCGACCGCCGCATACCGCCGCGTCCGACGGGTGGGACGCGGCGAAATTACCATGCACTTCGCCGCGTCCCGCCGCAGACCGCCGCGTCCAAGCCGCGTCACTGCTGCGTTCAGGTTATTTTACGTGACACCAAACACAGTGTACACGAAGTCACCAAGGCCCATTCCCTCGCCACCCATAACTTATAATTGTTGAGTACATCTTCTACTTATATGATGTAACTGCTCCCTCCAGAACGTGTGATCGGCCCTCATTAATTTTCGACCGCCGCGTCACCCGCCGCGTCACCGCCGCGTTACCGCCGCGCCCACCCTGACGCGGCGAAGTATTTTTGCCCTTCGTAAAGTTGGGGTTGTTACATTCTGAGCATATGCAACGCCCAAGCCCTTGATCAAGTCCGATGGAAACTCGAAATTGTCAGTATCAAGGATTCCGTCATCCGGTTGCCAAATAGTATGCGGGATGACAGTTATAAGATCGTTAAGCCTATTGAAGGTTTAGCGGACAGCAGAAGTAGATAAAGAGGTAGAACCCGCATTCGTTGTGCCGATGCCTTCTTCGTGATAGAAGCAAGGATGGAAAGGCCTTCGATTATTAGACCGGAATATCCGGGATTTGTATACGAGTCCTTATCACAAGAATCGTTCTGGCGAGCTGAAATCGAATATTGAACGAGATGAGAATCGCTGTAAAGATGGGCACGAATGAAGTCCGCTGTGTCGAACGCCGCCTGAAAGTACATTGTGTCTGATGTCGCCTCAGCTAGAAGAGCAGAAAGGCTAGCGTCGAGAGGTAAACTGGCAGCTCGTAGTACACATGGGAGATATTAATCACATGAGGAAATTGCTGGTTGAACGGCTGTCCATTTATTACCCGATAGTCCCTGGAAAAAAATTGACACACCCGGTGGGTAAAGAAGTTAGAGCCGGGTCAGTTGTGGCATTGCTCTGTTCGAATCGTCAATTGATCATTCTAAAGCAATTCACATACCCTACCCAGATTGTGCCGCCCGCCATGGTCACTATTTTTGGTATCGAACTTAGAAAATATAGAGGAACTGAGCCATCACTCACCGCCATCGCAAGTTTTGGTGATGGGATAATTCTTGACATTGGTTTTACCTGAGTTGGTATTTTCCAGAGTGAGGGTGAACCTTTTCCCGAACCACCTTGACCAACTGGATTGAGAATATGAAGGACGAGGGGCCGTGATGGCTTACCACGACTGGATCGCATAATCCAGGAATAGTTGTGTACCATATGCGGAGTAAGCCCTGGCCGCTGCTTGCCCGTAATGTCTGAGACAGATATTTTATGAACGTGCCATTACAACTATGCATAACGTACAGTGCCACAAATACCTGTTTAACTTGTGGTTCAATTTAGCACTTCTGTAGGGTTATAGAAAGCCTGACACTACAAAGAGAAGTTTAATACCGACCACAAAACACGGTAGCGACTTGCCTCTCATCCGAAAAGTTCGCTCTGGTCTTCTGAGAAAGTGCCAGAAACGTTTGCACGGTATCTTGGTATTTCCTCTGGTGAGTAGCAAGATCAAACTGCGCCATCTGGCCACAAAAATAGCCGGCGGTGGCATAAAAGGGGTCGTCTGAGAGAGCAGACATGAGAAAGATATGCAAATTTGTACAACTCTGTAACTGCGTCGTCGGTGAATTGCCCATCTGGGCCGATGTGCTTTAACGACTGTTCCAAGGCAGCGTCCACAATGCGGACGCGGTCGGCAACCGAAGTTGTGACATTGGGTTTCTGGAATAGAGTCAATTGGGGACGATAGGAATATCATCAGCCTACCCTCCAAGTTGGGAAGACGACTTGAGCGTATACACCCAACTGCTCTGGAATGAGCCAGAAGTTCAGGGCAAGCTGGAAGTAGATCATGGGGCAGACCTGACCGCACCTGTAGGCTATATCTATGCGGATGGGAGAAGATTCTTCTGATATAGATGAACGCGTTACGTGGGGATTTCTTGCCATTTGGGAGTTATGTGGATACGAAGCAGAGTGCGGATCAGATCTATCAGAAGGAATCAGCACATTAATTGTATCTGGGCAATTAAATAAACGTCATCAGTCCTGAAATACATATCTTCGGCACACCAATCGCGTGCCACAGACCATCAAAACGGGAGCCTGCGACTTGCAAGGCAATAGGGTGTCCACACCGTGAGACACGTCATTCATCGAGTTTTTGAGGCCAGAAGTCGACATGCAGAGTAATATTAATGATGGATAGACGAGGAGATGGAATACATACTAGTGTGTGAGGACCCTGTGCCGAACAGTCTCGAGTGTGGGTGTCCGAAGAACAGCCCAGGGAAGAACTCATGTCGCAATCAGCTTCCGTAGCTGCTTTAGACCGTAATACCACAGGTCATCTTCGCCGGCATGTACATAGCCGCAGGAAGCACCCTCTTACTTCTCTGAGTGATCGAATGCCTTGCAAGAGAGAATAATTAGCGCATCAAAAGTAGTTAGGACGAGGAGGAGAAGGAGAGGGGGCTGAGGCGAGCCCGAGTGTGCGGTATCCGGGAAATGTAATCGGTGCTTGGGCTTTATCTTGTTTCGCCACATATGAGTCGTACCAGTGTCAGGCAAGGTGATCGAATGAAGATGGCCGTACGGCCCGTGTCACAGGTGGGCTGAGTAAAAGTGAGTGAAACATTTTTGGAGCACCTAACCTCCACAGTTATTGAATGAAGATGGCCGTACGGCCCGTGTCACGGGTGAGCTAAATAAAAGTGAGTGAAACATTTTTGGAGCACCTAACCTCCACAGTTATCGAATGAAGATGGCCTTACGGCCCGTGTCACGGGTGAGCTAAATAAAAGTGAGTGAAACATTTTTGGAGCACCTAACCTCCACAGTTATCAAGAAGCTCAGAGTAAAAACGGCGTTCGCGGCGTGATTAATTTGAACATCGGTCGCTGCCGCAAATCCATCGCGAATACGAGCAGCAGCGTAAAAAAAGGATTCAGCGGCGCTGCGTCTCCATCCGGGACGCGCTACACTGTAACACAGCGCTGCGCAGTGCGCAAGTCCCGAGTAGGACTGTCAAGCCATAGTTGGTGCCAGCAAAGAGGTTCTTCTGACATAGAATGGTTGGTGGGCTATCGGTGGGTCGGGGCAGTGAGGGTCGTGAAAAGGTTCGGATCGCCGGCTAGCCGCCCATTGTTTATTGATGCGAGCGAGTGATCGGTACACGGCTCTCTGAGTGCTTGTTTGCGTCATTTCATCCATCTGCAAAATTTACGATCTGAAGTGCGCTTGAAATTTTATGAGCTAATCTTTCTACTGTACCGATTTCAAATCAATTGGCGCAGTTCAACCTCGCAATTGCCCGATCTTGTTATTTTATTTTTGCCCTTACTCCTCTTTCCGAGTTTTGTCCGCGTCACTGTCCGCGTCACTCTCCTCGACCTCCTCTGCTCGAGAGGCAAGCGGCTTTATAATACCGGACATTAACCTCCTTGACAGTGACCTAATGCATTTTTGGTGGTCCAGCCAAGGTCCAACTTTCCGTTTCTGATTGTTCGGCATTTTTTTGATGCAGCAGTCGATCAGAAGCACATAAACATGCTTTCCCTCAGTCACTTTTGAGCAACAAAAAAAAAGAACTTCAGATTCGGAATCAGCACTCCAAATGCCTCTTCTGGTGTGACGTGACGTGACCCGTCTTCCGACACCCACCCTCATCTGCCCGCCCCTCCTTCTCCCGACCCCTCTTCCCTCCTGCCCTCTTCCCTTCTTTTTCTCCTCGCGCCATCTTCCTATTCTGTTACCCGCTCGCTGCTTCAGGCCTGCGTCTCATAGACTCCTTGCCACCACTTGGACGTCGGTGAGCGCTTCCAGGACCTTGACGATGCCCCATGCAAAGCCGGCAGGCGCCACTCATCCCACGTTTTCGGCACGTTTTTCTTGAGTCTAGGGTACGACGGTACCGTGGGGCTGGGCTCCCTCGCCTCACACTTGATCCGGGAGCGCGCCGTTGGCCACCCCCGCGCCTTCTCGTTTCGTGCCCGCGTCTTCGACTTTTCGTCCGCCGCACGTGGGCCACACGCACCGCCGCGTACTCTCGCTCGTCGATTGTATGCCACGGGGCCCAGAAGATCCGCTGCTGTGGATACTCATGCTCGAGCAGCGGTGCGTGTCGTATGCCCCTTTTTTGCGGCTTGTACATATCGTGCCCACGAGGAGTGCTCATGCTCACTCACATTTTCCTGTGGCGCATGGGGCACCGCGTCCGCGGAGCGCAGCCTTCTGCTGCTGCTGCTTCCCCCATCCCTCTTCATTCTTCAGCTTTCCACTTCGCGCGCTCGAATGCGCGCCATGATGTGCGCCGAGCTTCATTTTGTGAAGTTTCTCCTAGTCCCTTCGCTGTGAAGTTTCTTTCGCCTCGCTTCATGCCGTTTATCTTGCTTCCCGTCATGAAGTTTATCTCCCCGATCCAGTGCCACGCTCCGCCGCATTATCCTGGCGTAAGCATCGCTCGCCTGCGGCCGCTGCCGGTTCGCTGGCTCATGATGGGTGTTGCGCGCGGGGGAGGAAGGCGCGCGCCACAGCGCTCTCCCCCGGGTGTACTCGCTGCAGTAGTCGCCAAGACGCGCGGATCTCACGCGCCGAGGTCCACGTCAGGCTCGCTGCCTCAGCATGCGGCGCGGGCTTCCGTGCGCAGAGGAGCACCGCTGCACGCATTCTTCCTGCACATTTTGCGCGCGCTTCGACAAATAGGGGACGAGGGCGATCCCTCCCGGCTTGTCATATCCTGCTCGTGGTACCCTCCTCCGTCGCCCTTTCCTTCCTGCGGTCTTTTTTTTTTGCGCAGGCTTCGACATATGAATGAACGCGCTGGTTGTCATCTCTCGTGATAGGGTCGGGCGGCGCGTACGGGTGCGGATGACGGAGATGTCCCTCACTGAAATATTGATACATGGATGATTTAGAATACATTTGCCCTACGGGGTTTGACTATGGAACTGTCATTGCAAGATTGAAAAGTCTCATTGGTGTGACAGACTGGACGCAGGATACCCTGGGGGCTGGTCCTCGTTTTGTAACCGTCGGTGCAGCATTTCTACCACTGACCACGCTGTGGGAATGTCGAGGGATTGAACATCCGAGTTTGCGCGCCTGGGATGAGCGCTGTGCGGGTGTATTGCCTCTTCCCATGGCGCTGCGCCGTCCAACTGATCGCCAGAAGTTGATGGGCTGACGGCGGCAGTGTCGATCTTTGTTCTCTGTGGCGACAGCGGCGGCCGAGGCCGGAAAAATGGACCTTCGGTGTAAGGGTTGAAGATCATTGGTGCTACTGTCGTCGTGGGAGGAGGGGTGGTCGACCTGTCGGCTGTCCGGAGCTGCCTTCGTCGGACCATCCAAAAGACGAAGATGATGCATAATAGGAAAGCTATGCCTCCAATCACCCCTCCAACGATTGGTCCAGTCATGGATAATCTGCCCGAAGAGGGGGGTGGAAGAATTGCGCCGGTTGGAGATGGAGTCGGGGAAGAAGGCAGGGAGTCGGCCTCGAAGGATATCGCACTCAGCAGCACGTGAATAGCGTCAGTTTGGGCCCCGCCATCGAACGTAGAACTGGGCGGTCCCTCCCACTTGTATGCATAGATGTCGGTTCCGTTGGTTGCAAGGTCAATGACAGCATTAAACTGGTTCAAATGTTCAGAACTGCAACTGCGTGAGATATATGCGCCCTACCTGAACCCCAATATAAGCCTTCAGCCAGTCCCGTAACTGCGGGCTAGTTACATTGCGTTCATATGCAACCTTCAAGCCCTTGACCAAGTCCCCAGCGTAAAATCCATCATTCTCGAGGATTCCGTTTACTGTTGCCAAGTAGTATGCGGAATAATGGTTATATAATCATTCAGTCTATTTGTGTGCCAACATAGTAGAACCAACGAACTGGTAAAACCAACAGTAGTTGTATCGACGCCTTCTTGGTGATAGAAAAAATAATTGAAAGGCCTTCGATTAAGAGACCGGAATATCCGGGATCTGTATATGTGTCTACCTCACAAGAATCGTTTTGGCGCGCTGAAATTGTATCTTGAACGAGATGGGAACTGGTGTACAGATGGGCATGCATAAAATCCGCCGCGTCGGAAGCCGCTTGAAGATACATTGGGTTTGATGTCGCCTCAGCCAAAAGGGCAGATAGGCTACGAGTGGCGGTGAATCAGGCAGCTGACGTTACGCAAAGCACAATCACTCACATGAGGAAATTGCTGGTTAAACAGGATAAATTATTATCAGCAATGGCAGTGAAAGGACGCACCCAGTGGGAAACGCAGATAAATCCGGGTCAGTCGTATCATTGGCCTGTCATTCGAGCCCTCAATTTCATTCTAAACCAATTTACATGTCCTACGCAAAATGTGCCGCCGGCCATGGTTACTAGTGTTGGAGTTGAGTGAGAACATGTTCCACAAATGTGTAGTTGTTCCTCACCGCCGTCGCAAACTTTGGTGAGGGGATAATTCTTGACGTTGGTTTTGCCCGAGTTTACATTGTCCTGGGTGAGGGTATAGCGGCGCCCAAACCTACCACAGATCAGTCAAATAAACTAACTGCACATGACCCCGTCACGATTCGACTTGTCTCTCACCCCCACGATTGGATCGTATAATCCAGAAATATCTGTGTGCCGTATGCCGAATAAGCCCTGGCTGCTGCCCGCCCGTAATATCTAAGACCGCTGTGTCACAAGTGCGCTATTACCGCCATCCGGAACGTACAGTGCATGCGATACCTGTAAACTTGTTGTGAAATTCAATACTTCTGTCCCGCTGAGAGGCAGACTGACACTGTGGAGAGCAGTTCAACTGGCAGATCCGACGGTAAAAATCCACATCAGGCGACCTACGTTTCATCCGAGAAATTCACTCCGGTCTTTTGAGTCAGGGCAAGATACTGTTGTACGGTGTCCTCGTATTTCTTCTGGCCAGTCGAAATATCAAACTCGACCATTTGGCTATAGAAAGGACCAGCTTGGCCCCAACCGCCGTCTGAGAAAATAGATAAGAGAAGAAATCTGCCAATTGGTGAAGAATGCACACCTTCGCTGTCGGTGAACTGCCCATCCGGACCGATGCGGTTTAATGACTGGTCCAAGGCAGCGCTGGCAATGCGGATGCGGTCGGCAGCCGAAGTTGAGATATTGTATTTCTGGAATAGAATGAATAGGGCAGCCGACCGATATCCGATGAACTGACCCTCCAAGTAGGGGAGACAACTTGAGCGTTTACACCGAGCTGCTCTGGAATGAGCCAGAAGATGAGGGCAAGCTGGAAGGAGATCATGGGGGCAAACCTGACCGCACCTCTAGGCTATATCTACGCGGATGGGAGCCGATTCTTCTGATATAGATGAACCCGTTATGTGGGGATTGCTTTACCATTTGGGAAATATCTGTGGGTACGAGGCAGAGTGCGGATCAGAACTATCAATAAGAATCAGGGCATTCATTGTGTCTGTGCAATCCAATAATACACGTCATCATCCTGAAATACGTGTCCTTGGCACACCAATCGCGTGCCACAGATGATCAAAATCGGAGCCTGCGAATGCGAGGCAATAGGGTGTCCTCACCGTGAGACACGTCATTCATCGAGTTTTGAGGCCAGGAGTCGATATCCAGAGTAATATTAATAACGGATAGAGGATGAGATGGAATACATGCTAGTGTGTGAAGACGCCGTGCCGAACAGTCTCGAGTGGGTGTCCGAAAACGGCCCAGGGAGTAACTCGTATCGCAATCAGCTTTCATAGGCGCTTTAGGCCGCAATACCACAGGCCATCTTCGCCGGCATGTACATAGCCGTAGGACGCACCTTCTTACATCTCTGAGTGATCGAACGCCTAGCAAGAGAGAATAATTAGCGCATCAAAAGTAAATAGGAAGAGAAGGATAAAGCGAGCCCAAGTGTGCCGTATCCGGGAACTCTTGTCAGTACTTGAGCTTGATCTTGTTTCACGACTCATGAGTCGCACCGGGGTCAGGAAAGGTGATCGAATGAAGATGGCCGTACGGCCCGTGTCACTAGGCGAGCTAAATAAAAGTGAGTGAAATATTTTTGGAGCACCTAACCTAACCTCCACAGCTATCAGGGGCGCTCAGAGTAAAACGCGACGTTTTTCGCGGCGTATTTACTGCGAACATCGGCCGCTGGAAGCAAGACGCACCAGTGCGCCCGCATGGGAGCAGGACGTTGTGGGCTGCGTGAGCCCGCTTCGTCTGCATGCGGGGAGCCCGAAGATGCGCTCGCAGCGCTACACACCGCCGCTGCTCATGCCTCGCGTAGGACTACGAAAAGTTGGCACATTGAATGGTTGGAAGTGGTACAAAGACAAGATAACACATGGAAGGCCTGCGAGTTGCCAAAGCATCGTATAATACTACATTGACCATTACGAGGTCGAAAGTCCGATATGGCGTCAATGCCTGAATGGAGGATAGTCCGGTAGTTGGCCTTGGTTCCCCTCATTTCGCAACCGCTCCTGCAGTAGTGTAATCAACTGCGAGGTGGGAATGTCGACGGACTGAGCGTCCGAAGTTGGGCGCCATGGCTGAGTGTTCCAGGGGTACTCTGCCTCTCCACCGGGTGTTGCACCGTCCAATTGACCACCAACGCTTCCAGAAGTTGGTGATGTGGTGAAGCTGTCATTGCTCGGCTTCGCTCTCTGAGGCGCCAGAAGAGACAGAGGCCCAACAGATGGGCGTTCGGTGTAAGGGGTAAAGACCATGGGTGCCGCTGTCGTCGTCAGAGGGGCTCCCGAACCGTCGCTTCTCCAGAGCTGCCGGCGTCGGACCATCCAAAATACGAAGACAAAGCAAGATAGGAGAGCTATGCCTCCAATCACCCCTCCAACGATGGGGCCAGTCACGGATGATCTGCGCGAGACGGACGTGGAAGATGGCGGAGGAATGGCGCCGGTGGAAGACGGAGATCCATCTGTTGAGGAAGAAGGCAGGGAGTCGGCCTCGAAGGATATCGCACTCAGCAGCACGTTGATGGCGTCAGTCTGGGCCCCGCCATCGAACGTAGAACTGGGCGGTCCCTGCCACTTGAGTGCATATATGTTGGTTCCGTTGGTTGCAAGATCAATGACAGCATTGAACTGGCTCAGAAGCTCAGAACTGTAAGTGCGTCAGATATATGCGCCCCACCTGAAGCCCAATATAAGCCTTCATCCAGTCCCGTAACTGCGGGCTAGTTACATTGCGTTCATATGCAACCTTCAAGCCCTTGACCAAGTCCGCAGCGAAAAAATGATCATTGTCGAGGATTCCGTCCACTTGTTGCCAAGTAGTATGCGGAATAACGGTTATAAGATCATTGAGTCTATTTCGTTGTCAGCACAGTAGAACCAACAAACTGGTAGAACCAACAGGAGTTGTATCGATGCCTTCTTGGTGATAGAAAAAATAATTGAAAGGCCTTCGATTAAGAGACCGGAATATCCGGGATCTGTCCATGTGTCGGACACCTCACAAGAATCGTTTTGGCGCGCTGAAATTGAATCTTGAACGAGATGAGAGCTGGTGTAAAGATGGGCGTGCATAAAATCCGCCGCGTCGGAAGCCGCTTGAAGGTACATTGGGTTTGATGTCGCCTCAGCCAAAAGAGCGGATAGGCTAGTATTGGCAATTAATCGGCCGGCTGAGATTACACAAGGCACAATCACTCACACGAGGAAATTGCTGGTTAAATGGGCATAAATTATGATCAACAATGACAGTGAAAGGACGTACCCAGTGGGCAATGCAGATAAGTCCGGATCAGTCGTGTCATTGGCCTGCCATTCGCGTCGTCAATTTCATTCTAAACCAATTTGCGTATCTTACCCAAAATGTGCCGCCAGCCATGGTTACTAATATTTGAGGTGAGCGAGATTATGTTCGACAACTGTGTAGTCGTTACTCACCGCCGTCGGAGATTTTGGTGAGGGGATAATCCTTGACGCTGGTTTTTCCCGAGTCGACATTGTCCTGAGTGAGGGTATAACGGCGCCCAAACCTACCATAGATCAGTCAAATAAACCAACTGCAAATGAGCACGTCGCCATGCGACTTGTCCCTCACCACCACGATTGGATTGCATAATCCAGAAATATCTGGGTGTCGTATGCCGAATAAGCCCTGGCTGCTGCCCGTCCGCAATATCTAAGACCGCTGTGTCACAAGTGCGCTATTACCGCCATCCGTAACGTACAGTGCATGGGATATACTGTGGAGAGCAGTTCAAACGACAGATCCGACCGCAAAATCCATACCAGGTGACTTACGTTTCATCCGAGAAATTCGCTCCGGTCTTCTGAGTAAGTGCAAGATACGTGTGCACGTTGTCCTCGTATTTCTTCTGGCCAGTTGCGATATCAAACTCGACCATTTGGCTATAAAAAGGACCAGCTTGGCCCCAACCGCCGTCTGAGAGAGTGGATAAGAGGAAAAATCCGCCAGTTGGTGAAGAATTCCACACCTTCGCTGTCGGTGAACTGCCCATCCGGGCCGATGTGGTTTATGGACTGTTCTAACGCAGCGCCTGCAATGCGGATGCGGTCGGCAGTCGAAGTGGAAATATTGTGTTTCTGGAATAAAGTGAACAGGGGAGCCGACAAATATGCGGTGAAATGACCCTCCAAGTTGGGGAGACGACTTGAGCGTCTACACCGAACTGCCCTGGAATGAGCCAGAAGATGGGGGCAAGCAGGAAGGAGATCATGGCGACAAAGCTGACTCATCCAACTACGACTCCAAGCTATATCTGCTCAGGTGGGGGCGATCTTCTATTGTAGATGAACACGTAGCATGGAGATTGCTATGCCATTTGGGAAAGATCTGCTGAGATGAAGAAGAGGGCAGGGCGGATCAGAAAGAATTAGCACATTAATTGTGGATATTGAACATCATCGTTCCTGAAATACATGCTCTCAGCACACCAATAGTATGCCCTGGATTTCAAAGATCAGCATTCACATCATAGATGGAGTTCTGCAAGCGTTGGAGAGGGCCTGGGACCTCTCAGGGGAGAAGAGCCAGCGGGGCTCGCAGCGGGAGGGTGAAAGCAGGAAGAAACCCAGTAATGATTGCCGAGAATGACATGGGAACCTAACGATACTAACTACGCGCTGCCAACCACGCCACAGTCACCCCCCTCCAAAAAACGTCCAAGCGAAGCAAGGGACGGGGCGCGACCCCGCGCCTAGTAGCTATCCAGCTTCTCCAATGAGTTCGCAATGGTGCACCCACAGACGAGCAAACTCTGTGATAGCAGGATCAAAAAGCAGCGCGAAGTGGTGCTCGAGGTGACCCATGTGCGCGATAGCACCAAGGAATACAAGGTGGTCGGGCGAAAGCCTCGCCAGAAGATCGAGACGTGCCTCGGGGTTGGGGTCGACACTACCATCTGGATACACCATAGGAGGCCACACGACATCGCATAGATGGCTAGCTACATCCAACGCAGGCGGAAGCGCGCGGCTGCATGCATGCGCCAACTGGTGAACTACCGGACCATACTCCGTCTCAGCTGGGAACTCACTGGGCGGATGGTCTTCCGGGAATAAGCAGAGGGACGGCACAGGTAAATCATCAGGGGGGACATCGTCAGGGTGGATAGGGTCGTCGGGGTGGAGTGGCACCAGACCAAGAAGATCGGCGGATCGCAGCAGTATGCCTTGGGACCGAACCTCGAGCGGTGGCTCGAACGGCAGCGGCAGCAGCAGCTCAGCAGGAGGGGCCGCTTCGAAATGGTAGGTGGGTCGTTCCCAGCAGTCTGCGCGAAGGCGGCGCTTGCGTCGACGGATGGCACGCCAGGGGTGCGCACCAACACTACGGAGGGAAGCCCAGTTGCGTGGCGTGTGCGCTATGGACATGACAGCGCTGGGTGCAACAGGCTCGGGGATGTCGTCGGCCCATGACGGATTAGGGTCGTAAACGAATGCGCGGACGTGCTCAGGCCATTGCAATGGCGGCAGCGGTGGGGGTTCGGCGAGGACCTGGTACGGTAGGAACCGTATCGGGAATCGCGGGAGCGCCGGCGGTGGTGGTGTGCGAGCCTCTCGGGGTGCAACTGGCGATGTGGTTGGTGTGCGCGAAGGAGTGGTGGGAGTGGCGACGACGCGGGCGGTATTGATTGGAAGAGCGGGGGCATCGGCGAGGTCGCTGTTGTCGGCAAGCGTGAGGGTCGATGTGTCAAAGGGAGATTGGGTGGAAGAGTGGGGCAGAGCACACGACACAAGAACCGGGGTTGCGGGCCCTGTAGGCAGACTGAGGGTGCTTACGGGGGCTCGCTGTGCTGTTTCCTTCTCAACTCTCTGCTGCTCCTCCAAGAGCTTCTGTGCTCTCGCCTTTTTCCTCGCCTTTTCCTTCTTCGCGCCGCTGGTCATGACAGATTTTGACAGGCGACAGATTTGACAGGTCACGTAAGGGCGAAAAGATGGGGGAAAAGCGATGTGAGTGAATGTGCGTCCAGAGACGCGGTCGATGCGAGTAGTCCGTGCTGGTATAGACCAAGAGTCGATAGAGGGGGATTTGGGTCGGAAAAAAAAAAGGGCCGAGAAATATGCTAGCAGCAGGTGCGAGGTGGATTTGGAGTCGCTGCTCCGAGACAATGTAAAGGATATCTGGGCCTAAGGGCGCGTGGGAGGATCGAATCACACTCTAATCACCAGATGGAGAGGGCCTGGGACCTCTCAGGGGAGAAGAGCCAGCGGGGCTCGCAGCGGGAGGGTGAAAGCAGGAAGAAACCCAGTAATGATTGCCGAGAATGACATGGGAACCTAATGATACTAACTACGCGCTGCCAACCACGCCACAGCGTCGCTAGGCAAAACAACGATTGATTGATGTTGAAACTGCACCCATTGTAAAACGCGAGACTGGGAGAATGGGGCACCATAATGCCTGTCGAGAGTGCGTGACAGGCGTCTGAAGTATGCACCGCCACGGCGAAAGTCACAGATACTCAAATGAAGTGCGAAGAACGGCGGAGGAGCCTCGCCTCATGTCGAAATCAGCTTCTCCAGATACAGGTGGGAGACCGCCACCGTCGGCATGTAGTAGGCAGCAGGGAATGGGAAAATCAATCGAGTAAGGAAGCACCTTCTTACTTCTTTGAGTGATCTAACGCCTGGCAAAAAAGAATGTTAGCGTGGATTGAACGGGTCAAACGGTATGTGCTGTCGGAAGGGAAGGAGAGCACGCAAAGGCAAGAAAATGTAAGGCGAACCGAAGTGTGTAGTTTTTGGTGTATCCCGGAGATCGTCGGTAAGCCATGAACAGCTTCCGCCAATCGATAATTGGATTGGCATATAAAAGATGGTGGTCGACCATCAGAGATAGAAGCCTCGCATTACCTTAGGAAACATGTATATAAACGCAAGAAAGGATCCGTACTGTTCACCGTACGCGGGAAAGATGGCGTGAATATGTGGTATAAGAAAAGCAGCGGTAGATGGAACTAGAAACATAGAAGACGGCTTGAGGATACAAGATCAAAATGCCAAGGCGATTTATAGGGTGGAAGGAAAGTGCCGTGTATAACCGGTAGAATGCATATGAAAGACAGCCATTAAATCGGGTAGGCGGTTCCATATAGGGTTCATCGACTGTTCACGCACTTGGAGAGTATGAGTACAAAGTGCCGACGCACAATAGGATCCATTGAAGTTCTTCGTCTGAAAAAAGGTTGAGAACAGCCAGATTTGGCCACCCTGCATGTTCACTGGCGCGCCAATGAGCTTGAATTTGGGCCAGCAGGTCATCGATTGCGTGGGAGAGAAGGGAAAGCGGATAAGCGGAGTAGACACGGGAGCGGTGGTTCGCGATTGGGAACGCAGGGAATGACCGTAGAGCGCAGCGGAAGGGATGCCAGGCGAGGGCCCCAAAGGGATCTGGAAGACAAGCCAAAGCTCCAGCCGTGTTGGCGGGTGGGATAGCACCGTGGACATCTGCATGCGGAGTATTCATTCTGCTGAACAGCGCTGCGTGCCCCGCGTAAGCACATTGTAGGTCTCCCAGGCGATATACAGAAAGAGTTGCCGACTATCGGTGGGTGTAGAGGCAGTAACGTCGGGCTTGTTAAGTTGCCTGGGTGCGGATCAAGCCGCTGATTATTTGTTGATGCGGTAATCGTTCCTAAGCTCTTCAAGCAGCAAAAAATAGTATAAGATTCGTTAAATAGGTAGTGCACACTGCGCACAAGGTAGACATTATTTGTTCACAGGGCCATAATGCGCGCGAAGTTCGCCCCCGCGTCCGCCGCACGAAAACGCCGACGACGCCTATTTTTCGCGCTCGCCCTCGTCACCAACACGCACCGGACTTGCGCTCACCCCGAACATCGTCCTTGTGCCGCGCGCCAATGTCGCCGCGTGGGTGCGGGCATTGGGACGCCTATGCATAGTCGTCACGGGCGCGGGCTTGGAAATGTGTACGTACCGGCGTTTGCAGATGCGTCCATCGCCCCGCGCGTCTTTCGCTGCTCGACGTGTGGCCCGCACTTCTGTTTTACGCTGGCCGCAGAGGGCTTCGTGATGCATGTCGTGCGCGGGCGCCGCCTTGATTGCGTGGAGGGATCGGGTGGACGGGTGAGCGAGCAGTGCGCGCGGTCGGTGGCGTGGGCTGGGGGATCTCGCGGTCGCGCCTACAGCGATGTGGCTCACAGGCAGAACAGAAGGAGGAAAGAGCTGGCAGGTGGCAATGGAATATCACGGCGGAGACCTCTGGGTCGTGGCAGTCGGGTCGGCATGGGCATGAGTAGGGCGAGGGGAAAGGGGAGAGGGAGAACTGTGATGGCCGATCTATTCACTCGCCCTAACTCCTCGAAAGCCGAGCGACGAGGACAGTGGCAGGAGAGAAAGGCGCTGTTTGACATTGTTTGACGTGAGCGGAGCTTGAAAGTGCCGGAAATCTTGCCGCCATCAAATTACCAGATCGGGACTGTGATCTGAGGCGGTCAAGAGTGCTGTTTCGTACGTTATTCAGTGAGAGGTTATCCATAGCTCGTTGCCGGGCGATGATGAGAGGGCAATATTACTACGCACTTTCTTGGCACTTTCTCCATGCCACTCACCCCAAAGCCTCAAAAAGAAGTTCAAGTGTTGTTAAGGTGTATTCTTGAATGGAAAAAAAAAATACCTCTTAAGATTTCATCCCGGATGAATGTGCCCATGCCCTGGTAGTTTTAAACTCCGCTACCAGTATGTAACCAAGTGCTCTGGGCAAATTCCCAGCTTTCGGCTCTTCCCGGCCGGTTTCAAGTTGGCAAACATCGACTTTGGACCAAGTGTTTACGGTCTGTTACCAGTGATTTAAGAGTTGGTTAAAATGGTACAAGCTGCTGTTATATACCTCGGCGCTTTTTTCAAAGAGAATCAGATCTCCCTCGCTGAAAGGTGGACAGTTGGATGTGTTACAAAGACAGGATAATACATGAAAAGACTGCGTTTTGCTGAAGCACCTCTAAAAATTACATCGACGGAAATCGTCCTTGTGAGATCGAAAGTCCGATAGGGTGTCACTACCTAGATTGAGGATATTCTGGCGGTTGATCTTGATTCCCCTCGTTTCGCAACCGTTCGTGCAGTAGCGCAATCAACTGCGCGGTGGGAACGACGGATTGAGATTCTAAAGTTCGGCGCCATTGCTGAGAGTTCCATGCGTACTCTGCCTGTCCACCGAGAGCTGCAACGTCCAACTGATCCCCAACGCTGGCAGAAGTTGGTGATAGGCTGAAGTTGTCATCGTTGGCCTTCGCTCTCTGAGGCGCCAGAACAGTCAGAGGCTCAGAAAATGGGTGGTCGCCGTAGGGGGCGAAAACCATCGGTGTTACTGTCGCCGTGGGAAGAAGGTCTCTGGGACCGTCGGTTCTCCGGAGCTGCCGTCGTCGGACCATCCAAAATACGAAGGCAATGCAAGATAGGAGAGCTATGCCTCCAATAACACCCCCAGCGATTGGGCCAGCCGTGGATGATTTTCCTGAGACGGAAGGGGGGGGCGGGGGCGCGCCGGTCGGGGATGGAGACCCATTTGTTGAGGAAGAAGGTTGGGAGTCGTCCTCGAAGGATATCGCGCTTAGCAGCACCTGAATGGCGTCGGTCTGTGCCCCGCCATCGAAGGTAAGACTGGGAGGTCCCTGCCACGCAGCCGCATAAATGTTTGTTCCGTTGGTTGAAAGATCAACGAGAGCATTAAACTGGTTAAAATAATCAGTACTGGTACTGCGTCAAATATATGCGCCCCACCTGAACTGCAATATAGGCCTTCATCCAGTTCTGTAACTCCGGACTTGTTACATTGCGTGCATATGCGACCCCCAAGCCCTTGACTAAGTCCCCAGGGAAAAAGTCCTGATCATTGACGAGGATTCCGTCTACTTGTTGCCAAGTGGTATGCGGAATGACGGTTATGAGATCCTTGAGCCTATTTCTGTGTCAGGCGGGACTAGAACCAACAACCGGGTAGAACCAACAGTAGTTGTAGCGATGCCTTCTTGGTGATAGAAAAAAGGATTGAAAGGCCTTCGATTACGAGACCCGAATATTCGGGATCTGTATACGTGTCCACTTCACAAGAATCGTTTTGGCGCGCCGAAATTGTATTTTGAATGAGGTGAGAACCGGTGTAAAAATGGGCACGAATAAAATCCGCCGCGTCAGATGCCGCCTGAACGTACATTGGGTCTGATGTTGCCTCAGCCAAAAGAGCAGACAGGCTAGTACTGGCGGTTAAACTGGCAGCTGGGATTACACAGGGCACAACTACGCACATGAGGAAATTGCTGGTTTAGCGGCCCGAATTATGATGGAAGACTCTTAATGAAAAATGTTACGTACCCAGTGGGAGAAGATGCTACATCCGGGTCAGTCGTGTCATTGCTCTGCCATTCGATTCGTTAATTTTATTCTAAAGCAATTTGCATAGCCTACCCAAAATGTGCCGCCGGCCATAGTTACTAGTATTTGAGTCGAGTGAGAAAATGTTGGACAAATGTGTACTGGTTGCTCACCGCCGTCGCAACTCTTGGTGATTGGGTAATTTTTAATATTGGTTTTGCCTGAGTTGACATTGTCCAGAGTGAGGGTGTATCTCCGGCCGTACCTTATTCCAAGTGAGATCAGCCAAATACAACAACCTCACGCGAGCGCGTCACGATGTGATTTGTCTCTCACCACCACGCCTGGACCGCATAATCCAGGAATATTTGTGTGCCGTACGCCGAATAGGCCCTGGCTGCTGCCCGCCCGTAATATCTACAGCGCTGTGTTATGCATGTGCTATTACCGACATTTGGAACGTACAGTGTATGGAACAGCTGTTTAAATAACCTGTTGTTCAATTCAACACTTCTGCTGCATTAGAGATAGACTCACACTGTAGAGAGCAGTTCAATTCAACAAATCCGACCACAAAAACTCACTCAGCGACGTACTTTTCATCCGAGAAATTAGCTCCGGTGCTCTGAGTAAACGCAAGGAACTTTTGTACGGTATCCTCGTATTTGCTTTGGCCAGTAACAATATCAAACTCGGCCATTTGGAGATAAAATGGACCGGCGCGGCCAGACCCGCCGTCTGAGAGCGCAGGCATGAGAATAAATCGACGAGGTGGTGAAGGATGCTTTACCTGCACTGTCTGTGAATTGCCCATCCGCGCCAATTTAAGGACTGTTCCAAGGCTGCGCCGACAATGCGGATGCGGTCGGTAGTCGAAGTTGTGATATTGGGTTTCTGGAATAGGATGAATAGGGGAGCCGACAGATATGCGATGAAATGACCCTCCAAGTCGGGGAGACGAGCTGAGCATCTACACCGAGCCGCGCTAGAATAAGCCAGAAGAAGGGAGAAAGTAGGAAAGAGATCATGACGCCAAAGCAGATTCCTCCAACCACGACTCCAAGCTATATCTTCTCAGATGGGGGACGATCTTCTATTACAGATGAACACGTAGCATCAGGATTGCTATGCCGTCTGGGACAGATCTGTTGAGACGAGGAAGAGAGTAGTGCGGATCAGAAAGCATTAGCAATATTAATGCCGTTTGTTCGGACCGATCATCGTTCCTGAAATACATGCTCTCATCACACCAATAGTGTCCCTTAGATCTCACAGAGCACGCTCTTGGCTGAGAAAATATCAGTATTCACATCATAGATGTAGTTCTGGAAGTACAACACCACTATGAGAGCAACGACTGATCGATGTTGAGACCCCACCGATAATAAAATGCAGGACTGGGAGTGAATGAGGGCGCCATAGGCGCTCGAGGATGCGTGAGTGAAGCATGCACCTGCACAGCGAAAGCTGCAGATACTCAAATAAGGTACGAAGAACAGCGGAGGGACCTCACAAGGAGCGGAGCTTCGACATAATTAACAATGATCAGTACCGTTCTACAGGTGGAACAGAGGGAATAAAAACACCAATCGAGTAAGGAAGCACCTTCTTGTTTCTTTGAGTGATCCAACTCCTGGGAAGACAGAACGTCAGCGTGCATAGAACGAGTCAAACGAGATGTGCTGTGGGGGGAAGGAGCACGCAAAGGGAAGAAACTGAAAGGCGAACCGGGGTGCGTAGTTTTTGCTGGGGGCTAATTAGTACTTGAGCCACATGCGCGAAACGAACTTGGATATCCCTCACGACATAATGTCGCCCCGGTGTCATGCTAAGTGATGGATTCCTCGAAGATGGGCGTAGGGGCTGTACTGGATCATTAATGTTATAGCTAGTCATCTATAATAAAAGTAGGAATTTCTTTTCAGTAGGCCCATCCCCAGTGATTGTTAAAGGGATATACAGTACTAAGCCTTTACCGTATTTATGTATCCCGGAGAAGTCGCGGTCATGTTGGCGAACCCTGAACTGCATCCGGTGATTGACAATTGATGGTCGGAAAGATGGCGGTCGTCGACAATCAGAGATAGAAGCCCGCCCAGGACCTTGGGAAAATGTGGTATAAGCACATCAACGGTCCCAGCAACACCGAAGTTAACCGAAGTTAACTTGGGAATACAAGATCAAGAATGCGAAGGCGATTGGTAGGGTGGAAGGGCAGTGTCGTGTATAACAGGTAGACTCGTTACCGGTCTGTAACCAGTATCCAAAAATGTGGCAAGCACTTTTGGTGGTTACAGACTGGCTCATCTCGTTGACGTGCATTGGGCTGTCCCCGGAGTTTTAAATTTTGGCAGGTGCCGCGATCGGCCGGCTGGGGAGCCATCAAACCCGATCATTTCTGGTTGAAAGCTGATAGCTCTTTCGACTCTTCCAAGCTGTAAAAAAATTGAAATGAGGAGACAGATTGAAGCAGTTTAGAGTCATATTGCTCCTAGGTACTTCAAGTATATTCATACCCAAACTGCATCCTAGACCAGCGCCCTCGCCAAATTTTCAAACTCCGCGGACAGCCCGATTACGATCAACGAGTTGTACCGGTCGGTAAACACCGAAACACTTGCCGCATTTTTTCAGCAATTGTTTACAGACTGGTTACGAGTCTATATAACAAGTAGGTAGCATGCATATGAGAGCCAGCCATTGAGCTGGGTAGGACATAACAGGGAGTCTGGTCTACATACAGTTCATCGACCGTTCGGGAACTTGTGGGGTGAGACCATGAGTCTGTCAAATAAAATAAAGTGGACGCACACAATGACCCGTTCTTTGCCCCCAAAAAGCTGAGAACAGCTGGATTTCACGATCCCTGCATGTCGACTGGCGCCTCGTTGGGCTTGAATCTAGGAGCAAGTCGTCGGTTGTTTGGTAGAGACGGGAGAGCGATACGGAAGCGGTGGCAAAGCGGTAGAGTAAGTGGGGCCAGCGAAGGCGAGGACGAAGCAAAGCTTGGGAACGCAGGGAATGATGGACCGCGGTTGGACCGCGGCGTAACAACGGCGCAAGTCATGCCGTGTCAAGGTGTCCCGGCCCGGTTGGCGTCCGGGACAAAAAATAATTTCGGCGCAGTTCGGCACGATACGTGAGAACCACACCGGCAACCGCCGATTGTCGTAGGTGAGGCAGAAATCGGGATTAATATGTATTGGCATTTCTGCGTATCTAAACGTTCAAAGTGTCTGTTTAATTTATAGACTATCCCCACCACGCGCAGACCAGTGTTGCTATCAAGGCATATCTCGTAGCAAGGCATGCCTTTCACCCTCCTCAGGTTGTGGGTCAGCAGGATTTCGAGTGTAGTTTGGTGGTGCCTGCCCATCTGACCACTGGAGAGGTTGCAGCTCGTGAATCAGTGCTATCAATCTCGCCATAGCATCAACGAACTGAGTATCGGGCGAGGCGTCTTGTGTATACTCTGGCTCGACTCTCCTCGTGCCAAATTTAGAATCCCGGGGGAAAGTGGACATCTCGGTGAAAGGGCTTATGAGCTCGTGCGCTGAGGTCGCTGGAGACGTGTGTGATGCTCTTTGCCTAAACCGGCGTCGGCGGAACATCCAAAGCGAAAGAATGAGACTCGCTATTAGCGTCAGTCCACCAAGCACACCAGCGATGACCAGTCCGGTCTTGGATGATTTCCCCGGTGAGAGTGGTAGAATGGAGTTGGACGGTAAAATGGAGTTGGATGGGGACGGTAATATATCAGAACCGGAAAGAGTGGGTTGGGAGTCATTCTGGAGGGGTATCGCGCTCAAAAGAACACGAAGGGCCGCGGTTTGGGCCCCTCCGTTGAACTGGGGGCTGGGGGGTCCTGTCCAGGAGACGGCATAAACGTTAGTTCCACTCGTTGTCGACAAATCAAGAACGACATTGAACTGGGGCAGATGTTATTATTGAAGAAAGCTCGCGTTGGAGACGGCCAGAGTGGTTGGATGGAAGCCTCAAGACCCGAGATCCCGCGGTATCGCTACGCAGAGGATTGTATACGCAAGGTCTAGGACAAAGCTGGGATACTGACTAAGCAGACCTCTCGATATAACATGTACATACAGAGAGGGCCCAAAGCTACCACTACAGCGTGCACAGGTATTACCTGAACCGCAATATATGCCTTTATATAGTCCCGTAATTCTGGATCTGTTACGTTCCGCGCATACGCAACGCCGAGGCCTTTAACCAAGTCCGCTGGAAACTATATCAAAAACCAGATTCAGAAACCTCTGAAGTTTTGGTTTACCTCCAGCGTTGAGCAGGATTCCGTCATTTTGCTGCCAGGCGGAATTTGGCGTTGCGGCAGTCGTGATAATATCGGTCAGTCTGGTGATGCTTTAGAACTAATTAATAGAGAAATAAGCCGTAGAGAAGACTCACAGCGCCAATGTCGATGCGTTTTTCGTGATTGACGCAAGGATCGAGAGTCCTTCGATCGTCAGACCGGAGTTATAGGGCATAATTACGTTGGGGGTTGTCCTACACTCTCCTTGGGCAGCCGAAATTGAATCTTGAATTACATTGCCCGCTGGTGGGATAATGACTCCTCTGGTGCGTTTGATGCATTTTGTCTGAGCTTACGATTATAGAGGTGGGCGTGAATAAAGTCGGCCGATTCGCGCGCAGCATCAAGGTACATCTGGTCGGATGTCGCCTCGGCCAGAAGAGCCGACAGACTGTAAGAAACAGTTACACGTGGGAATAGAGCTGTGGACCGCGGGACAAGACTCACACGAAGAAATTCCCTAGTTGTATTGGTTTGAGCAAATACACGATGGATGAAGTGGAATCGACTAACCCAGTCGAAAGCCCGACAATAGTGGGATTTGTGGAATTGGTAGTCTGCTCTTCAGATGGTTAATTGGCAACTGGGAGAAAATCTAAGGTACCGACATAAAATGTGCCGCCAGCCATGGTAACTATAATTTTCTCAGACCTGAGAATAAAGGCAGTCTTTGGACCGCGATCAGCACTTACGTCCTTGGCAAGCTTTTGCGAGAGGGAATTGTTTGACATCTGTTTTCCCTGCCGAAATATTTTCTTGAGACAGGGTGTTTCGGCGGCCAGACCACCTTCGGGAAACAAAGTGGTGGATTATTGGAATTTACCACGATTGCTTTGCATAGTCGAGAAATGCCTGTGTGTTGTACACGGAATACGCCCGAGCAGCTCCACGTCCGTAGGATCTAGGGCAGATGAATTACGCGTGTGCCATCTACTCTCCATGACTACTTACAATCCAACATGGAGCTATTTCGCTGCTTTATTTCAGGAATTTAATTTAGGAAGAGATTGACTAACGCTGCAGCGACACTCATTAACCCAAATAGAATAATAGCGCTTGACTCACAAATTATCCGAGAAATTGGCGCGGATTCCCTCCGCCAGCGGGAAGCATTTCAGCAGAGTGTCTTCATATTTGCGTTGACCGGTAGCAAGATCAAACTCCGCCAGCTGGGAATACAGTATTCCCGCGACATCGTAAGCTTCACCTAAGTGGCCAGACATCACAAATCAACTCGAATATTATCAGAGTGCGGCGCGTGGCGTACCATTGAACTGTCCTTCAAGGCTAATATGATTTGTCGCCTGCTCTAATGCGGCTCCCACGATGCGAATACGATCGGCAGGCGATGCGGTGATGTTCGGTTTCTGACGCCCAGATTGAACGAGAGGCCGCGGAGACTCAGAGGACAGAACACACCCTCCAGTTTGGCGACACGAGTTGAGTCGCTATGACCAGCTGCGCTGCGAAGGGCAAAAAGATGGTGATGAGCATGAGGGAATTACAGGGATCAGCCAGCCACCTCGCATATAAGAAAGAAGATGGCTGTGCGAGAAGTACATAAATCCAGCACGGGCATCAATTAATCATGGATATTTTGGGAAGACGCCACCTCTGTGGGTTCCGAAGCTTGAGGTTGCAGGAGGCGGAATCGTTCCAGGACACGAGTTCAGTAGAAGCGACTATTTGAGCTGGAGACTCGCAGAGGGAAGCGGGTGAGCGTAGGGGAAGTGAGGGGCTTCACCAATTGATGAAGCTATATCTGTGCGCACGGGAGAAGCTGTGATGGTAATGATCCATCATTATGCATTATGCGGTGTGCGACAATCTCGCCACCTCCGTAGACGCGTCGTCCAGCGCAACAATCACGCCAGTTATCTGCAATTCACCTAGAACTTGAGGGGCGGAGGTAGAGAACGCGCACCGAGAAGAGATCGGATATTATAGTTGCGGTTTCGTCCTTGTGAGCTGCGAGACGCGAAAAGCTGTTGGTTCCCACTCGCAAAGCGCGTTTGCCGCCTTTCAATCGTACGGAGTCCACTTCGACAGCTCTCCACAATGGAGCTAAACAGGGACCCGTGACTAATGCGCGGCTCCAGTTGAGAAGACTGCATCACAAATCAGGACGTTCCAGGCCCGGATAAAATTAGGAGGTCGGCTGTATACCAAGTATGGTGCGTAACCTGTGATTAAAAGAGTTGAGCGAAGGACAAAAAGCGAGGGGGGAGAAGAAACGTGTAAAATCGGCAGCAGATGAAAATTTCTTTTGACGGAAATACTGCATTAATAGAGCGTACCCAACCTCGTGCAGAAGGGCGAGGATATTCCAATAGTTTCGAGGCCAGATCCAAAATAGGGTGGGAAAGCTGCGGAAAAAGTGGAAAGATCCCAGTGTGCTGAATATTCAGAGTCGATGAGGGGAACCTATTGATTTTGGTCAATGGCCAAAAAATGGGGTGATGCGGGATAACGACGCGAGACAATCGGCCCGAACGATGAGTCATGAAGGAGGTGCGTTAAGGTGTGCGAGTAGTCTCAGGCTCGACGAGCAATGCCCCGTTGTCACCTCCCAACTGAGCCAGGGATTTGTCATCACGGCGGAGGACCTTGGGCACGGCGGAAGGCGCTCCGGTGCCGCGGAAGGTGTAGTCGACTTGGTACGTGGAATCGTACGCCACGCAAGTGAGGTCCCTGAGGTTTCCCATCGGCACTTGGTGGTAGTCGACGGTCTCGAGCTGGAAGTCCCACCCGCTGTAGTCATCCGCCTGCTGGGGCGTAGAGTCGAAGAACTTCCCAGTATCTGCGTTGGGAGCGGGGTAATCGGGCGGTGCAGTGGGGAGGGCCGAGGCGTTCTGGAGCGAGTCGATGCAGGAGAAAGACGGGGCGTTGAACTGGATTGAGTACGTGCAGTTATCCGCGCACGGAGAAATCGGCGTTAGTGGTTGGGCGCCGAGGACGGTAGCTCCAATGACGCCGACTGCGAGCGCGGAGGGATGGATGTATATTCCATGCTGGACTAAAAGTGTTTGTCAGACGCTGTGAGATGTTCCAGACGTGGCGATGCACCATCAAATAACAGTCCGTGCTTCCCAAAATCCAACGTCGGGACCCGACACTGCGTTACATTGCTAATCCCAACACTGTGCACCGTAAGCGTCCCCGGCGCGAACGTGACCACCAACGGGAACAGCCGCATCGCGACCGCAACGAGCACAACACCCTATAGAAATGTTCCAGTCATTGGGGTGGGCCAATGACTCCCAATTGGGGAAGTTCTGGAAAAGCTTGCTGGCACTCATATGGGGGGGCCCAGAAAAATCAGGGGAACAATATTGATTGATCCCTCAAGATGTTTTGCCTTGTATTGGCGCTGCTACGGCCGAAACGGTCCGAAATCCCACCTTTCCTTGCTGGCAGGGTGTTATACATCGGAAAAGCTTGCTGGCGGACATGCCACAAAATCTGGAAGGTAATTCCGGCGGGATTCCACTTTTCATCTCAGCGATTTGGTCAAGAATCCGTGCAGTACTGGAGCGTTCTTTATATTCGTGAGGGCTCGATCTGCGATGCACCCCATCAATGCTTGCTGGCACAGGGATAAGTCAGGGAAAAGCTTGCTGGTGGATGTGCAGAAAAATCGGGAGGGTGATTCTGGTGAGTTTTCGCTTTTGGTCTGAGTGGCTTGGTCAAGAATCCACTGGGTGGTGGGCCCTCCATTATATTCAGGCCCTTTGCAGCACCAGAGGTAGTGAGTCAAACACCAGAAAATGTTGCAGGTGGCTGTTTAGAAAAATCAGGACAGTGATTTTGATCAGTTTCCACTTTGGTCTGAGTGATTTGATCAGGAATCCATGCAGCAGTAGCTAGTTCATTATATTCATATATGGCCCTATATTCTGGTTGCCATCAATGCCTGCTGGCAGATGCTTAGACAACGGAAAAACTTGCTGGCGGATGTGCAGTAAAATCAGGAGAGTGATTCCAGTCAGTTTTCACTTTTGGCTTGAGTGATTTGGTCAAGAATCCGCTGAGTATCATTATCCTTATATATTCTGGGTTGACATCAATGCTTGCTGGCAGATGCTTAGACACCAGAAAAGCTTGCTGGCAGATGTGCAGCAAAATCAGGAGTGAGATTCTGATCAGTTTTTGTTTTGGACCAAGTGATTTGATCAGGAATCCGCTCAGTGGTAGCCTGTTAATTATATTCATCCATCGCCGTGTATTCTGGTTGACATCACTGCTTGCTGGGAGATGTGCAGTAAAATCAGGAGAGTGATTCCAGTCAGTTTTCACTTTTGGTTTGAGTGATTAGGTCAATAATCTGCTGAGTATCATTATCCTCATATATTCTGGGTTGACATCAATGCTTTCTGGCAGATGCTTAGACACCAGAAAAGCCTGCTGGTGGTTGTGCAGAAAAATCAGGAGCGAGATTCCGATCAGTTTTTTTTTTTTTTGGACTGAGTGATTTGGTCAAGAATCCGTGGAGTAGTAAGCTGTTCACTAGATTCAGGTATGTTCGCTGATATGCTCTCTGAGCCTCATCATCTTGACCACACACAACAGGAACTCATTTATTTGTCATCTCTTCGGAGCTCACTATTTCCGATTGTCTCTGCAGAACCATTCTCAACATTCGATGATAAACTCCGTTATTGCGGCTCAACACCGTCGGTGGGCTACTGCAAAGCGGTCTTTGTCGACTGGATGCGCGGGGTGGAGCCTTGAAATTTGTTCCTCAGGGCAGAATTCTTGTCCAACCAGAATTGGGATCCCTCATTTCACTCCAACATGGGACAGGGAATAAGGAAATCAGGCTGACTGCCTCATTGAAGTCGATGGAATCCGGATTCCTGGTTACGAACGCGCAGTTCACAAGCTCCCCCTCGCAGATTTCGGCGCTTTGTGATGAGAACTCTACCCAGTAACCGTAGCACGTTTGTTTAAACAAATTGCATCTAGACGCAAATTGCCGTTTAAACAGGTGTTTAATCTAAACATATTTAATGGGATGATGCAGTGATCAAACCGCGGTTTAAACAGTGTTTAAACGGGCCAAAAAGGGATTTTACATCGGGGTTCAAACTCATGACCCAGCTCCATGTATACATAAGCAAGGGTAGAAGCAGCAAACATCCGACTGAGCCAGCATAGATTGATACCTGGTGAATATAAAGCTCCTTTATTATGGTCTAGGGCCCGGTACCCGAGTTGTACTACCACGATTCCTGAGTTGAACTGAACTCAAGTTGCAACTAAACAGGTTTATAAATGATAGTTTAAACACAATGCAAGACTGCCTCAAACTAAAAGGAATAGAAGGTTCAAGATATATTTCCGATGAAGTGAGTACAGTCTCTAACTGGGAAGCGAAACACCACGTGTTTTGCATCTTCTGCGCATCCCACAGTGTCGGATCTTTTTCGAGAGCATTCTAAACTATGTAAAACTCATATTCGCAAAAGGATTTGAGCAGGTAGCATTTAGTAGTGACTATCACAGCAGCCAAGATCCAGGGCATGTAAATTTTGCATGCTGTAGAGGAATATAACAGGCATGTACCCAATCAATCCACACACTTCTAGTCAAAAATTTCTTTGTTCTGGCTGAAGTATATATTTTGGTTTGATCCACATGGCATGTTCGAAAGAATTGTTAGCAATTATTTTTGACCCTGAAAATCCCAGTGGCCTGCGAGGACGATGTGACAATTTTCAGATGGCAAATTATAAGCCAGAGTTTCTTTTCTCCATGCTGCTGGCAAAGGTTTCAAGAGAAATATTGCATCAGAACATTGAACCGCAGTAAACTAACAATGTGGTGCCTTAAAATTGGAGCGCGTAAACTTGAAATAAGCACATATAGGTATGTTTATTCCCAGGAAACATATAAAGTGGATCTGAGAAAGGTTAGTTTGGAAGAGGAAAAGAGAACCAGAATAATCCACGGACATGTTTGAGTTGCTGTGCTAAAGGCTGCAAGTGTATTGGAAAATGTTGAAACATGAGTGGTGCTACTCCGAATCATTGACTTCTTATCTAGGCAAAACCAATCGCGGAATTGGTGTTTACGAGGGCACAGGGCTGTTCAGATTCAGGTTGGGAGCACTATTTCTGTAGAATGCTGAGAGGACTTCAAGTGCTTCGCTCCAAGGCCAGAGTAGTATATCAAAAAGGTGCAAATTTAGTCAGTTTGGGTGATTGGTGGCTACACCAGCTCATCCTCGCCGCCTAAAGGATGTGGATAATGTTTGGGTGGGGGGTATTTTTGAAGTCAAACAACACTGACTAAAAAGGAAATCAATCAAAGTCTTATCGTGTAAGTCCCAAGAAGGGCGAGCTGAGACAGAGCAGTATAGTGTTGAGAGCTAGTTCAACATGTGGATCAAAGCCGAACAGGGCAAGGTGGACCATTCATTCAGGTGCGACACTCAATTTTCAAATTCCTGGGTTCAATTCCAAACACGGAAATAAGTCTCATTGAACCAGAACATGGTTTGAGCGCAACGGTATCATCATCTCGACCCAAGCACCAGGAGCAGCCATGTACAGTGTACCAGGTAGTTTCCAAGCACTGAAGACCTGGGGAAGGGGTAAGAATATCTGACAGACGGAGAAAAACAGAATGAGGTTCCCAGAACACTCGGACATGGTGAGTCGAATCCTGCCCTTTTGGAGGATCTTCATGGATGCTTGCGATGAAGGTGGCAGCTGTGTGGTCCTGAGCATCACACCCAATTGATACCGGCTCTTCATCCTTATATGAATCAGTCAGGGGGGAAAGGGAAAGATGTTGACAAGATGCACCACTGAAATTATCTAGGGCTTTTCTAAAGGAGTGTATCCGTACGACACCCAATAAGTAATTTGCGTGCCTCTGAAGTTTGAATTCATATAATAGTCCCTGAATTAAATGCGGCAGTTGCGCCCCATGCACCACATCCAATACATGGCCTAGGCTTCCTCGAGAGCGCCATTAAACTTAAAAGAAGTCGCCTTCCGAACTACACAGGGACCCAGAAAGGGACCGACTATATTGTACTAAGGAAGTGTCAAGTTCTTTAGTTGAATAATGGTCAAGACAGGACAGGGTTACCTTGCAGAGGACCATTTTTACATCTTGAGATATTTGTGTGTCTGGAATAGTCATCCAGGAGCGGATTGTAAGCCTTAGTAAGAGGAATTTTAAAATCAGAGTGATATTGAATCAACTAGGGAATCAGAGCTCACCCACTCACCGCGGGATCAAGGAACGAGATCGGAGTACCGAGGAGCAGTGCAATCGCGGTGATAATGTCCGACATAGCATTTAAAATAGCTATAAGGAATTCCTTATAGTTCGAGGCAGTCTTGCATTGTGTTTAAACTGTCATTTATAAACCTGTTTAGTTGCAACTTGAGTTCAGTTCAACTCAGAAAGCGTGGTAGTACAACTCGGGTACCGGGCCCTAGACCATAATAAAGGAGCTTTATATTCACTAGGCATCAATCTATGCTGGCTCAGTCGGATATTTGCTCCTACCCTTGCTTATGTATGCATGGAGCTGGGTCATGAGTTTGAACCCCGATGTAAAATCCCTTTTTGGCCCGTTTAAACACTGTTTAAACCGCGGTTTGATCACTGCATCATCCCGTTAAACATGTTTAGATTAAACACCTGTTTAAATGGCAATTTGCGTCTAGACGCAATATGTTTAAACAAATGTGCTATAGATTCTTCTCTACCAGCCAGGAATCTGGAGCACTGGATCATGATTCGGAGTCTGACGGTGACATCGACGGCAATGCCTACGAAGACGAGCCTCCGCCTGAGGCAGGACCTTCACGAGTCGATGACGATGAGTTTAGCTTTATGGATGGCAATGAAATGGGGTCTGCAATGGCCGACTTCGACATGTCGACACTTGATGACATCGTTTCCGATCCTTTGGTACAGCCAAAAAATCCCACCCCTTTCACTCTTGCATCTCGAACGCTCGAGGACATATGGCATGTCAAAGACCGGCTACTGCGAATTCCTCCGCATGGCCACTCCCCATTCAAACCATTTGCTGCAGCATTGAAGTTATCTACATTTGTCTGCGACAGAAATGACCGCGCCTGTGTTGAAGAGGTTTTGAACAAGAACGACGAGACATGGAACGATGTGTTATGCAAGCAGACCGCAAAAATACACCGCTGTGTGCGAAGATACATTCCTCCACCAGCGGTTCTGGTGCCAGCTCTCACCGCCCTCTTAGACAGTTGGAAGGACGTCAAGTGTACTCTTGACCCAAAAAAGAATTGTGCACTATTTTCCGAGGCAGCACGCAAGCAAGCTCGGAACTTTTTGAAGTCAGCCGAAGATGGATTGTTGTCAGATCCTCCGCGCCACGCCCTGCACTACAAGATGGGTGTCGACAAGGATGGCCTCGACTACTTTCGGTGCACTCATGGAACAAATTCTGTCGAGGGTTTCCACTTGCTGCTCCGCCGATCATTTGGGTCATTTCATGCTTTGCCGCAATTCATGGACGCGCTCTTATGTAACATTCCGAAATACCAAGGTATTTTTCATCCCTCTTATTTGTGTTAATTCTGATTCAGGTTAGGTTGGCGCTTTCAATCGGACCAGGAAGCGGTGGACCGGCCATTTTAACATCTGGATTTCTGACGAGAGTGTTGAAACAGCCGCAAACGTCAATGTTGCGCCTTCGTTTACACTCCCTGAGCTTCTCATGACTCGGATCTCAACAACACAAACATTCGGAATCATTCCTGTCCCACAAACAATTGTGCGAGACCTCGGCTTCTCCCCTATTGACCCTGTGCGCGTTGGTGATACACAGAGCATGGTTGTACACCATCATGGCACACCTTCTCATCTACTCACTCATATTTCGACTGTACCGACATCCCCTTATCAATACCTTGCTACTCGCCAACGAACCGAGAATGCGGTAGTTCCTATCCACACATCAGCAAAGTTCCGGCTATTCAACGAGCTGATGATAACCGGAGATTTCTATCGTGATACAAAGGGAAAGCAGCCTATAACATCAAAATTATCCCAAACCGTCGACTTGGAGAAACTCGCCAAGCACTGGACCATCGTCATACATCCGCGTTCTGTCGAAAACCGCACTCTGAGCGATCGAATCTATTACAAGGTGCCGCAGCAACTTGAAAAACATCACAAGAGTTGGGTTTGTGTCCGTGCTGAGAATACCACAATGGAAGTAAGCCGCGGCGCTAGTGAAAAAATCGCGAAAATTCTGGAGGATCCAAAGCGGTTGGGGACGGTTCTGGACGCTCTACCTCTACCTGGTCTACCAGCAAGAATCGACAAAGGAAAGAGCATCGTTCAGAACCTAGGTATATATATACTATTATTGTTAAATGCACTAATGCTTATTATTTCTTAGTTCAGCGTATGCAACCGACTCGTGCACCTACACCGTTTTGACTTCAAGGGCTCATCGCGACCGAAACTGATGCGCCGCGACAGCCCGAGCCAGGCACATCACAGTTCTCCACCCAGTACTACGGCATTCCCCATTCGAACTTTCCACTCCCATGGAGCACCCCAATTTACACTCACACAAGTACTGGAGCAGCATCTTCTTCTACCCAATTGGTTGGTACTTCTACTGTGGCCACACCATCCTTGATTTTCGCATCGGGACCATCAGTCCCAATGATGATCCGGAAGCAGAAAAGTAGAAAAACCTGTGCGGCATGTCGGGACCACAAGTGTGCCTTTGCTTCCGAGTGCTCTGGCTCGGGAGATCGCTCCCGTTGCATGTGTGTAACAACTGGCCGTCATGGTGCTGCAAGAACGGTGCAGAGGTAACTTTATTTACTTTAGGTATATTTTCCAGAGCTTCTACTTTAAAGATATGGGTAGAGACACGTATGTATGCACTTAGTATATATCGGATTTTCCGGGTCGGGCAGAGTTGAAAGTTACTTTTGAACACAACAAAAATTCAGAGAGAGTGTCAGTTTTTCATAGAAAGGTGGAACTAGCATACTTAAACAGAATACATATCCCCTTGGTGCGTCTCTATCCTTGCGCAGTTTTCAGTCATTCATGTTCCTCATTTTCAGGGCGCTGTGATAGCAACATCCATCCAAGCCTACTATTGTTACCGACTGTATGTTTCGTACATTCTTATTAATTCGTCTACCAACGATCACTTTCAGATGGGGATTGAGTCAGAAGTGGTGGGTTGCCCCGATCATGCTCATCCTCGTGAGCCTGGTTGCAGCAATTATCACCGTGCGTCCGGGTTCAGGCTTGCCAGGCTGCACTCATAATACACCGTTCCTATTCAGGCATCCGTGATCAGGAAGAATGGTGCCTCCACTGATTGGTGTGTGTCTGAGAGTTAAGTTTCTGGCTTGCAAAAATGGCTTGCGCCCGTGCGGAATGGCTTGTTTCGGACCTGGGCTTGGATTTTGGTGGTATCACAAGCCCAAACCCGGCATTTCGGCTTGCAAGCCATTTTGTGCCATATCACCCCATTTCATTTGTCCACTCCGTCTACCTCTTCCTCTACAAGGCGCTGATGGTCCTATTCCCGGGGCGCATCCATTTAAGCCGAGCCCCGCACCACAAATCGATCCCCGCCAACTCTGCAGCGGCGTGCCCAAGTCCACCGCGACTACGGGTCATTAATTTTAGAGTTGCCTCGCGCCGCGAACTTGGAGCGTTCCCGCTTGAGAACCGCGTGCAGATTCATATCCTGATAATCGCGGAGAAAATTACTGGCTATCTTTTTCAGCCCTGTATATTCCACATGGTGTTACGGTTGTGTCTTGACGTTTCTCAGCATTGGGGACACAGCTAATGTAGTCTCTCCCTCCTAGTCCATGTTTAATGCACACGCCCTCACCCTTGCACGCCCTGCAGATTTCGAGATGCCTCGACCTCGGACGATCTCGACTATACGGACGGCTCTGACGCGAAGCCGCGCAGCTGGCCTGCGCACATGCACTGAAGGTGTATCAGTACGTTGTGCCGTACTCGCGATTGGTGCGTTTTATTATTTGATTGCACTCGCCCTTTACACGCACAAAGGTGTTTTGAATCCTACACATATGGCTTGTTTATTTGGGTATCCAGATGAACCACACATATAGCTAGACTTCCAAATATCTTCGTCGCAAAAATACACTTAACAGTTTCGTTTCAATAAGACCGAGAACCTCATTGTCCGCTCACGTTTAATCGCATTCATTATCGCACTATAAGATAGGGTGATTATGCACGTTGACTAGTATTATCGGGCGGATTCTGGCTGACCATGTTGGGATATTTGGTTCATATGAACCCCGTCACCAAATGTCCCCCAAAAAAATCAGGGTGTGTGGGGGGCCAAAAAAGACCACCATATGTCTAGTTGGGCTTTACCCACCCTCCCCCTCCTCCCTGAACTATGGGCGAAAAACCCTGGCCCTCAAAACCGAGGTTTTGGTCATTGTTCAGTGCAAACCAGCCGGACCGTGAACGAAAAAAAGGGCACTTGCCCGTCCCCCTAGCCCAAGTCTGAGTAAATACATCTGTTTGGATACATCCTGCATTGCTTCCCTCCACAGGAATCCGGAAGCGCACAAATATTCATTGAGATATGATTATTTTACGCTGGAAGTCTGAAAAGTCTGAAAATCTAGAAAGATCCTCCGCACCTCAATATCTAAAATTCCTGTGTATAGATACCATGGGTACCATCTAAGAGCGCTCATTCGGGGCTGCACGATGAGACAAAAAAGGGAAGCCGTACGACAGCATTTGTGGACTGGTGGATACTGGGGATTTACACCTGGGAGGAGAGAACTCCAACCGGGTCCCACAGGGTTTTAACAAGATGTCCTACCGTATAGGCGGCCGGCCAGTCCCAGATAGCCAGCGTCTTGTACGTTCGATCCCCTGGAACGATGTCATGTTCCGTTGACATTCTCGTAGTTATCCTGTGTGCAAAGCCACCCATACAGTACTACCTGCACGTCTTCTGTAAACTCGTTGTTTAGTTCTTGGACGACGCGAGTATAATATACTCTCCCCCCCCCGCCCCCCCTACACAGTCGATGAAGACATTATTCTATTCCATTAGGATCGGGCTGCTACGACGGTCCCCTTTGTAACATTGTTAGCCATACGAAATGATTTGCTGTGCGGCCCCTGTCCGCTTGAATTTTTGTCCTGAATTAGCTGGTTGGATTCCTTCAAAAGGCATCGGTGTCGGTCTCACTGAGTAACTTCAGTCTCGAATCAAACTCTCCGTCCCCGTCGCTCTGGATTTCTCTTCGTCACATCCGTCATGCATCTCCCCTCGAATTGGCATCAATTACCGCTGCCCCAGTGTAATAAATATTTCAAAGTCAAACTTTCAATCATTGTTTAGCTATTCTGAGAGAGTCCCACAGGGGTGCGGCTGCTGAGGTTGTTCCGTACACAGCGCATTATAGTAGGTTGCCACTCGCGAACCCATTCTGCGAGCCAGTTAATAATATGGGGTGAGGAAAAGTGATAGCCCGACACACCTCGACCAGGGTATTCAGACTCCTCTGCAACTGTAGCATGGCTGGTTTCACCATTTGCAATTGCATACGACGCCACGGCGTCTGCCGGCGCACGCTTCAGCGCATATGCCGCCCCACACACTGACCAGCGAGGACTGACTCTGTTGCGGACGTAGTCACAGAGAAGAATGAAGGGCCAGAAACAGGCAAGCAGAGATAAGAAGAGCAAGAATTTGTTACGCCTTGTGCGGTTGATGTAGCCTTCCGATTTTATGTAGAGTTTTGTGATCGGAACTGTGAAGGTGACAATAATCTTCTCATTCTCCGGAAAAGACTCGTTGGCGTGGATGGTTTCCAGCACGGCTTCCCTCAGCCTTTCTAAGTCCCAGCCATGTGCGACCTGACCGTGTAGTTTCAGAGATAACCCGGTTAGTAAAACGGAAATTGTTGACCTTTTCGTAGACAAACTGCTTCACGTTGCTCGGGTTCGCACTTCAAATAAATAAGTCAAACTGAACAGCAAAACGTTCCAGGATCACTTGCCAATATTCTTCGGCCCACTGCCGCAGGCTTTTCGAGGATTTCAACGCGCTACCTCCCTGTTCTTCGAGGATTTCCTGGGGAGGAAAACCGCGATATATGCGCGCACGACGATCTCCTTTGAATTGACCGATCTGGGCAGCGCTCGCCCGGGTCGTGCCCTCAGGGAGGTCTATCTCTCGTTCCGTGCCCCCCCGGTAAACAGGATCAGAATCCCGGGCGGAGAAAACACGACTGGCGGCATCGAACACGCCCACATCGACAAAGAAATCAAAATCGACATGTGTTTGCACAGAGGTCCGGACCCCGACGAATACGGTGGTGACGTTCGCCCCTGCTACCACACCAGTTGTCCTCACAGTGTGCGTTCCGCGACAGTGAAGCAAAATCTGCGGAGCGGATGCGGATTACGAGAGGAGGAACATATGCAACGCCTCTGTAGAAAGCTTATCAGTTCACATTGCTGCATACGTTCATCTGAAGCATACCCCCATCGGACTGTAGATCCTTCCTGCAGATTTCAAATTGGCCGCCAGCAATGCGGGATTCTGTATGTGGGGCAAGTGTAATTGGAACTGCCTCCGGCATGGACTGAAAATATGGATCCACGTTCTGAAGTGGCAGGGAACTATCCGTGACGGGCGGGTAAACAACGGCGCCTCTGTCGCTCATGTCGTGGCGGGAGGGTGCAAGTGTAATGAGCGATGCGGGGGAACACAAGAAAATGAGACGTTTTGAGGCCTCCAGCAGCGCCTTTTAATGATACAGACCAGCGCCTCTACGCATGGTTGCCCCGTCGAGGTTTGCCTGGCAGGCCTGTCGGTTCCAACTTCGCAAGCGTCAACGTCGATCTCGGGGTTGAAACTGATGGGACGGACGTTATTTCAAAGTCGCAGATACTCTGCTTATTCTTGGAGCTCAAACGGACGCCCAAGGTCGGGATCTTGCCCCTAAGTGCGACCAGCAGTTCAAAACCCACCGTGAATCAGATAAAACTTGACGGCCGCGTACATCGGTGATGTGGCGTTCCCCAGTATTACGGATGATTTAGGCGCTGGTTCGAGCGTTAGATGTTTTCATTCACGCTCGTCGTCTGGGTGATGCTTACTGAACATGCGGCAGATTCCTGTGAAACCAGTGTAGCTGGAAGCGGACAGACGGAGGAGGGGTCTATTACGGACCGTCGCAGAATTGCAGTCTACTGCATATCCAGCCAACCAGGTGGAATTTGACCCTGAAGACGACTGCTGCTGAACGTGAATGTGGATTCCACGTAGAGCGACATACTCATGAATGCGTTGAAAATTTACAGCAGAATGGATTAACGCTGAATGATGTCGTCGCTCTCCAGACGCCGCTGATTGTAACTTAACATGCGTGCTACGTTCGTTGGGAGATCTTCAAATAGATGCTTGCTGAGGGCGAGGAAAATCTTGTGCACTGAGGACTTGATGAATGGATCTGACACGATACGAACGTGTGAATTCAGAGAGTAAACACTCGCATCAGCAGCTGAACACAGATTGCTGAAATATTGCCGCATACGTGCTGCTTTCAGGTGGCTACAGATAAACGCCAAGGTCCAGTTGGCATGTCGAAATCGGAACGCGTGTGATGCGCGGCGCTGCGTCAACACCGGATCAGCGAGTCACTACGTCGTCTGCACATGCAGTGTACGACCCCCGTCCACACATTTCCGCATATTCATGCACACGCTCGAAGCATTGGTACTCATCGGACGAGGTGCACGGTGCACAGCTGCGCCTGTTATCATACATAAAACCAGCGTACTCTAATGTAATATTTATTTCGGACAACGTTAGTCAAACCCCGGAACTTTCTCTCTGCCCATGAGCCCAGTTTGTCCCCTTCTATATGCACCACGACGCTCTGTTTTAGAACCACGCCGACTCGCGCCTGGCTGCGTAGGTCGACCACATCTTCCGACTTGCGCGTGCGTGGCCGGTAAATTTCTATCAACCGCGCATGCACGACGCGCACTGTCTCCTGAGGTATATACCGCAGGAGATCCCGAAGCGAAAGGCGCGGTGCGGGAGCTTCGCGGTTAGCCATGGGATTGACCAAACATATCTCCCCGTCCAATACAAATATTGTGTCCAGATCTGATAAATCGTGGTCAACCTGCAACGAGGAATTGAAGGCACAAAACAAAACTGGATCAATCACCCAGCCCGGGAGGTAGATTGCGATGTGTCCGCCGTTTTGAAGAAAACGATCCAGCTCCGATGACGGGGTGTCCACCCACAGGGTTCATACCCAAGTACGGCCGTCCTAGGTAACGAGACGTCGAAGTCGACCAGGCGACAGAACGTTCTAAATGCGCCTCCCATCGCCTGGTGATACATATCTATCCCGTAGAACATCAGCTGGTATATACATCAAATGGAATGAAAAAATACCTGGAAGTTTGCTATCCAGGGACATTGACCAGTGCCGTTGCCACTGACACCATGCCATACACTCCCGCTGCGTCGTGAAAACCAATGTATCCTTCTCGCCGACCTTTTCTTCCGCATCAAACGCCAGTGGAACCTCCGCGCGAACGAAATCCGCATGCAGGCCGCCGTCCCTCACCAAACCGTAGATAACCAGCGTGCGCATGTTCAGTACCAGCTCGCACGCGCAACGGGCTATACACCGCGCGGCGTTGGTCTCGGTGCGGTGTGCGGCCATTAGGTCGAGGACCAAGAATTCTGTCGCGCCCGTTGGATCGAGAGGTTCCTTTTCCATGGAGGGCACTAAGGCGAAAACTGCCAAGGGAAAAATGTCAGTGGAGGGATGGTGTGTGGTAAGACACTCTACAGATATATTCTGAGACGAGGACGACGCGGGCGTTGATGTCCTGCAACAGATCAGAGTCCTCGACTGTCCTGGTGTCTATGCTATCGATTGCGCTATTTAAACACTCGCCTATAGCAGGGAGGAGATCTTGAGGACTCGGAGGCAGTTCAGACAGCGGCGCCGAAAGGTGCGTCCACTGGCTCCACGGCGTAGTCTTCGCAGGCTAATGAAAGCGAGGAGAAGGAGTAAGCGACTGTTTTGGAACGCAAGAGGCATGAAGTTCGCACCGAATCCAGAACCCCATAAATCAAATATACTACTGTCGCGGCGCCAATTCCTACCCCAAAACCCTATTAAGTTGCCCGCTCCATTCTGTGGTACAAAACCCGGCCCTGTGGCTGTGTCTTGAGCATAGCCACCTGTTTTGTACCACAGAACAGAGCGGCAAACCAATAGGGTAGTTGGCGACCCTGCCAAGCAATGTGTTGAGTTCTCAGATGGCGGTCGCCTACACTTGTAATCATAGATAGAGGCTATATTCACTATTTCAAATAGTTCTGGTGTAGATATGAGGTATAGAAATGGTTGGAATACCTGTTTCCGACCAATGGAATGATGTGAACGTAATTTAATGAAAGGATAGAACTGGAGGCAAGTGAAAATGATCACGTCCACAGGATTTCGTTGATGCCTCATCAGTACTCAGTGACAGAGAGCCCTGGAAGTCATCCAGTGAAGGTGATTTCAGCTTGTTAAGATGGGTATTCTCTGCATGCGATATGGTTGCAATTACATCCACAACTATCGGAGGATGAGAACTTGTAGGATATGATCCTGTGGAGGGGATTGTCTGGTTGAGACATTTATTCTGTGCACCCAATGTATTCCAAGTATGTAATTACATGGACGGATATTTGTGGAGGAGGAGAAACCGTGGAGAGAATTGGCTCCAGGGAAAACTGGTTGAGGTGATTCGGTCCACGGAGGTCCGGGACGGAATCTGTCCCGGAATATTCCGGCAAATTCCCTACATCACCGTCTGGATTCAGTCAAATTTGATGGAATGTGCCCTGCCAGAATGTATGTCTGGTTAATCCCAGGCATTTTCTGGCCTGCGATCAATACAACTGATGTGTCTTTGCTTTTTTGCAATCTCACTCAATACCTGACCTATGGTCACGGTCCAACTGCTATATTCTTGTACTACATGCCTTAGTTAATATTCAAATGTCTCTCCAAATTTAAAATCCAAGTTGTGCACTCAGAATTAAATAAATCTATCAGGATGTGAGTTATATGCCCGCGGCATGAAAGTATATTGGTGGACACCGCTAGACATCACTGGACCCCCGGTGAGTGCCGGCATACACTGTCAGCCTCACTACGTGCTGTCGATCGGCCATCTCCGGCAGCTCAACCCTAGGTTATTCTCCAGTTTTTAAGAGGTTTGAATTCGAGGCTGCGCACTTGGAGTTAGACATAATATTTTGATATACCCCATAAGACCAGAAATGTGGCCCTTCCAAATCTGGACTATTTCCCCTTCATCACCATAACCTTCTGCAAACGGAATTACTTGATATGTGTTCCACAACGAGGCCCACAATTTAGCTGCGCACTAATTTCGAAGAAAAAACCGGCCTACTGCGCAACCTCTGATCACTATCACCCACTTCCGTCCCCCCACATCTGAACATCCCTAGCCCAAGGGGTACATATGGGCAAGCCCTCCCGAAAATTTGGGAATTTTTAGACACCCCCTCGACCCCCACACTCAATTTCATCTGCACACACCAAAATGGCTGCCCGTAGCCTTTATTCGCTTCTATGCACTAAGTTTACCCTCATTCGCCTTAAAAAAACCTGAAAACCTGTTTCTGCTAGCTTGTCCCTGTATGTACATCTTGGGCTGAGTTCTGTGGGCAGAGTATGCCAATCGGTGGCAGTACATCTTAAATAATAATGGCCGAGATTTTTCAAAACCCTTTTATATACCACTCCAATTTGTGTGTACAAAAAGGTGATCACAAAGGTCAGACCTACCCCAAGAATTTTCTCGGATTTTTTTAATTTCATTCTCTTTTACTCAAAAGTGTATAGCCACCCCGCTTCTCTCGGAGTGTACAGCCACGAGTCTGCCCACAGAACTCAGCCCAAGATATACAGTGTAGAATGTCTGCTCTACTCCGCAGTACAAAATTTTCGTGATCCAGTCGGTCGATATCGGCACGCTGAAGTTTGCAGAATGAGCAAAAATTATGTGATCGGTGGCCGGCAAAGCCTAGCGCCTTTTTGAGGGCAAGAATATCCCCAATAGCCGGGATAACTGCCACACGATAGAAATCGCCGTCTGGGTGATCATGGGTTGGGATGTGCTTGCCCTCCCACATCTCCAAAAATTGTTCAATGACAGGATCCGCAAGCGCTGTAATTGTTGTGGAGGACGGCTCCTTGGGAGGCGGTGTGATTCCGGCAAAAAATGTGTTGTCGGTGAGATGCCAGAGGTGGTAGGGAAGATTAAGACAGACCGCCATGATCGCACCACATGAAGCTGATTTCCCAGCGATTTTGTTGAGAAAGGGATTAAACCAATCAATATAGTAAGCAAAGACAAGGTTGTTGTAAGTGCGGGTGAAGGATCCGAGGCTCTGCCACGCCGGGCTGTCCCAAATCGAGGACATGCTGTTCGGATTCGGGGAATGATCGTGTGATTTTCGAAGGAGCTGCTCCATTCCGGGCCGAGATAGAAAGTGAGAAAGCCAGCTCGTAAAATCCTGCGTGCTGTAGAGACGTCGGGGTACAATTTTCGGGCCGGCTCGAGTTTGTCGCTCGACCCAAAGAGAAGTATTGCATGTTGCTGCGTTTGCCTCCCGTGCGAGACAGATTTGGGGCAGCTCTGTCAGCGAGTATGCGCGATAGCATTTTGGTCAGCATATGGATCGGTTAATTACGGGCTCGATGGAAAGCTGTTTCATTGCTGTTCGGACGTCCTTCGGAATGCCATGCTTGCCAGCAGATTCCGTGCCCACGGTCACCATTGTGATAATTATCCCGAGAACCTTGAGTACCCGGTGACTTGCGTCGTGACTGAGGCCACATATCAGATGCAGCCAGGACACAAGTGTGCACGCAAAAAAAATTAGTCGTCGGTGCATCGAAGCAGGGCCTGAGACTCGTCAGGGAGAAAATGGGAATGTGTGAGGTACATACTTGGTTCTCCCTCCAGTATATTTACATTTGTGCTGACAATGGCTGGCATGGGTGTTGTCAATTCCTCTGGCTGGACTCCAGACACGGAAACTAATTGGGGGGTCTGGAAGGAGATACATTGGTCAGAATTGAGATCAGCACGCCGCAAATTCAGATGCTCAACGTACGGGTGGCAGTATGCTTAGCGAAACCAACTCCTGGTCCCTCTTGGCATGCTTCGCAATCGTGACTCGGTGAAGCCACTTGCCGTTTTTCATTTCACGAGTTTTTGACAACCATTTTTGTGATTTGCAGTCGGAGCTCCTGCAGAAGCAAACCCCGTAGTCCTTCTTACCCTCCTTAGGGTCCGGCTCCAGCATCGAGGAGAGTGGGGGAAGGGAAGTAAGATGCCAGTTGCGGGCCGGCGGCTCCGAGCAGATCCTTATACCGAGCGGGGAAGTGCCATCAGACCTAATTTTAAACAAACCCATCATCCTATCTACGATATTGATATTGAAAGGCGCTGAACACAATCTCTCTTCACACTCCATTTCTCTGCAAACTGGGTTCAGGTATGGTTGCCGTCCAGAGTGTGTGATGTACCATCAAGTGTTTTCCGGATCGGGTCACACTTCGTTGTCACACGTAGATTAAATCAATTCGAGCTGTACTTATTATTATTTAAGAAACAAAGAAAGTAGCTGCCGCCGCCGGGAGGCCGGGTGCCCGCCGTAAGACAATGGGAGCTGCAAGTGACAGCAAGACAAAGGTGCAAGTGACAGTGCAAGTGACTGTAACCCTTCAAAGCGCAAATGACACGTGATTGTCCGCCGTGTTGGTAGAAAAGGGGTGGGAGCTCCCACCTACGTTTAGAGGGATGATGGGAGCTCCCAGTGGAGGATTGAACATAAAGTGGGAGCTCCCATGTGAGATTTTGGTAAGTGCTGGGAGCTCCCACCTGGTGTATGTGATTGGTAGGCTGGGAGCTCCCACATGCGGTTGGAGGAGGGCTGGGACCTCCCATTGGAGGTTTGAACATAGGGTGGGAGCTCCCACATGAGTTTTCAGTAAGTTCTGGGAGCTCCCACTTGGGGTATGTGATCAGCGGAGATAATATGGGCTGGGAGCTCCCATGCAGAGATTATATATGGTGTATAGTCAATATGGATCACTTGAAATATAACGTAATGTTATAGTCATATGTCCCGTAGCCTAGCACCCAAGTAATCCAACCATCCCACAGTGCACTGCCCGAGCTGCCAGGTGCATATTCCACATGCCCCAAGCAGCAATCCAACCATCCTGCCCTGCCAATCCAACCGTCCTGCAGCACAGGGATCCAACTGTCATGCAGCACAGCAATCAGAGGGTGGCCCCCAGCAGCGATCCAACTGTCCCACCCTGCCCCCAACCACAAATCTAACTGTCCTGCAGTGCAGCGATCCAACCATGCTGCCCAGCTGGGATCCAATCACCGTCCAGAAGGGATCCAACCAGCGCCGCACCCTGCGGCCCCAAGCAGTGATCCGAGCATCTATATGCTGTGCTAATTTATAGCCAACAATTACCCTACATGCCCTGAACACAAGGGCTGCACGAGGTGCAAAATACAGCTTTTTCTGGCAAAAAGGACCCCAGACACCCCAGGTTGAGGTGGGTGCTCCCATTTCAGGGCATTTGCGCTGGGAGCTCCCAGCCAATTTTTTTGGTTCCGCCTGCGGTGGATGGGAGCTCCCACCCACTTATACCTATATTTGGAGACTCCCACCCAAGTGGGATTTTCCTATTCCATGGTGGGCCCTTTGGGCCAGTTATTCAAACCGGCCCATTGGGCCCTTGGGGTACCTAAATAAGGTGGCCTGAAGTGCGTCAAACGTCAGTGCTGCGTCAAAATCCCTTTGCCGGCATTTTGGGACCTCAGAATAAATGATTTAATGTTTTCAGAAAACTATCGGTTCAGCTTTGTCTCCATGTCGGCTACGTCCAACACTCGACCCGCGCAATTAAAAATCTCCTGAGCCTCTGTCCATAATTTCACCGCTGCTCCTGTGTCCCCTCGAACTGACGATACTTCTCCCAAACCAACCGCACATTCCGCCCGCCCGCAATGCACACCGATCTCTGTGAAGGTCTCGAACCCCACCGTGTACAAAGTTGCAGCCCCCTCTATGTCGCCATTGGCAATGAGCACGTCCCCGATCCGCCGCAAGGCATGCAGTTTCTGGATGATTCCCGTCTGTCGCGATTGCGCCAGGTACGTCACTGCCCACCTCAAGGCCTCGTCGAAATCCCTTTCCTGCAGGTATATGTCGCTGAGATACTCGAGGCAGAGAGACTCACTCCATACATCTGCGCCTCGGAAGAACTTCAGGCAGCGCTTGTGCTCCGCCGCCGCGCCGAGCCTATCGCCCTCGCGGTGCTTGACCTCGCCTCGGACCAGATCACAGTACCAGATCACATTACTCGCCGTGGTTCGCTTTGCGATTGATGTGACGGTGTCCAGGCGTCCCAATATGTCCGCCGCATCGGTGTTCAGCAGCACGTCCAGATGAATCGTTCTCATAAGCGAGTTCATGCAGAACCTGTCGAACTTGAGTGGCGACGCAATGCGCAGAATCTCAGCGTAGCTCGCTCGCGAGGCGCGATAGTCCGTCTGCTGTAAATGGACGACCGCCTCGATGTCGATGATCGCAAGATATCCGGTTGAATTTTCGAGGCCGCATGCAATAAGGCTCTGCCGTGCCTCTTTGCAAAGGCTCAGTGCACGAGAGAGCTGCCCTGACAATGCGCACAGGCTCGCCTGGATCTGGATCTGGATCTCCAGAGCTCTTGACTCCAGTATGAGATTCCCCATCCGACGAGCGATGATTCGGCCTTGGGTGGCCAACAGGATACCCCCGCGCGGGTCGCCGCATTGCATTTTCAGCCGACACCCACACATTATTGCGCGTAATTTCTGAGCGTCCCCGGAATTGGAGATCGCCAAAGCCATTCCGTTGAATCGGCATAATTCGGTAATATTGCAAGCTCGAGCATAGTAAGTTGTGGCTGCGTTGTATAACTGGGCTGTATGTATTCAATGTTAGCTGCCATTATGGGACATTGAATTTTTGCGGAACGATTCACCTTCTCCCACTGGATCCTCAGCACTCTGGAAAAGGTCCGCAGCCTTGTGAATCAGCGCCGCGGCTTCAGATTGTGGAACGGTTGAACCATGTTGCTCTAAAAGCGCACATGTCATGAACCCGGCCAGGGCAGGATGACCCGTTTTTTCGATGATCTCAGGAACCCGCTCAAACAGATCCGTGGAGACACGGTGAATGTCGTAAAGGAAGGCATCCAGGTCCAGTATCCCATACCCGATCGCCGTCATCTCATCCTTTGTTTCACGCATCCCATATTCCATAAGACTGCGAATATTGGCGAGGTTCGCGTTTATGCTGTCCACCAGATCCACGGAGCCTAGCTCGCGATATGCGTTCCACCGCCCCAATAGTCCACCCAGATATCTCGTCAACGGCTTGACGATGCCAAAAGAGGGGGGATGCAGTTTCTGCATATATTCACGGATGGGCGCGAGTACTCGGAGCCGGTGGTCAGGCCTCACGAACGCCATTGAAGTCCTGATAAGTGTTGATCTACACCTCAGGATATTTGGAATATGTTCAGCGCATATCCCCAGCTCAGCATCTGATATTCCGTCTGGCAGGAGGGACATCAAAGCCAGGAGCGTCGCTGCATCGGGAACCGCTCGGAAGCGTCGGCTGCATAGGGACAGCATTATGGACTTGTTGAGATTGGAGTTTTTGTCGTGTCCATGCGAGAGTATTTCGGTTGTTTCGGCACGATATCGCGCCAAAGTGGAACCACAGCCCTCGAACGCTGCGGTGTTGGCCAGCAGATTAATGGCCAGGGGCAGATTATCCGTCATTCTGAGGATTTCCGTCATCTGCGCCTCCTCGTCTTTGTCTACGGGCTCGTCGGCGATGTCGAGGAAGACTTTCCGAGCCGACACGTCGTCCAGAGGCTCAAGTGGGGGAAAGAAAGGGCGCGTCCACTGTACATTCCCAGGGCGTTCAAGTCCACGCATCGTGACCTATTGCGCTCCATGAGAAATTAGGCAGCGATGGTCGCAAAATAAACGACATACCACCAGTGCCAACTGTTCAATCTCAGTCAAGTGGCTCAGGAATTCCTCTGTTTTGGAGCGGGACTCCTCGCTGAACTCCCATGGCGTCTCAAAGTTATCCAAAACCAATATGCACGGTCCCCCTTCGGCCAAAGATTGAAGGATAAGACCCTTCAGATCTCGGTTTGTTGCAACAATCGCAAGGTAAGAAGACAGGGTGAGCAGTAGATCCTGTATGGAGAGGACGCCTTCACATGAGACGAAGTATCTGCGAGGGAATTTCAGAACTAGTCTTGCGTCGTGGAGGGCGGCTAAGGCAAGAGATGTCTTTCCGATCCCGGCGCTGCCCAGAATTGCCACGCGTGCCGGCCACATCAGTAGGATCCGCAACATACGCTCTAGAACAGTTTTCTCGCCCGTGGAATATCTTGGGAGTCCCCGGAAGCAGGGAGATGGTTCCTGAACTGGGTGGAGTCAGCCGCGGATCTTCGTCAGGGAGAATCTTGTCGTCTACCTTGCTCCTTCAAAATGGGTGCTTCCACGGAACTAAACACTTCAAGATTAGTAACACTATCGAAAGCCTGGAGGTGAGATGACACACCGAGGAACCCGTGTCCGATTCGACCGAATCTTGGATCAAATCCAACATCTGGTGGTGCCGGACGATGATATCCGTTTCCATTTGCCTCAACATGGTCCCGACCATTGTCACAGACGCAATCTAACAACTGTTCAGCTCCAATTTAAAGTGTCTGCATGAGGCATTGAGTTACCCGGAATCCTTCAAGCGATTGATCTAGACGAGCCATGCAGTCCTGGATTTGCAGGGAGATTTCACTGCTATGCAGAAATCGTCGGACGCACCCATGTTTCTGCTGTCTGGCAAGACAGATCCCTACATTACGAGTGGTCCTACATTGTTGCGGTCAGGCACTTCGTCGGCTGAAGAGATGGTTCATACTCAGCAAATCGTAAAACCCGATCGGTCATGTCGAGGTTGAACTTCCCCTCTGAGGCAAGGCTTAACTGAACGATGATGGACAGTATCATGTGTATCCGGTCCAACATCATTGCGCACTGATTTTTGCTTGTGCTCATGGACTACAGTAACATCATGAACTCCTGCAGAGCGGAGAGGAAAGAAACGTTACCTGCGCCGTCTCAAGAAACGCAGTCACGGCTCCGGTGAGAGGACGGGCGAAGGGGATATTCAAAGCATTCGAAACATCGGACCAGGAGGTAACGAGTGCTGAGACAAAACTCAGGAGCCGGGCTAGCCCCTTGTCTCTGGTGGAAACTGGAAATTGCGGCATCGTGATTCAAACAAGTCTTAGCAAGGTTTATATCCCTTTTGATTCGGTTACAATCAAGTGACATGAGAGTCGAACATGAAAGACTGATAGACTACTACGTATCACAGTCATGGCACCAGTGACAGATATGTACCGGGTCCCCAGGTGACAGTAGCACTTCGTGATATTTTTGCACGGCACGGGAAAAAACCTGTGCATATGATTCTGTGCCTTTCTAGGCACAGATATCGTTGTCAAATCAGCCGACTTGAATCAGCGATGTTCTTGTTCGCAGCTGACCTTTTGTGTCATGCCGAGGGCGTGCTGAAATCGCCGAGAGGCTATTCCTAGCATGTTGAGATCGTTGACAACTGCAACAGGAACTCCTGTCACATCGCCCACTGTGCTGTTTGATATCGCTGTAAATACCGTGCGAAACAGCCTGGGAAAACTAGCTCTTTTCATCCAAATGTTGTCTGCGAGCTCGTTTATCACAGGTTCTATCTCTTGTACCGCCCGAAAGATCGTATTTCCGTCGTCGTGACTGAAATGACCATGGGCCTGCCAAAGCAATCTATTTTTATTCCCGCTAACGGGAATACCGGGAAAAGATTACTAACCTGGAGCGCATCAGTTGCTGTGGCCAGTACCGAGTGCAGGCCTGCTGCAGCGACATAAAGTTCCTGTGTAATGATAATTGAACCTATATAAATCCTCGGAGTGTGGATGACTTACCATAGGACCAGTATCATTTGCGAACGGCGCATGGAATGCTCGGAGGATTTCCTGAATGTGGGAAATGTGTTCACCTAGGGCGGCGATGGCAGTTCTCGCTCGTACAAGCGTAAAACTGCCAGTCACAAGGGGCATGCTGCAGAAGCCAAGGGCTAAAAGTGTGACTCCGAGTTTCATAGTGTGTTTGAGCAGTAAGTTCGTTCGCTCACGCTTAAATATCTCCCCCGGTGTGACGCATGATAGTAGCTCACCAATTCAACTTCCTACTCAGGACAGGTGTGACGGCCAGTCTGCTGGGTCGGACGACTTGCCCGTCCTCGCAATCTTCGGTGGTGGATCGATGGAAGTGAAATTGGAATCTGTTCGAACATTCCGAAGTTGTCTCTGAGAGTTTCCTATGATTCGCCGAGATGAATGACCTGAGTAATTTCGGAAACGGGCTTGAAGGAAGAATAGGGAATCAAGGGGAAGTACCTGAGATATATTTTCAATGTGACCGCCACAGTTAGATATCCTCTAATCCTTACTACTCTGCCTCAATGTAACCCAAACACCCATGATCGAAGCGCGTCCTGCATTGGTTCATGATTCAAAGAGGGACAGCTGTCACCTAATACTTCTCGATACGGTTCCTGAGGACCTGACCAAGGCCCAGAATTCGACAGTTTGATGGGTTCTTCGACATGGGTGCCAAGAAAAAACCATTACATCGACGTCGTCTGTACTGCAAGTTCACCTTCGACGCCAGCATAGTGACGGAGTCGATATCTAATATGTTCTGACAGGGAATGTGAAAATCAAAGCAGCCTAAGGACTGACCACTCCGAGTGTAACAACGCCAAAAAGGACTTCACTTGCTCAGCTATTCACAGGGGCATCTGCGGACACAGGGTGCGGTTACATGAGCGATGACATCGCACCCACATCCCACTCGAGAAGCGTGAAAGGAAGGATGTATTACTACCGAATAAGCCCCGATGTGATGGAAAGCAATAGAGATACCCCGTGATCTAAAATTCGACAGATTCATGGTACTCCTTCCTCAACGCTGAATCGTTATAACACCCGCGGGTCACCCTGAATCCTTTGCGGGTGTAGCATCTTTAGAAGTGGAATGTCGAAATTCAGTACGCCGTGTTCCTTCTGCGACCTCCAATTTCAAAACTTACTGAACGCTTGTACAGTTGTTTTTGTCGTCGCTGCATTCTTTTTCGGAAGTGCCCACCCCGGGACAGCTTCTAGTGAATATCAACCTTCGCTAAACCAACAGACGACTGATTAATGTGGACACAACAGGCCTGACAATACCCGGTTTTGCCGACATAACCAGTGCAAGCTGGATCTGGGGCCCTGTGGTTGTGCCTACTGGAAGTCTGGGCTTCCGACGGGTCTACACTACCCCCAAAGGAAAATTCGCCACCGTAGCCAACTGCCAAGCGGGCACAACGCGACTCACCCGGATGGCCTTCTACATCAACGGTAGAGGAGGAATCACCTCATTTCCCATTCTAAACCTTCCTCTCAACGGCTTCTCCAACCTTTTTGCTATTGTCGGCACCGTCTCGACATCGGTCGATCCACCTGCAGGCTTCATCGCAGCGTGTCAGATGGTCTTCAGCGATGGCACGATTGACACCCTGGTGACGGCAGCAGACGGGACGTGGCACACTGCCCCAATATCCGGGAAGTGCGACCTCGCATTCACAATGCCGGGTTACTTCGAGAACCGCACCTGGGTTGGCGCAACCCTGGTTGGCCCGTTTGAGAGCCAGCCGATAAGCGTTCGCCCAATGCCTCCACCGGTGACGTTCGCCGCCTCCTCGTGGATTTGGACGAACGAAGGGACGAGTCTCCCGGGGCAGGCCCGCGCGTTCCGCTATACATTTAGCCCACCCGCAGGCGAAATCCCACTTTACGCGACGGTCCTCGTTACCTGCGATAACAGCTATACGTTCTGGCTGAACGGGAACCTCATCGCTGTCTCTCCCACGACGACGGATTGGACCGTGGCGCAGCGCTATGTGCTCCAACTCATGCCCGGACTGAACGTGTTCGCATTTGCAGGCTTCAACTGGGATGTTGACCCGAGTCCCGCAGGGTTACTGGTGAGCGCGCAAGTGGAGCTTGCGTCTGGGGCGCTTGTAAACTTTGTCACCGACGGTACATGGCGCACACTCAATGCTCAGGCCCCGCCAGTCAACTTCCAAGCGTCTACGTTTAATGATATTAATTGGAACAGTGCCACGAGTTATGGGATATATGGTGGTGGGTCGTGGGGCTCGGGAGTGGCCATTCCATCCCTCCTACCGTGATTAGGTACTGACATCGCACGAATCTATGTCGATCGTTGAAACCAAATATATATACGCTTCCCGAGCCTTCGATAATCTATCTGTAAGACAATAAAAAGAGAATGACAACCTCGATATATATCTCATCCGCCAAGTCAGAAAATCAAACTATTGTGAACAGCCATGAACTACTCCGAAAATCGCATTCCACAGGATTTCCGCAGAACATGATGAGGCGAAACCTTGAGGCGCGCCGGATCTTGACACCACCGCCGGAGTTTCGCCGCAAATCGAGGTGTACAGTAACTGCTGCGCGAGTTCCTGGTTGAATTCTCACAAAAGGAAGCGGATCAATACGTATCGATGCTCACCGCGCGCCTCGCGCAGCCTCACAGCCGACCTTACAAGTACAGCCTGCAAATGCTATCAGTTGGCACGCGGATATAGAAATGCGACGGAATTGGGAAGATGAGATTTCTGACTTCCATGCGTACCATTTTTCAGGCATTTTCTTCCTTTGGTGCCAGGAATCTGAGTCGAATTATATGAGTTGGCCCGCGGATGTAGTGGCAGTGATTCTTGTATAGAGATGCGCATGAATTTTCTTGAAGGATGGGATTCCTAACTTCCATGCGCGACCTTCGTACCAATTGTCAGGCATTACCTTCCTTCGGTGCGGTGAATCTGAGGTAACGCAAAAGATATGAGTTGGCACGCGGATGTAGAATGCGACGGAATTAGGATTCCTGACTTCTATGCGGGAACTTCGTACCATTTGTCAGGCAGTCTTCTCCTGAAGTGCCAAGCTCAAGCATCGGGCATGTGTATTTTTGAGTACTCCCATATCCAGTCGGATGCATTCTAACAGACCAATCTTGTGATACCACCTTCCGATTTTAATACATTGAATACGAACTCTGTGGGCGGTGCACGATGGAAATAGGCGCCTATGAGGGATCAGGATCACCCACTGGCGAGAGGGAGACCCTCAGATGTTACGTGTAATTGATCCAACTTTGGATATATGCATGTCGGAGCTTCTCATTCTGGAATAATTCTAATCAGAAACCCCGGTTGCAGGCAGGGACCCTTCCATACAAGGAAAATTTGCGGAAACCCACGCAAACGCTTAACAAGAAACCCACTTACGGCACTTACAACCGGCGAGCGGAGTTTCAGAAATGCGTTGAGGATTGGATGTAGCTATGAGGCTGATGCTCAAAGGTTTTGCAGAAAAATTTGCCCTCGGAGGCAAAAGCTCGGCAACCATCGGCACCAGCTCCGGCACGCGGAGGGTTTCTCAGAACCTGGGTTTCCCAATAAGGATGCCGGAAGCCGGGGTTTCTGAATAGAATTATCCCTCATTCTGGGCCTGGCGATATATCCCCGATCACCCCTGGAACTTCGTTCGACAGATTCATCATACGGTGAAGGTCTTTTAACAATCCAACAACCCAGATTTCAAGTCTGCCTGATATTCCCCCCTCCTCCCAGAGGCATTTGCTATCCCAGTGTCGCCAGCCGCAGAATGTTGAAATCTAGTACAGTGTACTCTTTTCTGGGGAGCCGATTTCACACCTGATTAAACTCTTCTACAGTTATTTTCATCGTCGCGGCACTTGTTGTCGGAAACGCTTACCCTGGCTTAGCTTCTGGCAAATGCGAGCTTTATAACTCCCACTGCAGAAGACTCATATACCTGTAGATTTAGTCCCTCGGACAGTACCCGGCTTTGCCGATATAACCGATGCAAGCTGGATCTGGGGCACGACGGGGGCCACTGGAAATCTGGGCATCCGGCGGGTGTACACTAGTCCTACGGGAAAGTTCGCCATCCTTGCCAACTGCCAAGCGGGTGTCGTTAATAACATGACCTTATACCTGAACGGCGTCGGTGGAATCGCTTCGTTTCCAATTTTATACCTCCCACTCAACCCGTTTTCCAACCTGTTCGCTTTCGCCGCCAACGTCACCACTTTCACTAAACCAGGAGGCTTCATAGCGGCATGTCAAATTGTGTTCAGCGACGGCACAATGGACACACTGGTCACCGCTGCAGACGGGACATGGCACACTGCCCCGATAACCGGGCCGAGTGACCTAGCATTTATACTGCCAGGCTATTTCGAGAACCGCACGTGGGTCGGAGCATCCTTCATTGGCTCCTACGCAAGCATGCCGCGCGGTCCCATAACCTTTCAGCCCATGCCTCCACCCGTGACGTTCGGTTCGTCGTTTTGGATCTGGACGAGCGAAGGAGGCTCGGACCAATTCCCAGGGGAAGCCCGCGCGTTCCGCTACACATTCCACCCTCCCGAAGGCTTATTGCCACTCTTTGCGATGGTTCTTGTTACCTGCGACAACGGCTACACGTTCTTCTTGAACGGGGAGTTTATCGCGATTTCCCCCTCCATTTCCGCAAGCTCGAACGACTGGAAAGTGGCGCAGCGCTATGTGCTCCCACTGCAGTCCGGCCGCAACGTGTTCGCATTCGTAGGCTTTAATTTGGATGTTGGCCCAAGTTCTGCAGGACTACTCGTGCGCGGCCAGGTGCAGCTCGTAAACTCGACTGGTGGCAAAGCAGGCTCCACACTCGTCAGCTTTGGCACCGATGGTACATGGCGCACACTTAACGGCCAATCCCCGCCACTCAACTTCGAGCTTGACTCGTTTGATGATTCTAGCTGGAACAGTGCCACGGCTTATGCGGCGTACGGCGGTGGGGTATGGGGCAACATTACCATTCCACCCCTCACTTAGCCAATGGCAAAACTGGGTCAGCGATGTAGTAATATCTCTTCATTCTGTTAGCCATGTCCTTTGTAACATTTGTACATCATTTTGAAAAATCGGGCCTGAATAGTTCATGCATGTGCAGCCGATGCATGCAACAAGCGGGATTCTACTCTTTTTCGCCCTTCCCGAGAAGCCCGAGTGGATGAATTGTTCTGACAGATTGGTGCTGACACATGTACAGACGGACACGCTGGTGGGATATGACTGGTGGGATAGCCGCAAGCGGCGAGTCACAAACCAAAATTATTTTCAACAATACGCACAGCTCGCTCGGGCCGCGCTCGCTGCCATTTTAATTTTAATTTACGAAAGCTGAATGGGGGAGACCAGAACCGGTTACCGAGCGTAGCCGAAGGAAGTCCACGTGCAGCTTACATAACGTCTTTTTGGTCTTTTTGGACAAGGCTGAGCACGGTAAGACACAAGTAAGACACAAAGCTTTCAAAACAAGTTTTGGTTTGTGAATAATCACAGACATGAGCTTATCAATTTTAGACCTGCAGTGCCAGTAATTCCAGCTTCACGGACCTTGTGGGTGGAGCATTCAGTAGCAAAGTAGACTCATGACCAGTATGTATACAAAATACCGAAAATATGTGGCAAGCACTTCGGTTGTATACAGACTGGTACATCTCGGGATCTTGCATTGGGCTGACAGCGGAGTTTAAAATTTGGCTGAGGCCCGCTTGCACTTTGAAATTTAAGGAAATTCAAATTATCATGAACCTTTATGTGCTAGAAATAAGTACATTTGCCTCTTCAGATTTTTTTTCATTGCGGATGGAGGAGTAGGAAAGGCCATCGAGTTTGGGGCAGAATTGATCGATTTTGATGGCTCGCTTATCGGCCGATCGCGGCACCTGCCAATTTTTCAAACTCCGTTGGCAGCTCAATCCCCTTTCCCGAGATGTACCAGTCTGTAAAACACCGAAGCGCTCGCCGCATTTTTCGGCATTCGTTTTACAGACTGGTTACGAGTCTGTTAGCAAAGGGTGAATTATACAAGAGTAACAAGACGAACAGGTACCAGTATTAATTGGTCTTTACGCAGCCTTCTTCAGTGTGAATGACCGAGCCATCGGGCTCGGGAATGCACCTGCAACATGCCTCGTGCTCGCGCATGCCGTGGATTGGGATAGTAGTTGCGGTGCCGGACACTGCAACGAGTGTGAGGGAGAAGAACAGTTTGGTCAATCGCATCGCGGGGATCCATCCAAGGCGGAATGCATTAACGCAGTATGCAGTCGGTGTGTTCTTTCTTGTTTCTTGAGGTTCGGAAACTTACTGCTTGTCAGGTATTGTGACTGGCGTTCTAACCACTTTCCTTTCTGTGGGTGGTTCGAGCACCAATACCGGCTTTGCCACATCCTTGCTGGACATGACCACCTTGCTCGCAGGTGTTGCCCTCTTTCGGTCATGACCATGTCATATGGGGCCTGATTGGGTGCGCCCAAACCTTTTTTGCAGAATCTGTTATGCACATAAATTTTGTCCTATCTATCTTAGGCTCAGTTCTGTGGGCAGATCGGTGGCTGTATATGCCACCCAGCTTTCCCCAGAGTGTACAGCCACCAGTCTGCCCACAGAACTGAGCCCAAGATAGATAGGGTCGATCACTGCGTTCCGTGGCTGGATCCACCGAGTTGGTGGACCTGGGCTGACGTCAGTGGACCTGTGCCGACCCGGCTTGGCAGAGTCCGTGGAGCCGGGAAGCTGCCGGGTCGGCACAGTTTGTAAATTCGGTGGACCCGGTCATGAAACGCAGTGGATAAGACGGAGAAGCCATCGATCTGTGGAGCACTTTCGGCCGATTTCACCTGGGCCTCATGAATTTATATCCAGCGGCAGTCCAAATTGGCAAGGAAAACATCAGGAAGCGCGGAATCATGTATTCCTGACTCGGAATTGGGAGCTGCAATGTCCGATTTAAAATCATTTCTGGGCCCTGCTACAAAGGCTTTGAGTCATTTAAATTCGTACTAAGCTCACATCGACTACAATAAACTGTCGCTACGATTCTAACAACATGGCGTTGAAAGTCACGCTTGCTCAAGGTACGTTCCGTCCCAACTACCATTCTAATTTGTTTGCAACTGAGTATACATCCTGAACTTACATATTCAGTCAAGGGGTGGCGAAGTAAAAAGTGTCGGATATTAACTAAAAAAAACCTCCTGTCAGGACCCCGGAACTCGCTCGACCACCACCACCAGTCGGCAATCATTTGGAACAGTGGGCCGTGCCTCCGGGCCAATAGCGAAGGGGATCAGATCAGGCATCAACGATACATCAAACGCGCTTGCGCCGAGTTTCGTTTGCAACCTGTATGTGTCCCCAAAGATCCAGTACCTAGCTACGGTATGTTCATACCATTATAATTAAGTTTTGCTACTATTCTACTCTCTGGAATGCAACTTTCCCGAATTTAATCGGTGAAAGCACTGAACTACCTGGGTCCCAGAGACTCTGAGAAAAGTAAAATGGGTTGTTGAGGTAAACAGGAGGTAGGGGGGAACAATATCGTGGATGTGCATGTAGCTTGCGATGTCTAAGGCCGTCCGAGTGCGCATTCACGTCGCGATACGTGTTGTTGATACTTGTTGATTTTGTCTCGGCAAATCCCGTTTCTGCTTCCTCCGACCGTAGATTTTCAGGCAACTTCAAGATAGTTACATGGATGGACTCAAGGAATTAATTGGAACAAAATGGATATCTAAAATTGGCACTAGAAGCCCGGGAAAAAAACCTTCGCAAAACCGAGGCAAAAAGTGGTTTGCCAGGACCCCGGATACTCGATCAGGTAGGTCACGGTAGGAGTCGATGTCCGGAATTAAGGTTTTCGCCACCCCTTGTATTCAGTGATGAAATTAAACCAGTTTATTACTTCATCTTCGCCCCACAGATCCTCATCCTTCTCTTCACGATCGCTGCGGAATAAATCGGACAAGCTAAAGTCCATTCAACAACATTAACTCCCGGGGCCATTCGTTCCCTCGTTGACTCCTGCAGGGCGCAGCCCCGTTCTTTTCGGGGAGGAGAACCGCAAAGCCTCGTAACCCATCTTTGCACCGGCTCTGCCACAGAAGCCGCGTCCGCGATACGCCAGCATATGCGCGGGAAGGTACGCGAACGACACACAGGCGCACGACGCACGGCGAACGACTCACGGGCGCACGAGCGGAACACGCAAACGGGCGCACGCATGAGGGGTGGGAGACGTAGGGCAGCAGCCGCGCCGCGGGTCCCCACATGCGGCGCACGTCTCTGGAGCGCAGTTGACATCGTAAAGCAGAGTGGCCGACGAATGTCCGTACCCACCAATCGCGCCCAAAGCGCCCCAACAGAAAAGGCGTGAAGGGGGGAAAACGAAGAAGGGAGCAAGAGATCAAAGGAGTGTGCAATAATGAGCAATCGGACGAAAGGAGGAGACGACGGAGCAAGGGGAAAAAAAAGCGGCGGTGCGAATATCATGAAATGAATGAATGAGGAACGGAAGACAGAAAGGCAAAGAGGAGAAAAATATGAGGAAAGGAGGAAGAAATTGAATGGAAGAATATATGAGGAAGTACTCTTCTCTCCCGCCAACGACGCGAACACCCCAGAGCACTCCCCAAGAAAATAAAAGGACAAGTGCGCAGGTTCAATGCGCGACGAGAATGAAGGAGGAAGCGATGGGAAGAAAAAACATAGAGCTAATGATTGGAAGAAAGAATGGGGGGAATATTCAAGCAATAAAAACGGAGGGAGGAATCAATGGAAGGAAATGGTGAAAAAAGGAGGGGGTAAGCAGGAACGAGGAAGCGTTGCAACATCTTAGGAAACGAGGGAGCGATGCAGGGCACCCGAAATGCAGGGGAGGTTTTTTAAAAAAAAAAGTGAGCTCATTATATGGACACGAAACACAGGGAGGGAACCGAGAGGGGGAAGGTGATGAAAGGAGGGGAAGGGTGAGAGGGAGGAAGAAGCCAGATGGGGGGGAGGTTGAGGAGCACGTGGGGAACGGCTAAGGACAAAATTGGAGATGGAGGGGAGGGAATTTGTATCGACATGCTAGTACGGAGGAGCAGCGGGTATCGATGAAATGAAAAGGTGCAATTAAAACGAAACAGGAGTACCATGTCGGCGGACTCGAGCGTAAATCAGTAGGGTGGGGGGAGGGATGACGATCCGCGTCGGGTGCCTCGCCGTGGTGACGCCACGAGCCCGCGTGCGCCGGGGGGGGAAGGGGATAGAAAGAAGGGTACAGAACGGCGATAAAGGGGTGCGTGCGCGGTAGAAGCCCGATGGCATGAAGGGGGCGGTAAGGGCGTGCGGAAGAGCGGACGGCGCCATATTGCAGCACGCGTGTATGCTTGCTAGCTCGCAGAATGTGTGCGCCGAGTTGCAGCGCGAGTGCTCGCCGAGTCGTAGCCTGCGCGCACATCGCCATATGATAGCACGCGTGTGCAGGGGAGCTACATATTGGATGTGGCCTGTTTTGCCCATTTATAGAGGATAAGACGTGGATGGGCTATGTGGTGTAGTAGTGAGGATGGCTTGGGACGTCGTGGTCCAGGCGTAGTTGTCGCTGTTTGTCCGTAGCTTAGGTCATCATCTTGCTTGCTTTCCGCCATCGGCGTGTCTTCGCGAGAGCGCAGCCAGCCACGTCCCGGATCTGCTAGGGGTTGGTCAAGTACGACCACTCCAGTGGAGGGGCTGAGGGAAGGAGTCGTGGATGGGGGAAACAGGATGATAGGTGGGGACATTGCGGCTAGGGATAAGGGGGGCGCAGCGGAGGAAATGGAAATGGAGAAAGTGACGAGAGAGCGTACCATGCATGTGTTATATTATCCTTTGCCATCCTAGCTCGAGCATCGCGTGCACGCGTCGGGAGAAGGTGCAGCAGTCCCCGATGTCCGCGAGTGCGGCAGGGTGGCAGGCGGTACAGGGCGTGCGCGCCCGTGTGTGGGGTAAATTATGAAGGCTCGTTAGCCGAGTGCAGCAGTTAGACCCAAATGTTCCAAGATGGCGAGGAGGAGGTTAGGGAGGAGTGATGGTGAGTGGCTAGGGTTAGGGCCAGTTGAGGATCGGTCCACGGTCCGGCGAACGGCGTCGTCCTGGTGGCGCACTGCACATGGTGCTATCGGTCGGGAGTGCCTCGGTTACGAGTATTTCGACCTCTTCTGGCTGAATAGCTGCCATAGCATACAATTCTGTGGTGCGTGGACGACATGGATGGATGGAGGAGTTAGGGTTACGTATGTAATACGGATCACCGCCGTGCGGAGTGATCCGCGCATTCCCCTACCGACTGGGGCCGGGCTGAATTCTGTGCTGTTGAAATTCTTCACAGCTCAAATCTGTTTAGAGTACCCTCAAACCTGGCTAGAGGGCCCCATTTCGAATCTCGTTCGCAAGGCACGCAATTTTCCGTGTTTCACACACCCTAACAGTCGCCAAAGACCCCTGTTTCTTCAAGCTCTTCATCTATAGTTTAGCTGATTTGTGCCACGAATTCGTATCCAGCCTCACTCCCAAGGGGCAGATGAAGCATCAGGATGCGCACCGAATCATGCATATGTATTTGTGCATTGATAACCGATGCGATGCAGTAATATGCGCGGACCGGCAAAGCCAGTCCGCGTCACCGAACTTCACTGGCATTCCACTATGCATACAGTGGACTTCAGTGGTCGGTCCTCACATCCAGTCACATCCACTGGATCTTTTACATATCTGCTGAACTGCACTGTATCCCCCGTACCCACTGCTACAACCATTTATAAATAAATTGTTGGCCTGCGTTCAACAAGGGCTCTGCATGGGCCGGATTCCAACAATTTAAAATATCCAGTGCGATCCATTAAAGCCATGGCAGAAATCCACTGTACTTACTAACCATATCAGATAAGATATCCACAGGATGTGACAGCATTTTTATATCATAAACCCGCTGTATATTTGTCACAGTCAAGGCTCAATCTCGTCCACTCTCGGTAAGATGAGAGGGATTGGGTAGTGAGATGTGTAGAGCTCGAAAGATGATGGAATAAAAGGTTAACTACTACAAGCGAAACACTACTCTACTTATACTAAACGGTCGTAACTGTGTGAACTCTGTACATATGGAAGCCTGTATGTAAACGTCCTGTAGCCTCATGTCAGAATGTTCTTCAATGTTCTACAACGTTCTACGAGGATAAATATATCCATGATGTCATGCCTCGCCTTAACCGGCCATCTCCCAGTCCTCTCGGCTAATCCTGACATCGTTGGCGTCATCGATATATATGGTCTGGGCGCTTATGATCTTGGGTGTCAAGATAGGGGATGTCGGTGTTGTCTCGATTAGATTAGATTTGGCATCGAATTGTGACATTACCCCCCTCTTAGGGTCGACGTCCTCGGCGACCATGGTGAAAGCTCCCGTGTTTGGATTAAATAATTTTCGTTCCGGATACGGTAATTTCTCCGTCTTTGTTTTGTATCGGCGAATGGTTTTGTCCCAAAATCCCTTCGGCAGGATCGGCACCGCACGTATCTGCAGATTGTGCTCGACATTATAACTGTCTAAGAGCTCCTGCACGTGCGTCAAATGCCTTCGTGGTTCCCACGTCCGTTCTCCCTTCGGGTAATTTTTCCATTTGATGAGGTATTGATAACCTCTACCGCGTTTTCGGTGTTTTAAAATCTCCTCCACCTCGTATTCCTCAAATCCACTGACTATCTCTGGTCCGGGCCGTTCTTCCCTTCAGTGCGCCGGTGGTTCCACATACGGTGTCAGCTTTGCCTCGTTGAAGACCGGATGTGACAGGTCCGTCTCCGGCAATTTAAGCTTATATGCCGATGCGCCGACTTTCTCCAGGATTTCGTAAGGCCCTAGCCTTCGGTCGTCCAGCTTCTTCGTTGGTCGATCTGTGGTGATATCTCGACCATCCAACCACACTTTATCGCCGACCTTGAACTCCGGCGCATCACGCCTCTTCCCGTCGTACTGTTTTTTCATTGTTTTTTGCATTTTCTCCAGCGCAGCTGCCGCCTCGTTGCGGATCTTTTTCATTTTTTCGGCAAAGTCGTTCGCTTGCGTGACTCGACTGTGTTTTCTATCCCCTTCCAGGGGTGGTATCCTGTGTTCGTGTAGAACGGCGACATGCTCGTCGACGAGCTGGCTTTGTCGTTGTGTGTGAACTCGGCTAGCGCGAGCCACTCCGCCCAGTCTGATTGTCGATAATTAACAAATATGCGGAGATATTTCTCGATCTCCTGATTCATCCGTTCGGTCTGGCCATCCGTGATCGGGTGGAACGCCGTCGAGGGGTTCATTTCGGTCCCAAGAAGGCGATTTAACTCCTTCATGAATCCTGATACATATCTCGTGTCTCGGTCCGAGATAATCTTCCGCAGTATTCCGTGATATCTAATCACTCGATCCCAGGTCAACCGGGCCACTCCCTCGCTCGTCATCTCCATCGTGGTCGGTTCGGTGTGGATCATCTTCAAGAAGGTATCCACCCAAACTTGAATAGCGTTAAATCCGTTGCTGTCCGGCAGCGGTCCGATCATATCCATAGATATTATCTGCCAAGGCCCCTCGGCGATCTTGTGAGGGTTCAGCTTTCCTTGCTGATACCAATGCACTCGCGTTCTCTGGCATGCCTCGCAAGACTTTACATATTTGGAAACCTGGTTGCCTATCCTAGGCCACCAATAATTACGCTCAATCATTTCCTGCGTTCGGTTCTCTCTGGGATGACCAAGCAGTGGGGGGTCGTGATGTAACCCGATAATCTTATCTTGAAGTTCCTCGTTCCGGGGAACATATATAAGTCCGTTATAATAGATAACTCCGTCCTTCTTTTCCCATGCTTGTAGCTTTTTCTCGAGCGCAAGCTTGACGCTCTTATCTATCTTTTTCTCCTTTATGATCTCTTCCAGTATCTCTGCCTCCGGCCCTTCGAGTGTTATATCTTGCGCTCAGAAGTGGTCGGGTTTTAGCATCACAATGTTTTCATTATTGCTTTTCCCCTGGTCGTGATCTGATCTCCGAGATAAGAGATCCGCCTTCTTGTTCAACGCTCAGGCCCGATGCCGCAGAGTGAAATCGTACTCTGCGAGCTCCGTGATCCATCGGACTTGTCTCCGATTCAGCTTCTGCGGCTTCCGGAAGTACTCAAGGTTCTGGTGATCTGTTAGAACCTCGAATGTTTGCCGCGCTCCCATCAACATCTGCCGCCACTTGTCCAGGGCGAGCATGATCGCGAGCATCTCTTTGTCATAGATCTCGTAATTCCGCTTGGTCTCGTTCAGTCCGTGTGACTGGAACGCTACAGGGCGCCATTCGCCCTCCTGTTCCTGCTCCAGGATCGCTCCCGTCACTCCGTCCGATGCGTCCGCTTCTAGCCGGAACTTGCCATGATCCGTCGGCAGTGCTAGCACAACGTCTTCGGCAATGCGGTCCTTAAGCTTCTGGAACATGTCCTTCTGCTCCTGTCCCCACGAGAACCCCTCCTTCCCGGTCAACCGTGTGAGCAGCTTCGCGACTTCGCTGTATCCCCGGACGAATCTCCGGTAGAAGTTGGTGAACCCCAAAAACGCCTGTGTCTGCTTAAGGTTTTTGGGTTCGGGCCATTCCATCACGCCTTTGATCTTGGCGGGATCCATTCTCATCGAGTTGTAGGAGATGATAACTCCCAGATACTCAATCTCTGTGCGTTCGAACTCGCACTTTTCTGGTTTGAGAAAGAGTTTATGTTTCTGGAGCGTCTCCAACACTCATTTGTTGATTGCCCGGTGTTCCTCCAATTCTTTGGTGAAGATAAGGATGTCGTCTAGGTAGACAATGACTTTTCCCTCGTTGATTAGATCTCTGAGGATGTTGTTCATCATCGTCTGGAATGTCGCCGGTGAGTTTGTCAGGCCGAAGAACATCACCAAGGGCTCGAATAGGCCTCGGTTGGTCCGGAAAGCCGCCTTCCACTCGTCTCCCTCCTTGATCCGTACGTTGTTGTACCCCCAGCGTATGTCCAGCTTCGTGAAGTACTTGGCGCCGCGGAGCTTATTGACTAGCTCTGAGATCAATGGAAGTGGATAACAATTTTTAATCGTCATCTCGTTGAGCTTCCGATAGTCCTGTACGGGCCGCAAGCTGCCGTCTTTCTTCTTGATAAAGAAGAATGCCGAGGCCATCGGTGACTTTGATGGCCGGATCCGTCCGCTCTTCAAGTTCTCTTCCAAGAACTCGTTGAGTTTTTCCTGCTCGACTACCGAGAGTGGGTATATCTTGCAATCTACAGCCTTTGACTCTGGCTTGAGTTCGATCGCGTGATCCCATGGTCTTTCTCAGGTAGCGAGTCAAACGATTCCTTGGCGAAGACTTTGACATAGTCGCGGTACTGCTCCGGGATCTTCTCCTCCGTCATCCGTTCTTTCTCATGGTCTCCCTCCTGCGCCATGCGTTGCGCCTGTGTCTCCTTGACCCGAAGGTCGATTGCTTCTGCAAAGTCTACCAGGAGTAGAGACTCCCCTTCCTCCAGCTCGTTCGCTTGGCTTTCCCCGGCTCCGGATTCCGTCCCCTTCATGTTGCATTCGGGGGGGCATCGGCTGAAGAGTATTTTCTGCGCTCTCCAGTCGATCACGGGGTTGTGCTTGAACAACCAATCATATCCGATGAACATCCGGGCCTTTCCTAGCCCGGTCACCAGGAAGCGATGCTTCTCCCGGTGTGGTCCGACTGCCATGATCAACTCAACGTAGTGAGTGATCTTGCCTCTGGCGTTGTGCTTCAAGCTCGTGGAGCTCGAAGTCTTCAGCCTTGCCATAATCTCGATTGATGCACGATGCTGTGCTTCCATTATCGAGAAGTGCTTTGACTGCACGCGTCTTCCCGGTATCCAACGTGGTTATCCGGACGTTGACCAACATCTCATGATGTTTCCGTTGCCTCTGGTATTCCCGTAGCTCCTTCATGAGCTTGTCCTTCGGTGTGCCCATGGCCTTATGGGACAACCACTTTGCTGCCTTTAGTCCGGTCAATCCGGCCGGTACCGTGGGCGCCTTCCCTTCTTTCTTCGGCGCTTCCTCCTTCGATAAGGATTGAGCCATCGTGACATCGTCACCCTTTTTCGTCTCCGTATTTTTATCACTGGTATGGATTCCAGGGGCCTTTTTGTAAGCGCTCCAGCGCTTGTTCGCTTCATCCATTCTCTTGTTCTTTAAGTTATTTTTCCGGTTCTGGTTCTCCAATATACGTATTTTTTTGTTATTTTCTACACTAGCTACTAAGAAATCGTTTATGTTCTTTCGTAAGCTACTGTTTTCCTCTGTGTACATGTCATCCATAACTACATTGTCCGTGGTATCATATGTATCTATATTTAAGTCCGAGAAGCGAACTCTTTTCGTAACCAGGGGAGGGGGCGCCGCTTTGGCCGCAAGCGGGGGCCCCTTTAAAAACCCTTCTCGCGAAGGACGGCCACCAGGGCCTGCAGGTCCTCCTGCGAATAGTCGTCGGTCTTGATCGACCGGATATTAAACTTGTTCTTGCGAGGCTCCAGGCACTCACGTTTCATGTGGCCCTCCTTGCCACAGTTATAGCATAAGAAGGGCTTGGCCGCCACCTTTGCCCTGTCGATATCCATGGTGTCGCCGCCTTTCGAGACCGGGATCTTCGTCCAGTCTGGTCCCTCGTTTTGTTGACGGGGTTGGGACGCCCCGGTGTTCTGTCTGGGCCCTGCCGGGGTCCAGAACATATTTCCTTTAAGGAGCCTTCCTTGCTCCATGATGCCATTGATCACGAGCATCCTTTTCTTCAGTTCCCGGTACTCCCCGGGAATCTCGATCGCTCCGGCGTATAGATGACGCCGGACTTCCTCGTTGACGAGGGTCTCCAATAGTTGACACAGGAATGTGTCAAAGATTGCGTTTCCGGGTGTGTACCCGGCTTCCTCTGCAGTAAGTTCAAACTTCTGCAGAAAGTCGGCGAGGGGGTCCTTTCCCTGCCAAGTGTTGATGAGGCGCAGGTGCGCCGTTTCTCCGACGTTCGTGTCCTTGAACGTCTTCTCGAGCTCAGCGATGAGCCCTTCGAATGTTGCAGCCGGGTGCAACGTCCCGAAAGCGACATACTGTCGCTTCCAATTTCTTACCCAGTTTGAGGCCGGGCATGCCTTTCCGTCTTCATCCCTCAATAACGAGAGGGTGAAGAAGATCTTAGTGGACTCGAGTGTGAACTCGGATCCGTATGCCGCCACGTATGTCGTGAGGGCGTCGTACCAGGTATCCCACCTGGCCTTGTCGTTGCCGTCGAACAACGGCGGAGTCTTTGCCAAGACTATTTTTGACGCCTGTCTCGGTGGGGCGTTTTGGAACAATCCCGTGAGGAACATCCTCAGGGATGGTGGTGGGGGAGGTGTGGGTATGCGGGGGAGAGGTCTTGGTGGCGACCTGGGAATGAAGGGGGTCGGGGCGGGAACGAAACTTCCATCCGGTAATTGGACGAAGAACGTTTGGTAGGGTTGGGGCGCTGGTCCTTGGTGCATGGGGGATCCCTGTCGGTACATGTCAGGGATGGGCAGAGGGGTGGAGGCGTAGGTGATTTGTGTGAAGGTAGGAAAGGAGAGAAAGGTCTCTCCTGGTGGCGAGGCGGATCAGGCTCGTCGTTTATCCACTCGTGGACGGAGTCAGGGGTCGAGGACCCGCTCGAGGGTACGCGGTACGTCACTGCTTTCGGTATGAGTCCGCACGAAGCGGATGGTGGAGTCGATGTGGTTTGTTGCTCACAGAACTATCCCGGGTCTTCTACGACACCCCCAGCGATAGCGAGATAGTCCTCCCCGAAGGTCAGGCTAGTGCTCCTGCGACTGCTATAGGGCTGGGGACGGTCTCAACGTTTCCCGTGGCCTAGCGTCTGTCTGTTCGAGTGAACCACAAACGATTGGCGCTGCAATTGTTTAACGTCGGTGTGGACGACGTGAATGTTGGTATGGGGGAAATGGATCTTCAGGTAAGAGGCTGCCACGACGGCAGAAAGAGGTAAAGAGGAAGAGTGGGGGGATGGCGAGGAAAGGAGGTCGGTGGGGGCGGTACGAGGGTATGAAGGGTAACCTTTTATTATGTCACAGTCAAGGCTCAATCTCGTCCACTCTCGGTAAGATGAGAGGGATTGGGTAGTGAGATGTGTAGAGCTCGAAAGATGATGGAATAAAAGGTTAACTACTACAAGTGAAACACTACTCTACTTATACTAAACGGTCGTAACCGTGTGAACTCTGTACATATGGAAGCCTGTATGTAAACGTCCCGTAGCCTCATGTCCGAATGTTCTTCAATGTTCTACAACGTTCTACGAGGATAAATATATCCATGATGTCATGCCTCGCCTTAACCGGCCATCTCCCAGTCCTCTCGGCTAATCCTGACATCGTTGTCGTCATCGATATATATAGTCTGGGCGCTTATGATCTTGGGTGTCAAGATAGGGGATGTTGGCGTTGTCTCGATTAGATTAGATTTGGCATCGAATCGTGACAATATTACAGGATTTCCACCAAACTTCGGTTACCTACACGGGACATCTAGCTAAAACCACTGGATTATGAAAGAAATACACAGGAGTTTAAGGGACATATGCTGTATTTCACTGTATCCGGAGCACAAATACACTGGATCTTACGGGATTTCGCTGTACATCGAGCATAAATCCACTGGATCTGACAGGATATCCATTGAAATCCACCTTAGTTAAGGAAGAATACACAACACATTAATCAACGCTCTCCACTTGCTCCCCAAACTCAGCAGTAGGCTCATCCATTTGTAATTACTGCAAGCTGTGCATAGCCCCGCGGAGCTCCAGCAATATGTTCCTATGTATTTATCTGCATCCAGTGGAATGCACTGAATTCATCCCGTACAGTGCAATCCACTGGACGCAGCTTGAGACGCAACGATGGCTCCACTGGATGCACGTGGGAATACAGTGGGCATCACTGATGTGCATTATCTTATTGATCACTTCCATCATATTGCACTGATTACCGGTGACAGTGGATGTCCACCAGTGTACACCGGTGACCTTTGTTGGTCCGGGCATAAAACTCACGCGATGTTGTGTAAGTTCATGATGAGACCAATTTTCGGGCATCTGATAGTACAAGCGGGGTTCGCTCATCTCTGGGCTCAGTTGGAGGGGGAAATTAATTGTTACTGCGGGGAATTTCAATGGGATTAATTCACGCTCCGAGTGCGACGTGAACCATGTAGCGCATCACTGCAATTAATTTTCCATGCAAGTAGAAAACGCGCCAAGATACAGTCGATTCGAAATGCCAAGAGGATCAGGACAAAAGGGGGAAGGAGCTTGATAAATAGATAGATAGGAAACGAGCCCCGAAGAGGATCGCCGCACAATGTGAGGTAAACGGTTTGCACACATAGCAAACGATGGACGCCGTGTCGCGTCGCAGCACCGGCGCGCCAAGCCGCAGCACGTAGGCCTCTCCTGCCTTGCGGGCGGGCGGGAGACGCTGCTATTCGGCCAAACGGGCGGGAAGCGCAGCTATTCGGCGCGACATGTCGAGGAAATCAAATGGAAGTGAGAAAGAGGACGAGAAAAAGTGCACCATATTATCAGCTGCGCAGCGACTCTCCTATCTCTCCATCCTCGCCACCCACTCTACCAGAACCTGCCCTGCGTTATTCGTCCGGCGCCGTCCTACTGATGAGCATGAGTACGACGGGCGCGGACAAGCACGATCCAGTGCGCGCGAGCATCCCGTGCGTGCGGGGGCAGTCCGCGGCACATGCCGCGTATGCGAGGTTCGGGCATTGCGCCGTCGGTGGGAGGTGCAGGATGCCCCACCGATGGCAGGCACAGCATGCCACACCGGAGCAGCGCAGGGTTTCTGCAGTCCGTGGGCGAGTAGGCGGCGAAGGGGACGCATGGACTGCGAGGGGCGCGAGGGCACGGAGTCGCTGGTGAGGCGGCATGGTACTGTAGGAGGTGCACGGGTGTGGGGAGGGAACGATGAGGGCGGAGTGGGAAAGGGCTGTGGCTAGAAACGCAGGCGACACGCCGGCCCGTGCAGGCGCAGTAGGGAGGACAAGTGGATCCAGGAAATGGAGAGGGAAGGAGGGGAAGAAACGCAAAAGAGCGCACCGTGTCGGCAGGGTCGAGTGTAAAGCATGGTGGTGCGGGAAAAGGAAGACGGGAACGTAACCGGACGCGCTATGAATAACACATACCTTTCACGTTTGAGGAGGGTGCATTGCGCGAGGTGGTCTTGCGTAAGGCGCTTGATCCACTTGGTGCTGGAGGTGGGCGCCGTGGACGACGAGGTGTGAGACGAGAAGGTGGGGTGCTAGGGTTAGGGGGCAGACGTTGGGCAGTACGCGGGAGAGGATCTGAGGCTTGAGCAGAGTATCGCTCATCATGCTTGTCGTCGACGACGGTGGGAGAGAAGTGAGCGCTTAGCCGATCAACAAGCGCCGACGTCATATTACCTGTTGGAGTTAAGAGTTGGTGTGTGGCGCACGTTGTTACCAGTTCCCCGCGGTTCATTCCTTCGTTCATTCCTGTCGATGGCCATCATTGTACCGGAGAGACTAAATTCAGATCTCTAATTACGACTGTGGATTTGCAACGGCTTCATTGCTATTACTATTATTCCTCTATTGATTCCAATGCTACAAAGCTTGTATCAAGCTATTGACTGGGGTCGCTCGGTCTTTATCGGTCACATCGGTTGTCCCTTGCATTTAGTACCAAGGGGTTGCGCCGGCGGTTGAGAGGCGGTGAGAGCGCCACCGTTCGAAGCGCACGTCATCTATCAAGCCTGGCAGTGCAAGCCTACAGCAGTGCAACGAAGCCTTCTCTCAAGCCTACTTCCCTTTGACATCCACCATGATTTCGCTACTTTTTCTGGTCCACACTCTCTCTGGGCGTAACCTCGACTCACGAGCCACAGCATTCACAGACACCTGCGACGATATCAACAACTGCCGGAAGCTATTTGACATCGTCTGGGGATGTCTCATCACTATATTCGCGTGCACTTGGATTTCAGTACACCCAAATGTCCCTCCTCCTAACCAAGGCCCCCTCGCCCTCCTGTGGCGCCGACTGAAGATGATGCTTGTCGCTATTATTGCTCCAGAAGTGATGGTGGGGTTCGCAGCCCGGCAATTTTTCATTGCTAGGTGGTATGCAAAAGGTGGGCACACCTTTTGGGTTGGCACTATCCAATTCACTCATTTTTGCATAGAGCATAAAATCTCCAAAACACATGGGTTTTTCATATCAATGGGCGGGTTTGTGTCGCACGTCGGCCACCATCCCGTCACAACCCCCGACAATGTCCCCAAGTATCTGGACACAATATGTGTGGTGGATGTGGAGGATATAAATGACAAGAGCAAAGGCGATGCGCTTTCCAAAGGCATAGCATTTGCCCAGGGAGCCTGGTTCATGACACAGTGTTTTGCGCGCCTCGCTCAAAAGCTTCCTGTCTCTGAGCTTGAGATCACCACCCTTGCCTTTGCTGTTGTCAATGTCTTCATCTGGCTGCTGTGGTGGAACAAACCTCTGGATGTGCAACGGCCTATTATGGTCGTACCTGTCGATGATCAGCACCCAATCAGTCCTCTTAGGTCCCAACCGGAGGAAGATGGCTGGAGCCCTATTATGGGCATACTGAATGGTGGTTACAAGTCTTACGAGCCGGCAGTACACACCTCCGTGCCCTCATTCTGGTCTTCTTCCTTGGGCAAAGAAGCCAAAGGTGGTGTTCCTTTCTATATTGAATGCCTCGTCGGCACCATCTTCGGGGCCATCCACTGCGCAGCGTGGAATGCGGACTTTTCCTCCACCGTTGAAATGTTGATGTGGATATCCTGCGCATTATCGGTTACTGCAATTCCGCTTATTATGGCTTTGTGCTATGCAGCTGACAACATGGGCCTATTTCAAGGTGCTTCGTGTGGGGGCATATTTATGGCTGTGTTCTTCTACCTGGCCATTCTAATCTACCTGATTTCCCGGCTCTTCCTCATCATACACCCACTCATTGCCCTGCGAGCCCCGGCCGCGGGGTTGCTCATGGACGTGAACTGGAGCGTCTACATCCCGCACCTCTAGCCTCTGAATCTAGAATCGACTTGGACCGAGATCCATTCCATATTCAGTTTACGCTTCAATTCTCAGTAGGATTTTAAAATGATTGTGTCTGTATGTAATACCACCCCATATTATCCGTTCTCTTAACGAAATCTATCGAATCAGATTGTACATGTTTGTGCAGCATCCCCATTTGTATATCCCCATTCCTAATCCTCCGCTCTGGTCCTTCGTTCGCAGCTTTTTCGACTCCCACGAGTGCGCAGTATGCCTACAGCTATGTTCCATTTACGGCCACGGAGCTCCGCCAACACACCACCAGATCATACCTCCTGACCTTGAACTGCGGCAAAGTTACTCAGCTTTGAGTCTTTGACATTCCGCAGAATTATGTGCAAGCCTCATGACTTGAACACAAGACCAGAAGCAGCCGTACCGCAGTTCACCACAGTCATAACCACATTTCCCGCAATACTGCAGCGCACGGCAGCTATGCTGCGGCCACGTAGTCTTGCTTGGCATGCCGCGGTATAAAACGGCTCGCTTTCCCTCAATAGACTTTGGCGTTCTGGGATCTCACTCTCCGGTGCAAATCTTCCTGGAACTCTATGCTGCAAGCACAAGCTTCAGCCCCTACTCTTCAAATGCACAAGCACAATTATGCGCTCAGACACAACCCCTCATCAAATTGACTTCAAAACCGTGCTTTCTAACCCTCTGTTGGTTCTGCTCAGCCGCCTCGGCTCATGTACATTCCATCACGAAACATACTGGTCCCATCGGAACAAAGGATTTGTCTTCTCTCGCTCTGTTTCCACATTGTGCCCGAGATTCATGGTCGCCTGTTCGTTTAGAAGCATTCGTAGGATCGGAATAACTCATATCAAAAACTTCACTAACAGAATCTTATCGCTTCTCTTACAGCAACGCAGTTAGGTCGCCAATGTACATCTGCATTATTACGTTCAATATACCATAGATTTATGATGCAGTTCGCTCGCATCCCCCTTGCAGTGACTCTCGAAAAGGGACTCCGAGTTTTACCTCCCAGATTTCTCACAAAACTCGCTTATTCTGGTGAGTGCTACGTACTGGTCATTTGCTCGGACTCAATTTAGAGCAGTCGGGTCTCCCTGTTTGAAAGTTCAAGGTGTTGGAAGGATGGGCTTCATTTATTTCGTCGCTAAGGTCATTATGACTTTGTTATTATACCAAGCGCTCAATATTAGTGTGAGTAAAATGCCTGAGATTCAATAAACATCATTGTACAAATGCGCCCGAAAGATGTATATACCCGAAAGAGCCCTCGTGCCGGAACGAAGCGATGGCATATCTTGTATATGTTCACATTTGGCGACATTTTTCTCCACCATGAGGGATAAAATTCACAGTATTTGAGTTTAGTTTCTGTATGGTAATTTCTCCGTTCGGCTCTTTCCTTCACCGGTTCGCGAGACAGTGAGAGGTGCTCCACATAGTGTCATTGATGGATATCATTGAGGTCCTCCGGCCATGTTCTGCTAGCCAGACGCTAAGCCAGAATATCTCAGGGAGAAGCAGAAGTATGGCTATCTATTATACAAAGGAAAGTGGATCATGTGATCTTTGTCTCTGAGACAGATGCTGAGACAAACATGAGACAAACATCCTGCAACACTCTCTCCTCACTCGCGTCGCCTGCCGCACATCGCGCCCCTGCTCTTTCGACACGCGTTTCTCGATCTGGGATCGAATTCTTGCCGTGCCCAGCACATCTACCTGACACCTTGACATCCACGCCTCCCGTTACCGCGCTCTGCGCAGACTTCTTTGACATCCTCGCACTTCAAGACCGTTCTTAATGTGTCGCAGTCCTCAGATTGCTTCACAAGTAAGCACAATGTATATACTGCACCTGGCTAATACAATACTGTGGTTTTCTATGCTGCTTGCTCTGCTTTGAGAAACGGGCTCGGGCTCTGAAGGTACATATTTCTTTGCGCGATCCGTCACCCGTCACACCTGCAAAAATCTGAGACCATTGCTGTCGTCTTTCGCCTGAGTTTCTCTCAATGAGGGCAAGTATCTGTGGCTTTTTGGTGCTCATCCTTCTGCTTTTGTACATGCGGTGAGTCAATCTGTTTCACAGCGGTAAAAATTCTAAGCCTTTCTTAGTGAAACCCCGCCCACTTCCCCTGCATCGCCGTCTCGGGCTCGGCGAAGTCCTGGGCGTGCTCGCGACGCGCGTAATGCTGCGATGGCGCCCTTTTACCGCGGGTCGCGCTCTCAGCGTCGACCTATTTTTGGCGATGCGACTAATTCAGGACAGAACGAAAACGGTGTGCCTGCTGTTCGTCACCCATCCTCCCCAGGCCTGGATGCAGAGCGTGCTGCTCTTCGAGATGCTGATCGTGCGCGCCAGCTTGCGCTTCAGCTGACTCCAAGTCGGCGCCGGCGACGAGAACCGGGACACAATGAAAATCAGCGTCCTGCTTCTCCAACTCCCGGTGCATCGAATCCTCGCAGGCCAGCACTTCAGGTGTGTTCTTTCAGTGTTCTTACACAGTAACCCGCTCCTGACATGGTTTTAAAAGCGCCCTGCTGCAGGATCGGGCCTGCAGACTCCACCAGCGACTGCAGCTGCACCCAGTGCACAGGCTTTGGCACAGCAAGAACGACGGCGACGGGAGGCTGCTGCCGCTGCAGCTGCAAATCAAGGTCAAGCACCTCCACGTCCTGCCGTCGCTCCTGCTGCGTCAGGTGTAAATTCTGCAGCTCAACAACAACGTCGGGATCGTGAACGTGCAGAGCAACTGCGCCGCGAAGCAGAGGAGCGGAGACAGCGGGAACGCGAACCTCCCGTTGGCGGTGCTGAGCCGGTGGTGCCGCCAGCTCCAAATGCCCGCTCAGCAGCGCAGCAAGCACGCCGAGATCGGGAGCGCTTACAGCGTGAAAACGGCCAGCTTCCGACACCCCCGGCGACGCGGCGTCCACGAAACCGAGACGGAAACAATGCAGCAGGTATGTTTTTCGGTTTTTCGAGTCGAATATGTGCTTTAACTTAATGCTCTGCAGCTCCTCCTCCTGTACGCGAGCTTCCACTCGCCCGCCGTCCATACACAGAGCCTGCGGGTCGACATGACCTCGGACATATGAATGTGGTCTGTCGGCATTGCAAAGCGCTCCATTGGATGGCAGAGAAGACGGTCGCCTCGCCCAAGCGTGCCCCGGAATTTGGGTCCTGCTGCAATCATGGCAAGGTCGAGCTGACCCCGCTCACGGAACCGCCTGCTCCGCTGCAACTCCTTCTCACCGGTGATGATGCACAGTCGAAGGAGTTCCGGAAGAGCATGGCACAGTACAACACTGCGCTCTCTTTTACATCGCTGGGTGTTCGGGAGGATCACGCTATCAACAACGGCCGCGGCCCACCTGTGTTTCGCATCCAGGGAGAGCTCTGTCATCGGAGCGGTGCTCTTTTGCCCGCTGCTGGACACACTCCGACTTACGCACAGCTCTACATACATGAGCCCCGCGCTGCCCTAGACTACCGGATGCAGAACAACCCCACTCTCCGACGTGACACCATGGAGACCCTCCAAACTGTGATGCGAGAAAACAACCACTATGCCAATCTCTTCCGCCACTCTTACGAAGTTCTCGGCCAACTTGGAGACAACAATGCGGAAGACCATTCTGTTCGGCTCCGCGTTGCTCCCGGTGTTCACGCCCGCCGCGGCAACCTTCCAACCGCTGACGAAGTCGCAGTGATCTTGCCTGGAGATCAGTCGCAGGCGGAGCCTCGAGACATAATTCTTCGGCGGCGGACTGGCCCCCTGATGCGCATCAGTGACCTTCACACCTCCTACACACCTCTATACTATGTGCTGTTGTTCCCTCGAGGCGAGAGCGGATGGCACCCAGAACTCAGAGTGAAAGACCCCGACAAGGATCATCCGGCCCGCCTCACTCAAACTCGCTATGTCGCATACCGGCTGCACCAGAGAACAGACGAGCCAACCACTATCCACTATCCTGCGAGGATGCCGTCTTCTCCAGCGGTACATGGTTGATATGTGGGCTTCTGCTGACCAGAACCGTCTGCGCTTTCTCCGCATGAATCAGCCCCTCCTCCGAGCTTCCCTTTACAATGGTCTCGAGGATGCGCTCCATGCCGCCGATGACAACCTTGATCTGAACGAGATTGGGCAGCGTGTGGTCTTGCCATCAAGCTATATTGGGGGGCCAAGGCATATGGGTCAGCGGTTTCAGGACTCCATGGCTATTGCGTGCTATTACCGCTCCGTGGACCTCTTCATCACTGTCACGACAAACCCCGAATGGCCTGAAATCAAACGTGAGCTTCTTCCAGGCCAGCAACCAGCGGATCGGCCAGACCTCATTGCGCGGGTTTTTCAGCTCAAGAAAAAGGCCATCATCGACGATATTTATAAAAACGGTATCTTTGGACGTGTCGTCGCTTATGTTTACACTATCGAGTTCCAGAAGCGGGGTCTTCCCCACTTCCATCTTCTGGCTTTTCTGGCACCGGGCCAGAAGCTCCTCACGCCGGAGGACATCGACTCTGCTATCTCGGCACGCTGGCCCGATCCGGAGACACAGCCTCTCCTTTTTGCTACGGTCAAGAAATGTATGGTTCACGGACCGTGCGGGGCTGCGAACACGCGCTCTCCTTGCATGGATGGTGGCCGTTGCACGAAGCGCTTTCCCAAGCCGTTCTGTGATCGGACAAAAATGGACAAAAACGGGTACCCTGAATATTACCGTCCCGACGATGGCCGTGCTTATGAAGTCGGCGGTGTCATGCTCGAGAATACCTGGATCATCCCCCACTCCCCGTACCTCTCCGCTTACTACGACTGTCACATCAACGTTGAATGTGCCGCCTCGCTCTCATCCTTCAAGTATCTTTTCAAGTATATCCAGAAGGGTGGTGATGTTGCTGGCATGCAGGTGGAGAACAAGCGTGATGAGATCACTCGCTGGATCGAGGGGCGCTACATCTCTGCTGCCGAATCTGCGTGGCGCATCTTCCACTTTGACATGCACGACCAGCTTCCTACGGTTGTTCGTTTGCAGGTATATTTTTAGCTGCCTTACGATTTGAGCCGCTACTGATTCTTTGCTGTTCCAGGTCCATCTCCCCGGGCAGCACTTGGTCACCTACAATCCCGGTGAAGATGCGCAGGAGCTTCTGGAGCGTGCAGCAGCCGAACGCACCTGTCTCACTGCATTTTTCGAGGCTAACGCTCACGACGGCCCGCTTGGAGTTCTTGCACGACAACACACTTATCAAGAGTTTCCCCAGTACTTCACATGGAAAAACAAGAAGAACGAGAAGGGATGGGTGGTCCGGCGTCAAGGATTTGCTCTCGGGCGGATGTTCTTTGTGCTTCCGAATGGAGGAGAGCGCTTCTATCTCCGCACCCTGCTCACTGTTGTGAAGGGCGTGAAATCCTTCAAGGATCTGCGCACATACGAGGGCGTGCTGCATCCGACATTCCAGGATACCTGCCTTGCCCGCGGCCTCCTCGAAGACGACAGCGAATGGAAGCAGTGCCTGTCCGAGGCTTGCTTAATGCAAACCGGATCCCGTCTTCGCCAGCTCTTCGCCACCCTGCTCCTGTTTTGTGAGCCGTCCCGTCCACACCACCTTTGGCAAGAGTTCCGGCCGAAAATATGTGATGACCTCTCCCACCGTCTGCAAATCATGGGCCGTAATCCGACAGACGACGACATCTATGACTACGGGCTGTTCCTCATCGACAATATCTTGAAGGAGTCTGGGCGTACTCTCAAGGATTGGCCTGTCATGCCGCTTCCGGTGAAGGACTGGGATGTGGAGGTGGAAAACCCACTGATTGCGGAGCAGCTCAATTACGACCGTGACGCTCAACGGGTCCTTGCTGAGGAGCAGATTCCGAAGCTCAATGTGGAGCAAAAATCTGCCTTTGACAAGATTGTCGAGTCTGCCCGTAGCGCACTTGGGAAGACGTACTTTCTTCACGGTCCTGGCGGAACTGGCAAGACCTTTGTCTATAAAACAACATGCTATCTGCTGCGCTCCGAGGAGCATGTTGTGCTCTGTGTGGCTTCTTCGGGGATTGCAGCTCTGCTTCTCCCCGGTGGGCGCACCTCCCATTCAATGCTCAAGATCCCGGTCGAAGGGATCAATGCTCAGTCCTTCTGCTCCATTCAGAAGAATAGCCAACGGGCCGACCTTCTTCGCCGTGTTACTCTCATCATCTGGGACGAAGTCGGAATGCAGGATCGTTTTGCAATTGAAGCTGTCGAGCGCACCCTTAGAGACATCCGCAATGATCCCCGCCCCTTTGGCGGCGTGACAGTTGTTTTCGGCGGCGATTTTCAGCAGATACTTCCTGTTGTTGTCCGTGGCTCTCGCGAGGACGTGGTTGGTGCCTCTATCCAGCGCTCTCTCCTGTGGGAGCACATCGAGGTCCTTCACTTGCGTAAAAATATGCGGCTCGAGTCTGCAGGCCAGGACCAACGTGACTTTGCAGCATGGCTGCTTGACATCGGGCATGGAAGAAACATATCCCCGGAGGGCAACATATCTTTGCGCGAGGGTATGCGCTGCGAGGCTGCATTCGACATGATTAACTTCATTTACCCCGACGTTGGCGGTGTTCCCGCCCCACCACCCGACTATTTCCTCAATCGCATGATCCTCGCTCCTCGCAACTCCGATGTCAATGACATGAACAGCGAGATCTTGGGGAAAATGGCGGGGCAGAGCCGGACCTATTTCAGTGCTGATAAGATCATCGAGGAGGCTGGGGCTGACGGCGATGACAACTACAATGATCGCCAACTTCCTGTTGAGTTCTTACGCTCCCTAAACGCCGCCAGCCTTCCACCGGGCGAACTCACACTCAAAATTGGCTGTCCTTTAATTCTTCTCCGCAACCTCTCGCCGGCACGCGGACTTTGCAACGGAACTCGAATGGTGCTTCTGCGAATGTCGGACCGGGTTCTGGAAGTCCGCTTAGTTGGAGGGGACCACGACGGAGAGACTGCACTCATTCCACGTATTTCTCTAACCCCTACCAATTCCACCGACTTCACATTCAAGTTCTGCCGCCGTCAATTTCCTGTTCGGCTTGCTTTCGCGTTGACCATCAACAAGTCCCAAGGCCAATCTGTCAAATTTGTGGGGCTTGATCTCCGCATACCTGTCTTCTCGCACGGACAGTTATATGTAGCTTTGTCTCGGGCAACATCGGAGCAGCGGATTAAGGTGTTACTTTCTGACCATGCTACTGCTAATGTAACAACCAATGTAGTATACACTGAAGTTCTCTTAGACTAGCTTATATTTTTTAAATCTGAATATTATTCCATGAGATGGTGGTGAACGGTCACTTTGGCGTGCAGGCCTTTCATGATTACGTCATCATTGCAATGTGCGAAGGTGCCATATTTGTTGTTCAGACACTTTCAGCTCGCCGTTTATAGCGTCAATTGCAAAAAATCCTAAATGCGAGGGAGATTGCACTTGAATTTTGACCCATTTTCTGAATGTCTCCCCCGCTATTGTAAAATGTAACTCTCTATATTCGCTGACATGATTTAGCTTATGAGCGCGTCACGTCTCTCTCTCCTAAACATTTTAACATTTTAACAGAGCAACTATGCAGCTCGCTCGATCTTTCCGTTGGCAGTCACAGGCTCACGGTCATCCTAAAATCTCATTCCACTACCACCACCACCAAAATGGCAGCCGCCTCCTATGCAAACATGAATGTCATCGCTATTCTCACTAACCCGCGCAAGCTCCCCAGCTTAAACAAGACCACCTTCTATGATGCATATGTCTACATCGGCCCGACTGAGGACGACATGCTCCTGGGCTGTGTCCGCCATTTTAATTCGGGGGACACGCCCGTGGACTTCGAGGCAGGTCCGCATAGCTGCATCATCATGGTTTGTGACATTCTATTTACGCTGCACATTACTTACTATGCCTTTTCTCAGGTCGCCAAAAGTCACGCCGACATTGAGTTTGTTGGGGAACCAGCCAACCAGTATGCTTTTGTCGGAGATCTAAAGGATGTAAGTCGTTTTTGGGGGGCATCCAATATTTCTCTCATCGCGCATAGTTTGCCGCCGTGGATATCACCTCACCTCGCCGTGCCTACATGCATGTCTCCGGTGCAGTAACCAAGTCAGACAAGGGCGCCGGTACTTTCGAACTCGAGGTCGAGCAATACACTGCGGCATATGCTGACCTCGCTAAGGAGAAGAAGGACAAGGCGGCACCACCTTCAATCCTCCCTGTCACCGGCTTTTTCCAAGACTCGCCGCGCTACAAAAGAGGGAAGCCGGTGCCATGGGTGAACAGGTTAGTCATGTTCGGTGGCTACCTCACTGGCATCGCAGAGGATTTGGACAGCGATGGTGTCTTGAAGCAGCGGTTCGTCATCGATGCCGACAACATTGCTTTCCTTGGAACGATGCCGCCTCCGGCTACGACTCCTGCCAATACCCCTCTCACCATGGCCTCTGGGTCGGGATCAGGACCTGGCGGCGGCGGCGGCAGTAAGTGGCCATTCTGTTCATAGATTCTGACACTTTCTCACCATTCCATTTTAAGGTTCCAAGCCCCGTTTCAGCAACTTCAGAAAGCGTGCGAGGAAGGATGATGAAGATGCCGCGCCGTCGAGCAGCCCTTCCCCATTCACTTCAAAGTAGATCCACATGTGACCGACCATACTTCTTTGACATCCATCTTGACTTCGTGTTCTACCGATACTGCGTACATTTTACATTCGACTTCAATGTTTTCTTGGCTACACTGGCTAACGGTCAATTTACTATACTCAATACAATTGATTTTCCTTTTTTTTTTCTGCCACAGCTGAGGCAATTTTAATCGTAGCGGAGCACGAGTCCCTGCTAGTGATGTATATGTGTAGGGAAGATAAAGGAAGGCACGGCCTATTTCACCGTACAGCATGTCAGCTATAAATACAACTCTGAGTGACTCAGCGCAGTTGTATTTGGAGAACGGGGCCATTTCAATTGGATGATTCGCTATAAGGAATTCACTGCGTTCCCTGGGCGCCGAGGCACAGGCTCTGCCGAGGTGTGCCGAGATCTGCAGATTTATCTCCGTTTTCCAAGCTCCGTTTGACCCCGTTCATGGCCAGGGAAGGTCCGTGCGGCACTGAAATCCATGCTAGTGAAAAAAAAGTGCGTCTTGAGTGAGGCGTTGTGGCTGTTTGGCAATAAGTTTGGGCTGATGGCGGCAGGGCGGCAGCACAGGGACGCACAGCCTGTGCCGAGGTCTGCCGCGATGTGCCGCCGTCATCGCCACGTGGCCTGCCTCGGGCTCTCGGCACACCTCAGCACAGGGCCGCAGACCTTTGCCTCGGTGCCCACGGAACGCAGTGATTGACATCATGAATCATTGCGAGCTAGGGATGTTCGTTCATGTCCGAAATACATCACACCATGCAAAACCCCTCACACTACAGAATATTCAACAAAAATAACACACCCGTTGAAAACAGGGCACAAAAATCCTCAAGGATCAGGAAGGGGAATGAGAATATCGATGTAGTTGACGAGCAGCGACGGCTACGATCCAAGTACACTCGAGCCAGCGGGCATCACCATCCACACACAGTGAATATCCCCGTGAAAAGCGGTTGCTGGTTCGGCTGCACTGGTGAAGACGTCAAAAGAAAAGCATAAGAGAGAAGAAGCAAGGAATGAAAATGGGACGAAATTGGAGCGCAAAGACGACAAAAAAACGAGGGAGGAAATTAGATGGTAAGAAAAAAACGAGGGGGATACGAGGAAGGACGCCTGCTAACCCAGACACCCGCCGCGCCCTCCAGAAATGAATAACCAAATAAATAAATACGTGCCGAAGGTGAGCGTAGAAGCGATGGGAAAAAAATAACAGAGTAAACAAATGAAAGAGCAAGCACGCAAGTCATAATGCGACGAAAGAGCGGAACGTGGATGCGATGAAAGAAAAAAAAAGCGGTGGAGCGATAGAGGAATGGAGGAAATGAGGAATGAGTCACTCCCAGCAAACCCAAACCCCACTGCGCCCCCCTCAAAAAAAGAGCAAACGAACGAAGATGCCAGCAAGCCACAGAGGGTTAACCGATTGACTTGGCAAATTGACTTGCCCACCAAGCGGAGTTTGAATTTTGGTGCGTTGACTTGCGTTGACTTGTGCGTGGATTGACTTGTGCATCTCGCTTACACTCACTTCTGCCACCAATGTAAAGTGTCTCTCATTAGCCACCAATATAATACCCTTGGTCCCCTGCGTCATGTAGCAACCTCTCGGATGGGGTGTCGAAGCTTTTGATGCGATCAATGTACTCTGCTCGTCGTCGATCACAGTGTTGAGAATCTCTCGACTTTTCAAGTCCCCATTCCGCTCACATGTTACAAACTTGCACATTAATATGCGGCGGAGGTATCGGCCTATATTAAATGACCTCGGATGCCCAGCTACGAGTGATATGCTACTTCGACCGAGTGCTCCTGCGTTGAGCCGTTGCGCCTGCCGGTTGGTTGGTACCCCTTTTCCTTCTGCCACCCGTCTTTTGCTTACTGAATTCAACACCTGGTTCCTCCATGTCCGATGAGATTTTTTCTCGTTTGGTTCCTCTCCGTGACGCTGTTTCGACATTTTTGCGCTTGTGGCTGTTGCGCTTCGGCTCATCAACGGAGATCGTTTGGCTGGGTTCGTTTTCAGAGGCCCGGATGCGCTCAAATGTAGGTGGCCGAAGATCTGGATCGAAAATGGAATGATCAGCATAGAATTTCTTCGCGCTTTCCTCGTATTTGACCATGGTCCAGTTCTCTTTGGCCGCTCGTCTTTGAAATCCTGCCCAAACGAACATCGCCGCCAATGCGTCTACACCTTCCACAGGAACGGGACGGATAGAACCATCGGCGAGGTCTTTGAGCGTGTCCCCATTCAGGTTCAACGGTTCGCCCAGCTGAACCTGAATTGCGAGAAGTTGAAGTAGCACATAACCAACCCCGTGAGTTCGCAGTTTGCGTTGGGATTCCTCGATGCTACTCAGAAAAAGGTGAGCCATTAAATCGTCTTCGGCGTCGCGGATCAGCTTCTTCAATTCTGGCATCGTCAGATCCAAATGCAGGCCACTCCGCCACTCAGTGACTCCCGGCCTCGCATCTTCATCAAGAGATGCTTGCGCGGCAAAAAATTGAGTGTAACTGTCGATTACTGCGTTTTTGGTGTTGAATTCGGCCAGTATTTTTGCGAGAGGAGTGATTTCCAGCGCGAATAAGCTGCTCAGCTGCGGGTTTTCGTGGGCAGACAAGGGGTAGGGATTTGCATAGCTAGGCAATATTACTTTCCCAACCTTCCTGCAGTTTCAGAAACTGTTTGGATGCTGAATATTGCACATACCTGGGACGGCTCGAGCTGGATCGCCGATATTTCCTGACAAAATTCTCGAGTTTTGTAAGTCGTCGGAACCAGCAGGTAGGTGGAGAAATCATCCTCCTGACGCTTTTGGTCTGCAAAATTATTGCAGCTGAGGAATTCAAACTTATACTCCATATGAGTTCCTGAACGGCGTGCGTAGTGGCGCGTAAACCTAGCGGGATACCAGCGTACACTGCCGGCCCTCCATTCGTCCTTCGCAAAAGGATTGGGTAGCATCACAATCTCGCCCACTTTGAAACTAAAATCCCGTTGGTTACTATTGTACGGATAGAAGGAGAAATTTGAAGGTACTTACAGGCCCAGCGGATCTTCGTGGTTCGTTTCGCATATCGTACACACGAATCGAACGTCGGGATCATCCCAGTCGACATCCTTGTCCAAACACGCGGTGTGGGACCAGAGTCTACACTTTTCACACTGCACTTCATTCGGATCGTCATCACCCTCCTCAGCTTCAACTCCACAGCCATCGCAACGTAGTGGACAAGGGGTGGTCGAATCAGGTGAAATAAAATAAGGTTATCTTAAGTTCCTATGGTAAACACTGCCATTACATCTTAAGCTCTCTAGGAACTCAAGTTCCACCTGTGCATATACCACATGCTCTCAATATCCCTCCCCCCCTCTCACTGGAACTTAAGTTGCCCACAACTTGAGTCCCATTGCAAACTTGAGATTTATTCACAAATTATATAAGTACTTAAGATCTTGAGCTACTTCAGTCGCACGTCCCGCTGGCGGCTGGACTCAAGTTCTGTTACAGAATAACCTATCTTTGTCCCAAGAGACGTCGGCAGGTATGGAATGCAGTGATTCATTTAGTTTTAATGCATCTCGCCATCTGGCATTTCACATGGTGCACATTGACATGGTACCGGTTCAGTATTGTCCTCTCATTCCTGGCTCGCTGTTGAGTACATATGCCAATGAACTTTATCTTGGTTTCTCCCACCGAAACATAAGGTGCATAAATCATGTTCTCGAGTGGCCGAAAGTTTTAAGCTCGATGGTGCCGCAATTGTGCCATCACAACTTCAGGCACAACTCGGTCTCATGTGTCATCTTAAACAAGATGACCGACACTATAATTTCGACTAAAATAATGCTGCCTCTTGGCAGTTCCTTGACACTGTCGCATTGTGAGAGAGACTCCTTGCTTCTGTTATTTAACAGTAATGTTACATCAAGTTTTGCGACAGCGTCTCAGCTATTCCATAGGTATTTAATATCTGCATGACAGCCCAAGCTATCGGTAGGTGATCTGAACTATTTCAATCCCAAGCATCCTACTTAAGAACCACGTATTAATGCCTCTCGACATTCAATCTCCAGACACAAATGGCGCCCCGAAATTCATCTAGCAATCCTTTGCCACCACCAGTGCTACCCATGACTGAGCAGGCTCAGCAAACCGGACCTCGTACTCGGCGCTCAGCTTCTAAGGATGTCAATAACACCGCAGCTCGGCCAACCGCTTCACAGTCGGTGAGTGGAGGGGCTCAGCAACGTGGTTTCGCTGCACTTTCTTGTAGGGCTCTCCTTCAAGTTGCTTCTCTTCTTCCCCGACAATTGCTGACCAACGAGTAGCATCACAGCCCCAAAGAGCGGGGACAGGAGGTTTATCACTCATAACTTTGGTAGTGGAATATATGGCTGATTCTTTACCAGCTCGATCCTTGATAGGCATGAGTAGTGATAACTTGGCACCGATCCCTGAGGCGGTTGGTCTTCAGGGTTACACATGAGCCACCTCTAATCGAGTTTTCTGTCAGGTTACACCGAGGTCGCATCGGTACACTGCCCAGTCCCCTCCCTCGACCCCTATACATAATGCAGTATCATCCGCACCGTTGCCCACACCAACTACAGCTCAAGTTGTTGGAAACCGAATAGTTACGCGGTTTATGCACCAGACGGCCATGGCTAGCCCTGGTCCTCGTTTGCGCGATCCTCCCAATGCTCGGATTGACTTTGGGGATTCTGATTCTTCGGATTCTGACGAACAACCTGTGCGACCAATAGCTCACCGCACAACTCGTACCACTCGAACAACAGCGTCAAAGTCTCCAGAGTTGTTCAGCCTCAATTCTGACGAGGAGGAGTTCGATCAGCCTCCAACAACACGACAGCCAACACAACGACCACAACGTGTGCGTGGGCAGCGGTCTCTGGCATCTACTTCTCAGCCACGTAGCACTGATCAACAAACTGGAACCCAAGTCGACTCAGAGAACTATAGTTGGGCAGATCCAACGACTCTCGGACAGGTCAAATCTGGCGACTGTCTATATTTCTTTGGCCGGAACACCCATGATGGAACCCAGAAGTGTCGGATCTGCAGGTGAGCTTCATTGCTATTGTGTGCAACTTGTCCTGAAAATTTAGCAGGAAGATTTACGCCCCTGGAGCGAGTCTCACTACGCGCCGAGGGCATCTTCAATCTCATGCCGTTGAGTACATTGAGGCTGCCAGAGCATATGGATGGGAGAATAAACTTCCAGTGGAACGAGCCAAACAACTGGCGGAAAAGCATGCAAAGGAATTGCATCGAATCCCTTTTTCAGTCCCGGCGCTTACAGATCAGTTGGTGAAAGTCTTTGTCTCGAATGATCTTGTCTGTTTCTAATTCTCTCTGCACGCCTATATTGATTTTGTGTCTTCAAAGCAATCGCCTTAATCGAAAACCGCGAATTCCGAGACCTCTTGCTGCTCCTGCGGGAGACATTGAAGGACGAGGAGATTGTACATCGACAACATTATCAGCCGTTAGGATTAATCCCCACTTGAATTTTCAAGACCATTTGGCTTAATCCTCTTGCTTTTTACAAGGCTAAGAAATGGGTGGTAAATGACAGTCCAGGATTAGCCCTACATTAATCGCGCTTAATCCAATCATAATCCTAAGCTACAAAAAAATAACAATCGTATTATTGCGAGAGGGCGGTTTTTTTCTCAGTGGCCAGGCCGGAGGATTAATCCTAGGTGATCATCCCGGGATTTTTTGAGGAGCGCAGACTGTGATTTGGCATGAGGATTAATCCACAGGAATAGCATTAAATCCTCGGATTAATCTAAGAAGGATTTTCTCAGTACAGGATCATTTTGCTGTTGCCGAGATTAATCTCTGTCGATAGGACGTCTCTGGTGAGTTGTAGATGAAGCTGAGGTGAAATTGTATGGAAACTGTGCTCATAATCAAGAATTAATTACTTTGGTTAGGGTTACTAATAGTGAGATCGAAACATACTAAAAGACAGGATTTGATTTTCAAAGACGGTGAGAAAGGCCTGAATGCACACGTGAACACACCTTCGTCTAAGCTAGTCCGAGTCGAAGGCGCACGGTATGTTGCAGTGGCAGCGATACTGATCGGAGGGCGGGAATTCGATGGCCCGGGGCTGCGGAATTCGCTAGGAGCAATGGTCTTTTGAAGAAGATGTGTATCGTGGTGAAAGCGGTTTGTGGGAGCAGCAGTGAGGTGGTGGTGGCAGATGGAGAGCAAAGCGATTGGCTTACGTACCCTGTGACAATCACATGTTTGAAACCCTTTGTCTTTGTTGAGTCGCTCTTTCTCTTTCTACCACCACCACCATCCCTCAGCCCAACGCACAACGTGAGTCCCACCTTCTCCGCGTCTTTGGTTCTCAGCCCATCACATTCGACATAGCGCCTGACTGTTGACAGTTGGCTCATCTCAGCAGCCGCCGTGCGCGCGCGTCACGGTCAGACGCGTCTTTCCGACATGACTCCGGTAAGGCATTTATGTATCTCATAAGTTGCTGACTGAGTTCAGGAAATTAGTGATAACAACAACTAGCTTTCATCCATGCCCGTGGATGTCGGGATATTTTCTGTGACTAGTCGTCTCGTGCGATAATCCTTCGCTCAGAAAATCCTCAACATTCATCTAGGATTAATCTTCTTGTCAAATAATCCAGCACTCGGAAAAATCCAGATTAATCTCACCCAATGTTCTTATTTTGGTATTCGTAGCCCTAGGATTAATCTTGCAAAAAATCGACCCGTCGATTAATCTCAGGTAGCTGCAGGATTAATCTTGTACCAGTGTAGTTTCGTAGCAATTCTTAGCCTTATAAAATATTCACGCTCTTCGGAATGACGACCAGTGCGCGGGCGGCGTATTGGTCACGTATCATCATGGCCGGAAAGTTCTTAGGGCTGAGACAGCCAGTGCACAAGCAGCCCCAGTCCCTTGTGGTGGATTCAGTCGCTTCCGCTGCTCCAGGTCATCAACTCAGACTACCACAACGGTGCGCACACTGGAAGATATTAACTAACGCACGTGGCTGACCTGAGTTTCAGGGGCACGACCTTCTCTGTCTCATATCCGTCGGACTACGAGTTAGAATCCAAGTATGAGTCCAAGTCCGCGCAGGCCATGCCCATGCATCGCTTGAAGCCCGAGGACCTGGTGGTTTAATAAGGGCACCATGGTTGAATTTAAATCCACAGCTTTCGAAGAAGTGATACATATTTTATCCGACCGAATATTGTCTCGAAATTTGCATATGCCTTGGGTGCAATTCTGTGGACTATTCGTACAGCAGTGCAGCGTGATATTCTATCAGAATCTAAGGGAGTGTTCTTCGTTATTTCTTCGGACTAATGTTCCCGCGACTCGTGAAGTCGAGTCGTGACTTGCGAAGTCGACTTCGCGTCACATTTGACTCGACTCGACTCGACTTGATCGAGACCAAGTCACTTCGAGTGACTTGAAGTCGACTCAAGTCGATGGAGTCGGAGCTTTTTTGCAGCTAATTGGCAGGACTGCATGTAGGGCATGATGGACATAAATTAGAGACACTAGTAGTACAGTACACAAGCAATCTCAACTTCACAAACATAACCATCAAAAGGACTTTACCTGTCGTTATCCTCCGGCATTTCCATGTACTCTGCGTCCGCAAAGTCACAGCTATCTGTAATCTCCCTCCGAATCTCGCTCCGCTGCCCGTCAGTGGCCAGTGCCAAGTCCCTCAACCAATCTTCTTCCTCGTCTGCAGCTGGGGGTGACTGCCAATCCGACGTGAAGTTGAGCCGTGCTTTTTTGAAGTTGAACTTGAGCATTTGGAGCGCTTCCATTAGCATGGGACTGATGCGGTTCTGTCGTTTTGTATCGGTCTCTGCTGATGAAGAGAAAACCCTCTCTGACGGTACAGAGGTGGCCTGAATGGCAGCATAATCAAGAAACAGGCGATAAATTGTGGGCCAAGTCGTTTTTCCATGATTCTGCAAAAAGTTCAGTAAGACAAATCTGCAAGAATGGGAGCACTTCACCATCCAATAGCCTATCATATCTGTTGTCCTCCTTGGGGGAATGGGACTGCTGGTGTAATGATTGAACTCCTCTTGAATCGATTGGGCGGCTACTGTACTGCTCCCACTGGCAACCGAAAAATCCAGAGATTGGATGGGGTTACGATACCGCTCTGCCACACGCGCTATTCCGGTGTAGGCGGGCGTAGCAAAGCGAACTCGAGAGCGCGATCTCGCTGGTAGCTGAGAATCAGAGCCTGAGCCGACCGGGGAATTTGAGCCAGATTCTGCGCTTTCACTATCGGCTTCCTGATACGTTTGAAGCTTTCAATGCATCGCATGAGAAACCATAAGACGAGCAGCGGAGAAATTTTCCAAACCTTGTCAAGAATAATCCTTTTTGCTTTTTCCTGCTCACTTGTTGACCAGTTCTTCCTGATCCATTCAAATCGGATGGATGGGTTGATGACTGCAAAAATTTAGGAGGATGTCAAGTTGGTCAGCATTTACTCACACATTGCAATAATATACACGTCGGTTTCTCCCATTCGATTGTAGTACTTGGTCGCAATTTCCAGGCCGGGACGGATAAATCGGGCGATATTCTCGTTTCTCAGATCAGGGTCTGCCAGCATCGACTTCCAGGAGGCCATAAAAAGTTCGAATGCAGGAATAGCTCCTGCTAGAATTGGTGTATTCTCCGTAGACATGGTTGTTTGAACGGTGTGAGGTTGCTAATATGAATGTCAGACAGCCACACACTCCAAGAATGTCAACAAACCTGAAGAATCAGTTCCATCAATTCCAGCCAATTCCAGTGTTTGTTTTCCAGCTGGTGACGAAATTGACGAGCGTCCCGACTCAGGCCAAAGAACCGAATGACGGGCTAAATTGCGCGAATCCTGATGAGCAGTAATATTCTCTCAAACCAATCAACTCACCTGCTGCAAATATCGGAGCCGCCGTAGCATGTAGAATACCGAGTCCCACCGTGTTTTCACATCTGGTATGAGCGTCACGGCAGCTAGCTGGACTGGTTCGTTCTCTGCGCTGCTAGATATCCAACGAGCATCGGTGTTGCCTTCGCGAATGATGTCTAGGAGCTGGTCACGTCGTTGGCCAGACTTTCGAATGAAAGCAACAGTCTTTCGTGCTCGGCGGATGGGACCAGCTTTCCGGGTTGAACAAGTTGCACGTACGGCAGCAGGCGCAGAAGCGGACTCAGCGCTCTCAGTAGCGGGGTCCGTCTCCGAGTCAGAGTAGGCAGCATTTGAGTCATCCTTCTCCATGACTTTGATAGATGCCTGAGCGCATAGATTGATGATATGCGCAAAGCAGCGGATATAATTCTGCTTTGCGTCAAAGACAACACCAACCTCCCCCAACAACTCTGCAAGATGGACGAGTGTAGAACCGTTATTCGAAGCATTGTCCAGGGTGAAATGCCCAACCTTCAAATATATTAGCCAGGAGAGGGGAACTCAAATAATGCTCACCTTCTGCGTGATTCCAGCATTGTTGATAATTTGGAATATATTACGTGCAAGCCTCTGCCCGCTGTGGGCACCACGGACACGGCGAAATGCTAGCAAGGCCTGACGAAGAACAGCTTGATTATCCCCCCCCGGGGACCAAGCCAATGCGCAGTCATGGCAAGGTACGGATGCATACCCTTGCTGCTCCAGATATCAGCTGTGAAGCTGATTTTTCCAAGGGAAACCTAGCAAGTTTTCTTTAGTTTGTTTTTGTCGTTTAAACAAGGAGTATACATATACTGACACGTAAAGCGGCTTGAAGCTCTGTATAATACGACAACCATGCATCGATTATGAGATCCCGGAGCTTAGTGGAATGGGGGATATCCCCATCCTTCAAAGATTCGCGCAGAAGTAATAATAAGTCTCGGAAATCCCTGCTCTCAATGAGATTGATAGACTGGAATCAACGGGAGTCAGGAAAGACTATCGCAAAACAGAATCAACGCACCAGGTCATTCGCAACAATGACTTTTACTAATTGATCCGTCAGAGCACCAAGCGAGAATGGGACTCGGTTATATTCCTGTGCACGGAGTTTTTCAAGCTGCTTGCGGCGCTCTACAGGAAGCTTGTTGGGCAGCTTATATTTTGTGGTGATTTTGTCATATTCTTCTATGTGGCCGTCAGCTTGCAGGTGACCTCTGCGGGTCGTGAGGCTGGATCCCGAGGCATAGACTTTTCTGTGTTCATTCAGGTCATATCGGTGAATGTCTAGATGAGATTCAGTGATTACTCACGGGCATAATCGGCACTTGAAAGATTTATCAACACTGTGCTGACCAAAGAAATATTTACAGTCCGCAGATCGATCTTGCTGCATGGTTGTAAGGGCTGTCTCCTCGATCCATGCGTAACCTGCCGGATCAACAATACTTGAAACTGCAGCTGCAGCCCGGCGGTGGCGGCCTGCAGCAGGGGCTAAATATTTGCTGAATTAATTTGATGTTTGAACTGCAATGGCCATGTACTCACGCCGAACTGGTGGTCCTATTGGACGAGGAATCGGTTCATCATCCTCGGAGTTGAGGGACACCGCTCCTAGCTCTGCACTGGACGGAGTCACAGTACGGGTACGTTGCAGTCGCTGTGGTTGAATGACAGGAAACTCATCCGAATCAGACGAGTCCCCAAGATTATCATCGGCCGAGAAAAGATTACGCTGCTGAGGTCCAGGGCTAGCCATGGCGGTCTGTTGTCCTAGCTGGGCAGCCATACGATTGGCCACACGACGGGCAGGAGTCTGTGGTGGGAGAGGGTTTTGGGATGGAGTAGTCTAAAATTCAATTACAATTTGCTCAAAGGTATGAACAGGAGAGGGATACCGTCTCAGGAAGTGGTCCTAGGTTCTGCCCTATTCAAATTTTAGACTGAAAGTTGGTATTATCATAAAATGCACAAACTCGACATGGTTGCTCTGCGAATCTGGTCCGGCTTGTTTGAATCCGCTGCTCCGCTTCCAGTCGGCTGAGAAGCTGCTCCCATATCAGATCAGCCAGTTCCACAGCCAAGAAAGAAAGCAGGCACACAAGAAAGAGGGGCAAAGCGTCGCGCTTCTTGTCCGCTGACAGTGCGAGCAGTGGATTGAGACTGAGGCCCAGGAGTGGCGGGTGTATCAGGGTTTTGAGAACTGCGCCGAGTAGCTGGAGGCATTCAGGTTGAAAAATGAGGAGATTTCAAGAACTGGAGAACAAGCCTCCATCTCACACTATTTAAGTGTACCCAGGCATACGAAACAGCAGTAGACTTGGGCACCGTACCGACGTTGTTCCCTATCAGCAAGGAACTGAGGTAATGACTGTTTCGAAGAGACAGTCTGATATCAGAATCAGTCAGGTTAGAAATGCCTGCGTTATATGAAAGAAGACAGTACTTTAACCACCCACAGAGTTGCAGGGAGCATCAATCTTTCATTTGCGGCTCATAAAATACTCGAACACCGACCTGTTGATGTTTGGGCTTGAGATTGAATATGATCAACCGGTGATCGCAGATAAGATGGTCGGCGACGGTCTGATATCAGAATCAGTCAGGTCATAAATGCCTGCGTTATATGAAAGAAGACAGTACTTCAACCACCCACAGAGTCGCAGGGAGCATAAATCTTTGACCTGTTGATGTTCGGGCTTGAGATTAAATATGATCAACCGGTGATCGCAGATAAGATGGTCGGCAACAGTCTGATATCAGAATCAGTCAGGTCAGAAAAGCCTGCATTATATGAAAAAAGACAGTACTTCAACCACCCACAGAGTCGCAGGGAGTATCAATCTTTCATTTGCAGCTCATAAAATACTCGAACACCGACTTGTTGATGTTCGGGCTAGAGATTAAATGGAGTATATAGGAAACCTGACACCGCGACACACCTGTCAAAAATCAGCAAATCCGACACATTTCGCCGCATGGGACACAGTTTTCAGCAAACCTGACACATTCTTCAGGAAACCCGATACAACTTCAGGATACCCGACACGCCCACTTGGCTTGGCATTGGATGGTGTTACTGTTGAGCCGGTATCCAGCGCTTTTCTTTCTTCCCACATTCTCGCCGCCGCAACGTCGCACAATGGCGGAGCTTGCAGCACTTTTGACACGCTTCCCCGACACGGTTCTGGAGCAGTTTTGTGATGCAGCATGTCCCTTGACCTTCTATTCAATCCAAGCTGATGTTCCACAGTCATTCACCGCAAACTTCAGGACCAAGAACGCGCAATTGTTTTCCGACACTGCATGGGTTGACCTGGATGACCTCCAGGCATGGCTCCGTCAACGAGGAGATCTGGATCACCTCCTGGACCCCACCATCAGCGAAAGGTGCGTAATTCATGTCCGAATGATTGATGCCGTGGATCTGATTTCATTGAATGCGTAGGAATTTCCCTCCAGTTGGCCTTGGCCCACGCTCGTTGTATGGCATGGACGGAACTTTTGGCGATGCTACATTCGATCTCTACCCCGCTGTCAATTTTGATCAACCTGGTCCGCCACACCGTCATCTGGCACCCATACGACAATTATCAATCCTCAAACCACTCAGGCCCGAGCACCGAATTCGAATATCTCAGAGCCTCTGGTCTTTCAACTCTGTCTTCTGGTCTGGATTTCTTTGACAACAATGCATTCGAGCCAAATTTGGACTGGGGCCTTTCGCTGGCCGCATTCTTCGATTCGGTGGAGACACCTGCTCTGGAGTCCCCGTGAACGAGCAGCTGTATCTATTTTGTAGTATCTGTCAGGCAAACTCCCTATCCGCGGCTGAGCACAGCCACAACTTCCCATCAATCGAGAATTCGTGGCCATCTATGGAACGCTCGAGGCTCTCATCCGAATTCTGGCTGGAACCTACTCTGTGATCAAATAGAACACTTTGAGCAATGTCGCCAGAAGCGCACTCCTACTGGCTAGCTCGCTATGAGCCAAACAGTGTACTGATCACGTGCAGTTTTTTTGACGGCTTACTTACGTGGCCTCTGGTGTGGGAATCAGGAATTCATTACGGTCAAATTTTGCAGTGAGGAATAGTTCACGCAGGGGTGTAGGCTGTGTAGTTGGTGGTACTCGGAGATCTTGTCAATATAATGTGATTTGAGTTATTGTTATCATGATTTATGAGTTTGGTTCTCAGGGTGTGCCTCCCCAACCACGCTCGGCGTACTCGGTGATATGGCATCATAGATCAACAATCACATCAGTTCAACTTGAAGGGCGCAGGAGGGTATATTTTCTTGGCAATGTGTCGGAGTTGATGAGAATTAGGCCTATGTGTCGGCTTTTCTGTGATGTGTCGGACTTCCTGAAGGCAGGTCACTGTGTCGCTGTGTCGGCTTTTAGGGAGCCTCGATTAAATGTGATCAACAGGTGATTGCAGATAAGGTGGTTGGTGATGGTCTGATATCAGAATCAGTCAGGTAAGAAATGCCTGTGTAATATGAAAGAAGACAGTACTTCAACCACCCACAGAGTCGCAGGGAGCATCAATCTTTCATTTGCGGCTCATAAAAATACTCGAACACCGACTTATTGGTGTTCGGGCTTGAGATTGAATGTGATCAACAGGTGATCGCAGATAAGATGGTCGGCTTGCCAGCAGCACAGTTGCGATATTAGAACTGGTGGCGCTTCGAAGTTAGAAGGGCAGCATTAGCACATCAAATCTTCTTATTGATATGAAATGTCGTCCTGGGATATATGAAATGTCAGGAGTTGAAATTAATGAAATATCAAAGATGATTTTCGAACTTGACCTGGATGTGTTACTTGCTAAGTAAAAAACATCACTGAGGTCCCACCTGAGCAGCTTTCACCCAGAGCTTTTTTAGTCCAAGCACCACCAGGACTTTATAATCCCCACAGATCGCCTCATACTACTCAGTCGCACAAACCAAACACAAATGGTTTTCCAGGCTGACATCACTCCACTGTCTCCATTCATTGTATCAGACAACACAGTGTGTTCAAATTTCTGCTAATAATTCATTCAGTCCGCTCATGTGAAGCTTTTCTTTGCCCGCAGAATTCCGTTTGCTTCATGGATGGTATCCCACATATCACCCCTCTGGACAGATGGCTCCGAATCAGTTCAAGCTCGCAGATGCACTTGAGCTTGGCAGTCCTCTGTTGTTCAAATGCGCAACGAGACTATGTTCAAAACGAAGTCCACGTTGATGGATTTTGATGTATGCATTGATGGCTTCTCACAACTCACATCCTTACTGACATCCTCCTATCGTCCATAGGCATTCCTTCAGTCAATTCATCGTCTTGTTTTTCAAAGGGCAGCCCATGAGGCTGCATTCTACGCTAGTTTAACTGTTCAGTGGAGCGTAGGCAGGCTGCTTCGGCCTGTTCATTTTACTCCTGATGGATGGAATTTGGCGGAATTTGATGCAGACGATGACCTTCCTGATCTAATTGACTGGGACATGTAAATATATAGGCTACTGGAACATAAAATATCATCCAGCACAGTCCTGACACAACCTTTTGGTCAGAAAGCCTTGTGACCATTGATATCAAGCAGTGTAAGACTCCCAGACATCCAGAATGGCTGTTTGATGAATGTACGGTCGCTCCCATACAATATCCTAACTATTCAGAATTTTACCCTGACTCAAGTCGACTTGGCCTGACTTCGAAGTCGAACCCAAGTCGCAATTCCGACTTGACTTGGCTCGACTCAAGTCGACTTTGCCAAGTCGACTTGGCGACTCCAAGTCCAAGTCGCGGGAACATTACTTCGGACACTAACTGATTTAAGTTTCCGGAGGAAGGCCCCTTCATGTTACAGACGTGCGGTGTGGGGTGTCTTCCAGCCCGTACGGATCCAATGACATGTAGGTTGAGTGTGCAATTTCAACTTTTAAGTTTGATCCGAGTCATCATGACTGACGGCGGCAAGCCGGCATTATTTGCCGCTGATGCATAAATTGCATGTTTTATTGGTGTTTTCACTATTTCATTCATGGGCTTAGATACTCGCTATATTCATAATATTAATGATCTCTGAGAGTTTAATTTCCGTTTAACTGCGAGGATTTTCCCCAGGCCTTCCCACCAGTCCTGGGAAAGCGGAAAGGACCGTTCGGAACGGAAGTTACCGCTCTGGGCTCAGCCCTGATCCGCTCGCAAATTTCGGTGCCGTTAACCTACATTCGGCACCAACCACGTTGGTGTACACCGCCGATAGCACGGGTGATACCTATGTGCCATGGTCATATACGTTTTTTCCGGGAGTCTTATATTGATGCGCTTCCCCCCATATCGTTCCTGATCCGTGGTCGCGTGGAGTCGTTTCTTGGTTCCGACGTCGAGATGTGTCTTGGATGTGTGTTCTAATTTCTATACCATTTTTTCTCAAAATTACTTCATTAATGACCAGATACATAAACTCTGGAGGTAATAAGTAGTCAATGAGGATCTCAGGGAATGAATCATTTCCAAATGTCTCAAATGTGTTCAACTTAGTCTGCCTAGGCGAGCGTGATTTTCAATTCGCTCAGTGCTAGAAGGAAGCACATGACATCAAGAAGAGCACTTGAGTAAATTTATTTAAACAAGAAGACATGTATTAGTAAGGAGGCAAAGGAAAGTAAGCCGAAATAGATCGCAGTTGGCACCTAAGCGTGGTGCTGGGCCCCAAAATGAGGGGCTCACAGGACTGGGTTTTAGTCCACCCGGACGCATCTTAAATGATCTGCTCTAGGGGTTCCAGGCCTGCAGTGTTGATGAGGGTCTCCGACTTATTCCACCCCTCAGCAATGGGGAAGCCCTCCTCACGGAAGAAAATGTTCACGAATCTGGCATTTATTAGCTGACCCAGTCCGGAACCATGAACGCCGACGTACTTCTTGGGAGCATTTCCGCTAAGGACGCTGCCGAAGATGCTGAGGTAGAGCCTAGTCTCGCGGGTGCAGAGCTGGAACTCTTTCTTGGTGTTGACGACGTCCGGATTCCTTGCCACGGAATCTGCTAGGCGATCGCGCTGCACTTGACCGAGGAGACGGGCTCATAATAAGACTTGCCCGGATTGGAGTTGGTGAGAGTAGCATATCTGACTCAGTCAGGCATGATGCCGCTGAATAGGAAAACACGTACACCGTCTCGTTAAATTTCACCTTATCGCCCAAAGCGAAATCGTCGCGCGAGATAGAAGCATCGTGCTCGACGAGGTTTTGCCTGAGTGAGGGTGACTGAGTAAGAAAAATGGACATCGTATATCGGAAACGTACAGTGAGAGTGCGTCCAGACGTATCGCCTGGAAAGAAGGAAGATACGTCCTCACTCGCGAAAAGACCGAATTTTGCGGCGATAAGAATGGTGTGTCGGTGCACGTTAAATGCCCTCTGAGTAGCATGCCTTTAACTGAACGTATGTGCGGCAACTGAAACATTGTGACAGCGTACCCAGTACTGCGTCCGTGATCATCAGGATGGTGATATTATGGCCGTCGTGCGGGAGGTAGCCGTGGTTGGCGAGACTGAATAAGGATATAAATGCAAAAGGAAGAATTCTCAAACTCTGCGACGCACTTAATCCAGGGCACGGGCTGCGTGAGTCGATAGACTTGGGTGCGACCCATTGGTGCTTCTCCTGAAGGTCGGGGAAGGCGCTGATTCCGCCGGCGCTGAGAACCGCCACCGCAAGGGTAGCAAAGGAATATTAAAAAGCATCAGTCGGTGGTTAAGGAAGAGACTGCAATTGATAATTTTGGTTACAGTTCTCCCCTTGGCTTCATACTCGCAGGGCTAAGCCCAGATTCGAATGCTAAGAGCCCCAAAAGGGATCCGGGCGTGGAAGGTCAATATTGAGCGTGTAATTGATGCTGACGATGCGCTCACTGCGTTCCCTGGCTCCCGCTTCAACTATATCGCAACGGCCTGATGTCATTACAAGTTTTGCCCATGACTTCCTGAGACGATAGTATTATCCATCTGTCCAATCTTACAAAAATTCGTTTGAAGAATGGATGTGAAGGCGAATGGGATTGAGCGACCTCCCATGACAACACGGGCTTTTTCCCTGTGTGAGTACCCCGATCCGAAGAGTACTGCTGCGTGAGCTCGAGCCTCTATATCTATCCAATCTCAAAATCCGGTGCCACATTCTGGGATTAGATAGCTAGAGCTCACAAACGCCCTAGCACCCACAAGGCTTACATTGTGGGCGGAGCGCGGGCGGTACTGCGCCAGCCTCCCGAAGCTCTCCAGGCGGCTCTGCTGCCCAGCAGCATGTCGCAAACTTTAGTTTGACACCGTAAGCGGCGCTAAGGCTCTGAATAAAGATCCCCGATAAGTCGCGGTGTTTTTTTGCGAAGGAGAGAGAAATTGGGGTTGTGGTACCTCCGGAAGTGAAGACTATGTACCTAGAGATAATCTGGATGCAGCGAACTGTGGGTCTGTTGATTGTACCGTTCTCAAACGGTAAAATAAAATGCGGGCACCCACATTATAACGATTTATTAATATCCCCGGTCTATTATAAGCCGTTGCTAAGCTCGGCTAAGAGAAGCTTCTTATAACCGGGTAGGTAGGTAGCATTACACGGCACGGTCCGAATCACGAACGCCGGTTTCCAGGAATTATCCCGGTGTACAAAGCAAGCAAAATTACACCTTCGTCCCTGGACCTCCAACTGCTCCCCAAACCAAGCTCGCAGAATCCCACAAGTCGCCCTGTGCCCCGCGGTAGAGCCTAGATTGCAGCTAGAAGCTAAGAAATTAGTTCACAGTCCACCGAACAATCCCCGTTAAGTCCGAATCATCCATTTATTCTTCTATATATAGGAGTCGCGTAGAACACTTCAAGGATTTCATGCGCAAATTTAGCCACCAGTACAATTGTAGAACGCTCATAGATAATGGCTTTCAGGAACTCTATAGTTGTGAGTTCTGCCATTTTCTTCTGCAGTCTCGGGACAGCTCGGAACAATTTGTGCATAACCACGTCGCGTAATTTTAGAACTTCAGGCGATGCCTGGCATTCAATTCGCGCATGTTCTGGACTTTGCACTGAGCTCAAGCAGAATCTACAAACGCGTTCATCACGAGGCACTTTCGGCTTAGCATGATCAACATACCGCAATTTTTCTAAGGCAAGTTGGTGGGTAGACAGCATGATGGAAGTTAATGCTTCCCGATGGGATTGCGTCCTGACCATGGATAGATAGTGCCTTAAATATATTGTTTTCTGCGCGGCAGGTTTATTCTTTTGAGGTTCACGGCGTCCGTGCAATAGATAGAGTTTTTCAGATGAGTTCACTTCATGCTGCAGCCACTTTGATGCATTCTCCTCAACCAATTTTTTGTATACTTCCACACTTTTTTCAGTGGCCGTAGATAAGTCCAGAGAGGGGCAATCAAACGGTAGTTTCTTTCCTGCAGTTAATAAATCTCCAGCCCAAGGTTTCTTTCCAGCTGCTGCAAGCTCAATTGAGCTATTTAGTGCCGCTCGAGAAAGATGTGGGAGTTTGAGTGATAATAAATATTGCAGGTAACCTAGGAGCAGCAAGAAGCGCCGGACTCGCAGCGGCATTATTCCGGTTTCAGTGAACAGAGGTGCGTGCATTGAATGTGAGTGAAGATTCAGAATTTCCCTCAGGAAGTCGACTTGAACAGCACATAGTTTTTTCACATGTACGTCATCACAATCTGGCGAGACCTCACAGCCATGAATTAGATGACAGTCTACACGCGCCATGTAGATGGTTTTATATTGCTTTGGTGTCAATCGACCAGTGGAATCATCAGCTCCCAAAATTCTGTGCGCACAATACCTCGCAGTGCCTGCTTTCACATCGTAGTGGTTTTCAAATATATTTTGAGTATCGGTTCTGAAATTCATGCCCACGTATTTCTCCTCGACTTTGATGTTCAGAATGTTCGCTCCTAGATGGAATTGAACGTCTGCTGGTGCGCGGCCAAAGATCAGAATTATAGTCTTGATCATGTTGACACGAATGAAATTTTTAGCGCACCAAGCACCGAGCGCGTTCAGCCTGCGTTGGAGCCCTTCAGCGGAGAGCGAGATGAGAAGAATATCATCTGCTTGTGCGAGAAGGGCAACTCTCAACCCGGATAGAATTGGATCTTCTGGATCATTTAACATGACGAGGTCAGCCATGAACAAATTCCAGAGGACTGGAGAGGATGGATCGCCTGTAAGCAAGCCAATTAAGGCTTTGAATTCGGCGGAGTTGTGGTCTCCATGTCTCACATAATATTCCATCCGCTGGTAAAGCATTCGCAGCCAGTCTAATATCGCGCCTCCCATTCCCATTTTAAGGAGCTTAAGCCATAGTGTTGGATGGTCTGTAGAGGGGAAAGCATTCGTTGCATCCACTGTTGCCACATACAGAGTGCGCTTCTGCGCGCGAGCCCATTCCTTGGCACATCTCAGAATAAATGGGTTATTATTCGTTCTGTATCCTTCACGAAAACCATTTTGAAAATCTGGGATGTGGCCATTTAAGTTGGCCCAGTCTGTGATGCGCTTGTGAATCAGCAGAGTTAGAATTTTGAGCACGCAACTTTCTAGCGCAATAATTCTGTAGCTCTCTGGATCGATATTAAGCTTCCCTTTTTTCAGAAGTCCAATTATGACTGTTCTGAACCGAGTAGTCGGCCCATCTTTCCTTCTGACGCATTCATTACACAGGTGTGCAAGGACACCATTCGGGATTTCAAGAATCTCCGCGTTTATGATGGAATCATCACCTGTGGCACTGTCAATCCCCTGCTTCCGTATGTGATCCGTTACCCATACAATGTGCTCCTTGGTCCATTCTGCGGAGAAGAATTTTTCGCTGGTGGGATCAAATGTATTCTCCGGGATGAGATTCTCAAGCAGCCGATTAATTTTATGTTGAGTCTCGTCGAAGGATTCAGGAAGGGTTGTGGGGGGATTAAGACGTTTCTCAAAGACCGTTTTCAGGCTCTGCGCGGTCACTGAGATTGGAATGGGGGCAGGATCCGTGAAGCGACGATACTCTCTCCAGAAAGCCTTCGATGATGGTGCCTCTATAATTTTCGTCGCGTTTTGCTCTCGTATTTTATAGAGCTTGTCTCTGCCTCTGTGTGGTGCAGGATATTCAGCACGTTTTGGAATCAGATCTGGCGCGCTTTGCCCCGCATCATTTGGAATATCCGCGGAGACTTTTTCAACATTCAGGGGTTGCGAGTTAGATGGCATGGCTGGTGGTGCATTTATCGGGAAATTAAATTTGCGACACAGCCCCACTGGCCGCAAAGTGCATGTCGTTTCACAGATCGGTCTGCGTCGCCGGACTCCGGAAGCGCTTGCGTCCCAGAACTCGGCGAGTTCTCTTGTGGTCAGAGAATTAATTGTGGGTTATTCAGTGAATAGATTTACGGTCAAGGTCCGCAAGACACGCGCGGATGTGAGAGCGCGTTGCAGAACTCGGCGGGTAGAGCAGCGACTTAATTCAGCGAGCTTTGAGGCATGATTCTTATTAGAAACGCTCCAGCGTAACGATGAAATCAAGGATACAAAAAAGAAAAATAGCTCTCATGGTGGCACATCACCAGCTGCACATATTTCGACTCTGAATTGTATGCAGGAGGTGGAGGTTCGAAGGCATAATTCTCTCCAGGCATCTTTGCTGCCAAAGAGCAGAATTCTGTATTTTCCCAGTCCCTTCTATGATACCCGTGACTGAAATTTTCGGCGTTGGGAGGATTGCAAGATATCTAGGTTCCTAAGGAGACAAAATAGCCCTTGTGGATGAAATGGCACATCGCCCGCTGCACATGATCCGGGAACGAGAGCCGTACATGCGAGGCGGAGATTCAAATACTCCCCAGAAAAGGGCTGTAGCTGCCTCGTTTTTTTATTTTATTTTCAGCACTGAAGAAATAGATATTCACAATCCTCAATGAAGGAACATGTAGTAGTCTTCATGGACAAATTAACAACTGAGCATCAAGATAACACCCTAACTCTAGACGCAAATTGTTTAAACAATCGTGCTATGGTTACTGGTGATCTGTGAATAAGGTCGTACACACCGTACATACAGTTCCTGAGCCTCGTTCATTCCGATTCCCTTTCTTCCTATTTGTCATAACCCTTTTATCACAGACGTACCTTCCTATTCTTCGCGATAAAGAACCACATTATTATCCGGCATTCTTGCGTGTCAATGGGTATTATGGGCACTGTCTTATGTACGCGGATTCAAGCCCATTTGAGCTTATGAGAAGCCAAGTTCCGCCCAATGGATATGCATGTGTTTGGTTGAACCTCAACCTCCATACCACAGAGTACGGGAGGCTTGAGAGAAAGTCGACGCGTTGATTCCGCAGTACCAGGGGCTCTAATCCGGCTTACAGGGCGGACTAGGATGACTCCAGGAGCCATCTGGCTATGGAAGAGGCAGCAGAAGATGTGATAATGCTTTCCGAGGATGAACTCTTCTCATTTGAAAAAAAAAATCCAGTCAATGGGAAAAGTCAACGTAAATGTCGGCGGCAGCTACAACACATCAACTTTGATGCTCGCGCTGTTGAAAAAAAGTTGAACACGAACATGCTGGGAGGGTAAGAACTTACAGCTGATCTGGAAACTAATGAGAATGCGTTTCATTTTTTTGGTGTATCCCAAAAAGGAAATCACGGCCAAAGTCGGTGACATGGTCTCACCGCCAATTGGTGCACACATGTTCACCAGCTGGAGGCGATCTGTCAGAGACTGAAAGCTGGATCTCAGCATCATGAAAGCTGGATCCCAGCTGAAATCGCAATAGCCTCATGCTGGAGCCAGCTCCAGCTGGAAATCAAATGGACCACATGCTGCCCACCATTTGACTTGACATTTGTATTATATCGGGTGAATTGAACAATTTGAATGTAATGAAAAAGAAATAATATTTTAGCACAACATACAAAGTACATATGTACATATTGTCCATCCAATCGTCACCTTCGTCACCACCACTTCCCCCGCACCCTCTTGTCCAAAGGACGCTGCAGGGTGGCTTTGGTCACATCATCGTGCACCGGAGATGATGGTGAAGGATCAGTAAACCAACGCTGGCGCGCGTCGTGAACGCCGTGGGTGTGGTGTATGGCCATGCAAAATAGGTGTCACAAGAAATGGTCGACAGTGGCGGGCGAGAAGTCCGAGAGCTTTCTTAACTGCGCCTTGCGCTCGATGCGGTCTTGGCGGGAGTTGTGATCGTAGATACGCCTTTGTGCTTGTGATGGCCGATTGCGGATGGAACGAAGCGATGTGGGAGGTGGACGGGTGGTAGGTAGGCAGGTAGGTCTTGGCGGGAGTTGTGATCGTAGATAGGCCCATTGCAGACGGAACGAAGCGATGTGAGAGGTGGACGGGCTTCACGTATTGACAAATTGGCAGCGCAGTGTTGTACGGTTTTTGGTAGTAAAGTCATGGCGGAAGGGAGTGAGTCTTTAGTTTAAGAGTGAGTCTTGAGGGGATTTGCGAAGCGTGACACGTGAAGATTTGAGTGACCTTGAGGCTTGAGGGACTTGAAGATACATTTGTCTTGAGTGAGGAGCCCCAGAGAAGTCAGGTGTCCAACGTGTAATGTAGGCGATAAGTATCCGAGACACAATAAGGGGAAGGAAGGACCACTGCCCCAGACTTCAGGAACTTTCGGCGGCAGCTTGAAGAAACTGGCGGAGATTTGCCCGGCGAGGCTTGAGGCCTTGAGGTATTCAGGGAGTTGTGGCCACGGTGAAAGCCATCTGGAGTAACAAAGAAGATGGGCCGAAGGATGCAGGAGGGAGCGGGAAACTGGGGGCAGAAGGACGATGAGGGCGGAAAGAAAGAAACGACCAACATGGCTGTGCATACATGTGGTCTTCACACAAACACAAACACAAACACGGCGCGCACGGAACGATATTATGATGGTATCATCGTTCTGGACTTCTCGGCGCGTACTACTACTACTGATAAAGTTGAGAGAGAGAGAATGCCAGAGAGCCGACTGGACTTCCCATGCGCACTGTTGAATTTTATATACCCCCTTACAGCAGTGAGATCACTGAATACAAAGCTTTGGGCAATATCAAATATTTACCATATGTGGGCGCTTCGGCGGTGTACATATTAATGTTAAAGCAGAGCGCCGCTTAGAATTCAAATCCAGTTACGCTACGGGGAGGAAGACTCGGAGGGGTACAGTTTTCTTTCTCCGAGTCAGTAATAGTAGAGCGGCAAATTTTCCGAGTTGGGAACTTCAACAGTGCAACGAAACAACTAAGTTTGGGTTTCAGGGTTTCAGCATGTTCAATATAACATATTGATTTATTTTGGCGATGTATTGTAAATAATTGAAGCTGGAGTCCAGGATTTTGCGACACATAGCAGTTAGTTGTCTGGACAGGTGGCCGACAGGTGAGGAAAAAGCTGAGCAGTTCAGCTGGATACCAGCTGGCCACAGAGTGGTAGCCAGACTTTGAGAAAGCTGTCCACCAGCCGATCATGCCACCTGTTGACAACGTGCGACCACTTTGGCGGTGTACATAAATGGCAAGTGGGCCGAAATGGCCGGATTTTCTTTTTTCGGAACCGAAAAAAAAGAAACACCGATTCTCATTAGTTTCCGGATCGGCTGTAAGAAGAGGCATGAAGAATAGTCACCAAATGGCCAATGCTGCCAGGAGGACTCAAACCTCCGTTTCTCTCAAATATTCTATGACCGCTTACAATATTCACTACCTACGTACACCTGCGATGATCTAAAATCATTGAAAAAATGAATTCAAACAATGGTCGTAAGTTTAGACGCAGGGATTTGAAGCTCTGTGTTATGTTAACAAGGAAGATGTGTTCCCTGAACCGCACCGAGAACCCCTTCTTCTCACACATAGCCTGCAATGTGTTGAATTCTTTAGTGTGGACGGCAAGAGGATTAGAAAATGGTTGGGGGCATATATCCATTCGGACATTGGAGTCGAACCCCAGACTGTAAACAATGTACTGCCGGAGTACTGTTTAGACAGGCTCTGGAGTCTGTATATCAAGTTGTAAATAGTGGGTGTAAAACGGGATACTCACTGGAAACAGGCATTCATGAGTGGACTGCCGTGTAATACTACCTACCTACCTACCTATCTGGTGTTGAATGTCCTGTAACATTTTCCGGCAGGGTTGGGAAAAGAAGGAAGGGAAAAAAAACCCGAGCGAAACTCATTCAGGCATGCAGATTCCACAAAATTTGGGAGTCGAAAATACCGGTCCATCCTTACCGGCGGTATTTCCCGTGTGTTGGAATTTGAATGCGAAGTCCTCACTTTTTTGTTGGCCCGAAAATCGATTCACAGGTACGTATCATGATTGTGGTACATATGTTGATCCAGGTACCAGGGATGCCCGGAAGGCCTTATGAATATATACCGGTTTTTAATTACATTCCGGCTTATCCCGGGTGTGGACGGCAATCAGGTTAGGAAATTTCCACTTGTCTCTTGTCTCCATCAAGTCGCTACGCATAATGTCCGGCTCCGGTATCACCTTCTATGATGAGCAACTTAAATATCTGCTGCGTCTCTTCAAAGCCTTGCTGCACACCATTGTAATAGGTGAAACCCATAACTTCATTGGTTACGTGCCGGACCCGCAGGACGTGAAAGACACTGGATGTGCCAAGGCCGTCGTCAGTCACACGCTGGAAAATTCCTTTGGTGCATGCAAGATGCCCGGACCCGCAGGCGCCAAAACTATCATAGCTTCAGATCCCGCGGAGTCGCCCTGGAAGAAGTCACTACGGTGCTTCGCGATCACATCACTGAGTCGTCAGCTCAGCTGACGACTCAGACCGCTTCAAGAAGTTCTCCCCGGGATTGGACAAGTTTGCCGAAGCTATGGTACTGTTTAGGAAGAGGGGGAAGATGGCAGCTATATATATATATACACAGGGGATGATACTGACGATGATATTGACGGGGAGAGCCAATTTATAGTCGGAGAGTTCCAAATGACGAAAGGTGGGGCGGAAAATCGTCTGGGTAGGCTAGGTTCGGGACAAATAAAAATTGGGCCAATCGGTGCAAAACCTAGGCGGACAAAAATCGGCCAATCGGCCGAGTTCGGGACCTGGCCTTCCCACCTATTATCATGGGTCTTATACTTCCGTCGATACTCCATGGACGGAGGATCTTTGGAATTTGCACGCTGCCAACGCAGGAGGAAGGCGACGATACTCTCCCGTGATTTGGCCACTGCTCAACCGCCTAGAGAGATATAAACTCGGGATGACCGCTCTTCCTGTTTCCAATTTCCACCGCGCGGCCTCTTCCTTTCCACCAGCCCGTTCTTGTGAAGAAACCACGCCACAATGAGACTTTTAAAGATGGACACTATTGCGCTGTTCGCGTCGGCGGGGGCTGTCGCGGCGCAGTCATGCTCTCTCCCGTCGATGTACAAATGGACATCGTCGGGTGCACTGGCGACGCCGAAGTCGGGGTGGGTCTCGCTCAAGGACTTCACGCACGTACCCTTCAACGGGCAGCACCTCGTGTACGGCACATCGCACGATACGGGGTCGACATGGGGCTCGATGAACTTCGGCACCTTCTCGGACTGGTCGAGCATGGGGTCGTCGAGCCAGAACGGTATGGGCACGGGCGCCGTCGCGCCCACCCTCTTCTTCTTCAGTCCGAAGAACACATGGGTACTCGTCCACCAGTGGTGCCAGGTCGCCTTCTGCTACCGGACGTCGAGCAACCCCACCAACGCGAATGGGTGGACGGCGCCACAGCCGCTCTACTCGGGGACTGTACCCGGCGCCACCGGCCCCATCGACCAGACCATTATTGGCGACAACACGACCATGTACCTCTTCTTCGCCGGCGATAACGGCTCCATCTACCGCGCCAGCATGCCTATCGGCAACTTCCCGGGCAACTTTGGCTCGTCGGCAGCCGTCGTCATGAGTGACTCGACCAACAACTTGTTCGAGGGAGTGCAGGTGTACACGGTGCAGGGCCAGAACAAGTACCTCATGATCGTAGTGTTGCCGCGGTCCGGTTCAGGTCCGGTTCAGCCCAAATTTTCCCGAACCTCGAACTGGACCTCAGGTTCGGTTCAGGGAAATGCCTGAACCTTGGACCGGACCCCGGGTTCAGGTCCAGTTCAGGTTCGAACAGGTTCGAACCGATTTTGTTATTCCCACGCATGAGGCGGGCTCAAAAACTTCTTTAGGACCCTGAAAGTATGAACATATTATATTCCCTCACTGTATATTTCTTCACTGAAAATACTTACTTACACCTGCTGCAGCCCTCACAATGAATTAATATCTAAATCCAACCACTATGATGGTTGATGAAAACAATTTGATGCCATCACAAGGTGCGAAAGATTTATTCGCAGTCGAGTTTTGGTTGAGCTTTGAATGTGCCAACCCATCATAGTGTTGATAAATATGCAATGAAGTAAATATGTGTACTCACAGGGAAAAAATCTGCACTTGATGGCTGTTTTCCTCGAATTTAGCAGTCAGGTCCGGTTCAGGTTCAAGGAGGTTCGGGCAGGTTCAGCCCTGCCCAAACCTTGAACTGGACCCCGGGTTCGGTTCAGCGAACCACACAGCCCCCGAACCGGACCCCAGGTCCGGTTCAGGTCCGGTTCAGGTTCACCAGCGGTTCAGAACCTGACCGCGGCATCACTACATGATCGTCGAGTCCATCGGGGCGAACGGGCGCTACTTCCGCTCCTTCACGGCCACGAGCCTGAGCGGCTCGTGGACGGCGCAGGCCACCTCCGAGAGCAACCCCTTCGCTGGCAAGGCCAACAGCGGCGCCACTTGGACCAACGATATCAGCCACGGCGACATCATCCGCACCAACCCCGACCAGACCATGACGATCGACGCGTGCAACCTGCAGCTCCTGTACCAGGGGCGCGCCACCAACTCCGGCGGCGACTACGGCCTCCTTCCGTATCGTCCCGGCCTGCTGACGCTGCAGGGCGCCAAGCCCCCTACGACGACTGCGCCACCGACGACGACTGCACCGCCGAGTGGCGGTGGGTCTGCCTGTGCGGCGCACTGGGCCCAGTGTGGCGGTCAAGGTATATTTTCCTGTCATTCCAGAACCAGGGGTTAACATCCACACATAGGATTCTCGGGCGCCACTTGCTGCCTGAGTGGCTTCACTTGCACCGCCCTCAACGACTTCTATTCGCAATGTCTTTGAAGCGTTTGACAAGCTCGGGAGAGTCGCTGCGCACCACAGTATGGCAGTATGATGTATCAACACCGCTAATTATTTCATATTTTTTGAAGCCTGTTTTATGGCCATCTAAGGGGCCGTCGGCTTTCGAAATCTGTATATATTAGTTGAAAAAATTTGACACAAAACAGGGGAAAGCATTGGAGCTAAAGTTGAGCTAAAGAGGCTTCAATCATCTGAGGGGCGGGGGTACTTGCTTCCCTGAACTGGCTAGTTAAACTACATACTCAGATTTACGGCCTGAATTAAAAAGGTTTACCTCAACTTTGAACCGGTGGCACAAGCATCCACGGCATTTTTAGACCGGCAACCAGGCTGTGTATGAAGAGGTGAATCGTTCATACACAGACTGGTCGATCTGAGTTTAAATTGCTATGACGCGCGATCACGTCACGTTTCTGTCACATCAAGAACATCGAAATGAAGAGAACTTGTCTGCTGGTCAAAACAATAATAATATAAACTTGACCAGCGATTAATATACATACGGAACTCTCAATCACCGCTTTTCCAGTGTATCTAGGAGACCTGCGGTCCACATTGACAAATTTGATGCCGAATAGGAAAAAATTGGTGTTCTGTGATATAAATACGGTTTAAAAGCTCAATAATATATATGAAACAATATAAGTGATTTTTGAAACTGACTGTCTCTTCGGATTCTTGGTGAGTGCCTTCTATGAATCAAAATGAATTTATTTGAGTGGGATAGGTGCACTTCACGTGAGAGAAACGTGATCTGATCGCGCGTCATGGCAATTCAAACTCAGAACGATTCGCTTCTTCATACTTAGAGACGGTAACCGGTCTACGGCATTTTCCGTGTCTCGGTCCAAGCTGACGCATCATTCCCGGCCACAGCGTGAGACTTCTTCTCATTCCACTCTTCTCTTACTGCTGCGTCCTCTTTGTACTCTCGCTTACTGGTATATATACACGTGTATATATACCGGTTTTTAATTGATTTTGGGAAATGCCCAGTTTTTAAATCTGTCGGGACCACGGCCCGTCGGCAATCAAAGCCGGCAAATTTTTTTGAACGTGCTTGATTCTGCTACCCTGCATTCCCTGATGTATTGAATCTCTGCAGCCCAAACGCGCCTCAAAGGCTCCAGAGCTCAATTGGCGGTCTGTCAAGTCGCTTTTTGCTCCGCCCACGCCGCCGCCAACATTAACATCGGTGCTTGTTGCGGGTGCGGGCACGGAGGGTGAAGAACCACGGGTTTCCTTCACACCAGAATGTGAGGCGGGCCTGGCAGCCCTCAACTCTGCCCTAACCGATGATTCCGATGATTCTGCTTTATCGGATTTGGAAGCAACGATTCCATTGGAGGATATACAAGATGGCGCACACACATGTGATTGATGTGAGGCACATCGCCTGGATCACCACACATTTATAATGGCGAGGCACATTCTCTTTTAGGGAATGTGCCCCACTTGATTCAAAGCGGATCAAATTCCTGGTACCGACTCAGGTACCAGGTCTCCAAACCAGAAATAAAACATGTCTATTGCAGCCGCGTTTATGCACTCGATCGTGTCGGTCCGAACTCCGAGTGTAAAACCTTTCACGCCTGTCAAACCTGATGACTGATCAACAGGGGTCCACATGCTACGAGGCAACCCCGCTGATGCGAGGGTTGATCGTAAACGGTCTGGCGACCGTTTATCGCCGAAGCAACCGTTTTAAGACCGAAGACGACCATTTTGCAAACACGTGATTTGACACCATGTTTGGCACACAACCGAGTTGTAAACAACGCGCTCTGCTCTGATTCTCGTCGCGCCATTCTGCCACCACTGGACAGCTATGCCCCAAACGCCGAGAGCGCATTGGTTCACTGTATGTGAGCCCCCAAAAATATATTTCTTCACCTGAATAAATTCAAATGCGTGGGATGAGCCCAAACACCAAAATATCTATGAATGACTTGTGAACGATGCATTGCGCAGTTTTTACAGGTAGAGTATTGACAGAAAGCGGTATGTGATATCTCAGAGGAGTGTCAGAAGTCCTGGGAAGTAAGTATCTGCCGTATTGATGCCTAGCGATGCAGTGTGGCATGAAGTGACCAAACCACTTGTGGTGCGACATGCACAACTTCTTGAAGAAGCCACTAACCCAACAGCCTCTGGACTGTCTCTGCTGCTCTCTTCAACCTCCTCAACACACATACTCTGCTCTGCTGTTTCCGCTGGCCGGATATATCTTCTGATTGCATCACTGTCCTGCGAGCTTAAACGTGCGCGGCGCCGCGCTACGCTTCAACGAAGATCTTAATTCTGGCTAGGAGAATATTTACTAGTTCACCCATAGTATAGTAGAATTCCGGGGAGGAGGGTCAACCAGAGTGCGCAGATGGAAGACCAATTCATAAGCTGTGGTTTTTATTTCATCAGTCTTCCCTTTTCAAGTGCTTGTGGGTGAGCCGAATATTTTTCTTTCCTTGCTGGTTTACTTACAGTATCTATTCAGGGCCTTTCTCTGTTTTTTTGTACCGAAATATGATGTCTTGTTCCCTGTGCCTTTATCTTTTTTTTTTTTCAATTCAACGGGTTCCAATTCAAGTGCTACCATTCAGGAAATAATTTGCAAACGGTAGACCCTTGCATCATATCACACAGATATCGGTGCTGCGCCGGTGCGCCGCTTGCTACGCGATCCTCAGCGCTGCTGCTTATGCAACGACTCGTCGATCGGGCAAGTGAGACACCCCTCCCCCGTCTTCTGCGCTTCATCATCATGTCGGTCTTTGACCCGGCAAATGTACTCGAGATCCTCAAGCCGAGCTCACAACTTGCTTCCAAGCAGTTCGTTACGGCCTGGAATATCTCAGTGATTACTTGCGGCTTTTCTGTTTTTTTCTCTCTTGCTTAATTGTGCTGGAAACAGGTGAAAAATCGTCTCGAGATTTGGAACAAAGCCAACACCAATCCACAAGTCCGCCGCCAACTAGAGTGGGAGTCTCATGTTGTGGAATACGTTGATTTCGTGTATAAAGAAACTCGTGTCCACGGCAACAAAAATTCGTCAACTGGTCTCAAGCTTCTGAGCAAAGGCATCCCACTCCTGGGCCCTAGATTCATCCCCCCTTCTCTCCTTGACTCACAGAAGCGTACTCCATCGAAAATCGAGCCAAAAGTCCATTATCTTCGTCCCCTCAACATCATGCACCCCTTTTACTACGACATTGGTCGATGACTCGATGCCCGCAATGTGATTCCCAGGAATTTAGCTGGGACTCGTGGACCGGAGCAGCCTCATGCCTGCTCCGGTCTCATGCAATGTCCATGGCATTCGGGTGGAGGAGAAGGCGCTAGGATACCAGCTGCGCTGCAGTCTGTGCAAAAAGAAGTATGGGAAAGGTGGCACTCATGTCGGAGCAAAGGACCCCGAGGGAGGAACTCTGGGCTCATGCTTCGCCACCACGAATGCGAAATTTTGGAATCGATGGGAGCATTGGGAAATACCACGTTCGCAGATTTCCGCTGTTGTCCAATACCTCTCCACTAATTTTCTTTGCAGGTGGAATTCCGTACTTTTTCTACCGTTCAGCTCTTACTCGTGAACTGTACGACTTTATCGTCGAACTCCGTCCATCAACGACGTCTGGAAAGCTCGCGGACAACATAAAACGTGTGTAGTTCCACTTTGCCTCTGAGCTGTTATACTAATACGGTCCAGAGCTCCACCTCTTAGAATACAAGCAGCGACATTTAGATTATCTGCAGTCTTTCAAAGGTCGAGTTCGCGGTCTTGATACTAGTCTCCTGCAGTCATTTACAACTCCCGCTGACCCCGAGGGATATAACGATAAGTCTATCACGGATGACTTGATCACCGACGTGTTCCACGAATTTTCGGATCGTGCGCGCGTTAAGGAATGCGGGAAATTTCTACGAACATTGACAGGTAAACTTGCTTGGATTGTGCGGTCGGAAAACTGATAAATCTTTCTAGCCATTTGTATGAATCTCGACAACACTACAAGGGAGCTCGGAAAGCGACTGTTGTCGATGACTCAAGAGTACACACTCAATTCATGAAAGGCGGTATCCTGAGTATCTTAAACGAGGCAAATCTGAATATATCCTGGGTGAGATTCTTTCCTTGTTCAGCCATTATGTAAATTGAAATCTTACGCGCCAGCGCTTCTGTCAATCCGGGTCCGCCACAGAAATTATGGAGCTTCTGGAAGGACTGAAAGCTCGATTGGATCTTCTAGGCGCCGATGACCCCGAAATGGTGACAGTTGATAATTGCTGCGCCATTCGTAAGAAGATTTTGGAGGTGTTCCCGCAGCTCAAAATTCTTCTCGACGTTTATCACTTCCTAATGAGGTCCGTTGACATTTTTCTGGTGTGTGCAACAGCTAACAACTTGCAGATACGGTGCAGGAATCATAAATGGAACGCAAAATCCGCACCGTGGCGAGGTTCTTGCCAATATCCGTGACTGTATCCTCAAAGTTCAGTCAAGTAAGGGTGTTCTGGCACAGTATTGGCCGAAAGAAGAGCAAGAATTGAGACTGAATGCTGTCTACGACAAGTGGGCTAAACGAGGAACGGTCTGGTCTGTCGCAGCTCAAAATGTAAGGTGTTCAGGTTTACACTTCATTTTATTCTGATGTGCTTCTCAGATACATGCCGCCCAAATGCAACACGTTCAAAAAGGTTGCCTTGCACGCCCTCGTGAGGACATTGCGTCCGATGGGAGCCGTATTGAAGGGTCCCACAAGGGATGGAATTCAATACAGCGATCCATGGCTAGCGGTCTAGCCCTGCAGTCCGCACTTGGCCACGACTTCGTTTTGCGACGAAATATTCGTGTTGCATTCGAAGGTAAAGTAAAATCAACCGATCCCTTTGTGCTCTCGACCTTCGGTTCCCACCACATCGCTCTGGCGGACCATACGGCTGCGATGTGGAATAATCTTTTGGCTGCGCCAGGTACTTCAGCGGCGAGTCTACAGCTGCAGCCCCTTCCACGGCTGCAGGACATCAAGAGCGGCGAAACATTTGGCCTGGTCAAATCTGCGCATACAGACACATTCGGCGGCCTATTTATTATCAAGCCGGAACCTGAGGACGACAGTCAACTCATAAACGAAGCTCTGGACCCTGAAGAACATGAAAATTTCATGCAGGAGCTAAAAATCGACGCGGCTGAATTGCTTCAACCGTTGAAGCCCCCCAATTTGCGTTCTGCATCACTCATTACATCGACACATCTCTTAGGCCCCACAAATCCAAGTCCAGTAAGCGGAATTCTTCATTTCGTCGCTAAAGCTAAATGGAAAATAAATTTAGCCGTTCTCTGCCTCGAGCCGAATGATGGATACTGCTGTGCGAACGGTGAGTAATCATTAATGTACTTGATAGATTATTGTAGCTGACAACTATTTTCGCACAAGGACATTGATACCGATTCCATGGATATTGCTTCTAGCGGTCTGAAGCGCAAACAGCTCGCCGACACGGGTGAGACATCTGCGTCTGGCTCCCACAGCGCCTCGGATGTGCACCGGTCAAAAAAACCCCGAGTTGATGCCCCGGTATTTTTCACGCATTCACTTCTCAATGTTTTATTCATATGCGCATTTAGCTTCATCCTTTTTTTGCAGCCAGCGCTCCACATCCACCTCAAACCGCGCCTGTCACTGCCAGTGTCATACCTCCAAATATCGCCAATTTGAAAGCCCTGAGTGACCCTCTCCCGCAGCCGCTCAGGATGGACTCTTCCACAAAACTTACACGCTCTCAATATTTGTTCTCTGCAGCGACTGGCATAGACCCTCGCTCGTTAAAAATTGCGTCTCGCCCCGAATTCTTCCTGTTTATGGACATGCGCAGTGAGTTTCAATGGAGGTCGTTCAGCATGACTCCGACAAAATGGGTCACTGCAACTGTCCTTTATACCGAGCGGCTGCTGAAGCGGGAAAGCGATGCTGTACAGAAGAACCCCCGCGCTCTTTGCGACAAATTGGGTGAAGTTGAACCGGTGATAGTCAAGCCGATAACAAACAGCGAGTACAAATGTACGTACCTCGATGCACAATGAGTTCTAAATCAGGACTCACACTGTTACCCACAGCGAAGGCTGGTAGCACCAAATTCTGGGAGAAGCATTGCAATGCTGTTTCCTTGGTCAAGACCGAATCTAACGACGAATCGGTACCTCAAGATGGTTCAATTGCGAATGCGGTCAAGCAGGTTAGAGTTTTTAATCGTCATCCCATTCCAAATAATAATAATAATCATTGTTGAATACCAGCGGAAACCACAGACGTGTACACGTTGCAAAACTATCAAATATCCGGGACCTGCTGGTTCTCCTGAGAACCACAAAAAGGCATCCTGCTCCGATGGGTTCAAGCCTACCCTATCCGGAGACACCGTGCCCATCTGGCCGCTTCCAAGCGGAATTTTCACAGCCGGGACGAAGTTTCATCCCCTCGTTTTTTTGGCTCAGGTTCGAGAACTTTATCAGCGGCTTGTTCTCGACCAAGTGAGCGCCGTTGATTTGTCGTTGGAGGAGGACGCTTTCTTCACGCTCGTCAAGTCTCGGGTTGTTGTCAATCCGGATAACGGCGCCGTTCTTTTTAAAATGTTCAAGGACTTCGACATTCCTGCCGGAGACTTGGTCCCGGATGATTTGATAGTGGAATACGACGGTACAAAGCACCTTTATATCAGTTCTCTTGTCGATACAGATTTGTTGTCTGCTTAACTTAATTACAATGGGCTACAATAATATCCACCTGTCTTATTGGAATGAAACTCTTCGTCAATCCGACTTGGGCACAATCTACTCATGTGGGGAGTAGTTATCCAGCAAGAAGAAGGATGTATTTACTGAGCGGGATGTGCATTCAACAATAATAGTCCCCTAGTTTCTCGACCGTGGCTGAAGGTGAGTTTTAAAACAATACTCAGGCAAAGGGAGGTAGTAAAAATAACTCAATGTTGCTGTTAGTAGACTGTGAATGTACCACCAGTGGGTGTTTCAGGTATATCTTGGCCAGGGGTATGTTCAGTGCGATGAGGGGGTAAGTATTCTAACACCATAAGAGAACACCAAATCTCAACTGAATGTTTAAAATACCGAGGACATTGAGAAGATAATGTAAAGGGAAATTAATTGACAAGCAGTCTTGCTCATAACATATGCAACTACCACAGCTTTTTGGCACGCAGTGCTACACTCCGTCGATGTTGTCTTGCCTGCAAAATGTGCACAATGTATAAAAGAAACGAGTATTGAAACAAAAGGAATCACCAGAAATTCGTTCACAGCACTGTCATAGACATGTTTTTAAAAACAGAGTCGAACTTAAAGTAGTGCTATAAGGATAGTACTGAGATGAACTTGAATGATAATGAATGGGCCGCAGCGACGGCCAGCAGGAAGAAAAAAACCTGAAAGCTGTTAAACAAAACAAATGTGGAGCGGCGTCACGCACCTCTGATGTGATGTGGGGGTGCCGACGGCGGCTCTACGCGCCGCGAAGGCGTCGGGGAGGGGATAACATGAGGAAATGAGGGCGGGTACATTGAATATCGAACAAGAAATCCCGCGGTGGTGCTGCACGCCAGGGGGCGTGGATAGACGATCAGGATGGGTGAACGAGGCCGCAGGAACCCCAGATCTTGAATAATAAAAAGGTGCGAAGGCGCAATGCACCGCGCACGCGTCTGAAAGTTATGAAGATGTGTGCCCGCGTTCGGGGGGAGCACGGAACCCTAATAAAAATATCTGGGGCTGCACGCAGTCATCGGGACGCGCGTAAAGTCGACGGGGACACCAGTATTTGATTAAAGTGCATGGCAGCGCTACGCACCACCACCGCGTCATGGAATGGTGAGGGCGGGTGGCGGAGATCTCGGGGAATGTAGGACGTGAATAAAGAATTACGGGGCACGCCACGTGCCGCCGACACTCGGGACGCACGTAGAGGGTGTCTGGGACACCAGACACTGAATAAAATTCCGCGGTGGAGCTACGCACCGCAGGCACGTCGGGAGATCATCGTGATGGGTGAACGAGGCTGCGGGAATAATGAAAAGACGCGGCGGCGCTATGCGCGCCCCCGGAATTCAAGTCTTCGCAGTGTCTAGCGATGCATCTGAATATTTCGTGCATGAGCAACGGCTAGAACAGCGTAGCAAGGGACTTACAACTGTAGGATTGTAGGAAACCCTCGGAACCGATCATGCTCCGGATTGGGAAACCCCTCGGATCGCAGAGGCCGTTTCCGGTCATTTAAAACCCTCGGAATGACCGATTTTCCATGCTACGATACATATGATGAACAGGTGCCTAAAGTTTGGGCTCATAGTCCATCACTGTGGTTACCTATCGATAGTACTGCACCCGGGCTGATGGATGATCCCATTCTTGATCCGCATGATCCTGACACCGCGTCCCGGCGGTTTCCGCATTTCTTAGAGTAAGATGAAACCCGCTAAATTATACCTGTGTAACTCTTCGGGGACATTGAATTTTGATAAAAATCAGATCTATGAACAGCCTCAACCGGGTTCATGTTATAATTGTTTTTTTCCTGCATGCCTTCCAGCCAAGAGGATGAAATGTAAAAATCTCCCGCATATCTTGGTTTTCTTTTTCAGTAGGCGCATCAGAAATTTTCAAAAAGCAATGATATCCTGCAGTCCACAAAGCCGATAGAGAGTGGGAGAAACATAAGATTTGGAATAATTTCAAAACACGGCTCAAACAAGGTCAATTTATGTAATGTGAGAGAACGGTAGACCGGGAATCTAAAGTCTTATAGCTAGATTTTATAGTGGGACACTGGGAGCCTTGGATACTTCATGGAAAATGCCAATGCCCCAGCCTTTGATACACTTTTCCCGTATCAAGGCCTAGGTCACTAATATAAGTAGTGATTGAATAGAGAATTGATCTCGAGCGCAACCGCGAATAAGGAACCGTGATTATGGGAGTCCGTTACACCCAGTACTACATAGTAAAAATAAGCCGGTGCAGAGCATGCATGTTTGCTGGAGAGGTGCACATTATGTCCCCGTGTTGACATTCCGCTCCGGCTACATTAACCGTGACATGCGCGAATGTCCAGCGGCCGATGGTGTCAATTCTGGCTGCGATGCGGGTTTGGAGTGAAGCTGCATAATAATTCAGCCTACTCAGACCGCCGCATATGGTGTTTCTTCGAGTCAGGGTGCAGCCAGAGACTAGTGCGACACTGGTGCAGTTCTGGGGCTTGAAATTAGACTCTGTAGCTGCCAGCATTGCTTATTCTATGCTACTCAATGGAGCAGCGCACTATCAATACAACTTTTGACTTTGATTAAAAAAATATACCAAACCTGCTGACTCGTAGAAAGGCAAAGTGCGCAGCACTATTTTGTCTTCTTCTGGTTTTAAAAAAAACCTCGGTGGTTCAGAATTTGGTGTCGGGCAGCGGCTGGGATTGAGAGGATCTGAATTCTGCAAAGAAAACCAGAGAGACTGAAATCCGACTCACAGAAAATGTTTTTAAACATCTTAAAAATTTCTTGATTCAGGTCACAAATAATATAATTCTCACGGGTTCCGATGCTTATATGCTGTACAAGAGGCTCCAGAAGACAGTTAGATGGTGATATAATTTTCTCCAGATGGTGTCCGCAGATGAGGTGAAAAGAAAACGACGTGTCGTGGACGCGTCGCGCAATAACGGCAGCACGTGAGCTGATTTGTGAATATCTTGAAACCCATTGGCTGACGATAGGACATTAACTCCGAAAGCGACAGGTCTTGACAGCGCTGATCATCAGCGGAACAGCGGCTTCGATAGTGCAATCAAGACTTCGGGCTGCTTTTTGGGGCGGAACGGCGACATGTGGGCCCGATTTTAGCATTTGTATAGGGTCCAGATATCTAAGAAATCTCTCTCTCTTTTCTTCTTTTTTCCTCTTTTTTTCAACTTGAAAAAACGCGTTTTTTGCCCAGAACCACAGACTTAGTCCATGAGCCAAAGTTTGAAGCCCTCAACTTGCCCTCAACGGCTTCAACGCGCTGACCGTCAGCCTTGCGACCAGTAAAATAACCAAATACTGGATGATACTTTGGTACACAGTGTCATAATACGTTCAGTGCATATACATGTAATTGGTAATTAAAGTGCGAAAATATCAATGGCATCAATCCTCGTCCATCGCAAAAACCACTCCTTCCCAGATGTACAGTCCTTCACTCCAACGTCCTCGGGAGGTTCCACCAACCCTTCCTTGATGGCGTCCGCCAGTTCCATCTCGTAAGCGTTGTCCCTGATAGGTGCTTAAATCTAAAATAGTGGTACAGACTCAGGTACCAGGTCTCCAAACCAGAAATAAAACATGTCTATTGCATCCGTGTTTACGCGCTCGATCATGTCGGACCGAGGTCCGATCCAAAATAAGAAACCCTCAATTGGTCTAGTTAACGGCAATCACCGAATGATGCGCTTGAGGAGAAGGAGGGCCAATCTTGATTTGAAATCCAGCCAGGCTCTCTCCAATAGTGTGAGGACCTAGTAATCGAGAGCAAAAAAAAGAAACAACTGATTTTTCGTTAGAATTAGGTAGGAGTCAGTGCCTGGTACGACAACCCTTGGTACAGCTCGGATCAACCAATCAACCGGGAGTTTGAATTTTAATCTAGGCTACGTTTTTTTCAACTTAAGTAAAAGTTTTGAAAACACAAAAGTTGTCCTGTGCTTTGAAAAAAAAAACCCCTCATAGAGGAACCAATGTTACCCGGAGGGCTATTGCTATCAGCAAATCCATTCTGATTTCAAAGGTTTATCATTTCTACAATTTGGCAAGTTGGAAGTTCATGATCAGAAGCCTAGGTAAGTAATAGGGAATGCCCGGAGGGCCATTTTGAAGAAACGGGTGGCTGTAAATACTTTGGAACAAATGATCAAGGTATTCGTTCAACTTGTTCATGGAGTCCGGCTACTGGGGAATGCCCGGAGGGCCATCTGACAGCAACGGCAGGTATAGTACAAATTAATTGTTAAATAGTTACTGCTGGCTGGTATGTAAGTGTGTGTCTAGGTCGTACTGGGAGGTGCCAGGGGATGCCCGGAGGGCCTTATGAATGGATCAGACTACCACGTGCTCACTAAGAAATTTTCGCTCTCCGTCGACTCTCTTTCTCATACCACCACCCACCAGCCCCCGCGACGTTGACGCGTCGAAGACACGCCAAATGTCCATCTCAAAGCACTCTGCTGCCGATAACGCGCTCATAGACAGCCTGCCGGGTCGCGATCTGATCGAATTCCGGAATTCTGTACGTCCCGCACACTGGCTTCTGATGCCCTTACTTATATTAATATTCTGCAGGTCTACCATGAGCCGTATATTCGCGCCCATGCTGCCCTCTTCCTCGACAACGAGTGGATCAAATATCAGACCTGCAGCTTTTTTTAGATGCGCGCAACACGGTCCCGGCGTCTCCTCCAACCGGAGCCCCCATATGTCAAGGAGGAAAATATAGATTTCTACGTCAAATTAAAACCCCCACCCCCTCGTGTTCCTCCTCCTGACATACGAATGCGAATACTACGTCATGGCAACCACGAAATTCTTGAACTTCTCTCCTCGGACTCGGAGGGAGACGATGCCGAGCCTAGTTCGGATTTCGAAGTATCCCAGGCCTTGCTACGCACTCCATCACGTTCTTCCAGTATTCCACCTTTTTCGAGCGACATTGGTGAGCTCTGATGTGATCCTCATCAGTCAGTGGCTGATGCTAACACACTTTGAGACACATCCTCCGACACAGAGAATGAATTCATACTGGAGGAGTCAGCCACGATTTGGCAAAATCCAGACATTACGTCAAAGGCGTTCGTCGGCGGCCCATATCGCATCACCCAGAAGGTTACGGTTCAATGCTTGGAAGTCGTCACCAAACCTGTGTCTCTCTGGCCAATTGGTCGCCCAACTACCGCGTTCATTCTTAACCTGGATCCAGATTATGATCCAATCGACCCGAAGACGGGGCTGCCACTCCATACAGTCGATTATCTTATCCTATTTTTTATTTTTATTCACCCTGAAATAATAATTAACCGGTACAGGACAACGAATCATGGAAGAGTTACGGCACCGGTAAGGCAGACAACAATCCCATGGTGTTCTTCGATCCCGGGCAGCCGCCAATTGAATGTCGTCGGGCTCGCATGAACTGTAATGATTGCTGTGCTTGCGAGAATATTGACCCTAAGTTCCTCCCGGTCGAACGATATGATCTTGACCCTGCATCACGCAACGCAGTCTTCTCCGCCGAATTAGATACTCGCCGGCGGGAGGGAACTACTGCCGAATCCAGAACTGCCGGGTATGTTTCCCTTTAGCCTCTCGGGCATTACACTAACAAAGTGCGCAAGATTCTTTGATCTCGTCGTCAAGAAGAAGTGCGCAGCGAAAGATGCGGCAGGAAGTAAATGCCGCGAGAAACCGAAGCTAATGCCGAAATTGGAGGTAAGCTGTATTTTCCCTTCGCATATGCACACCAATTTAAACCACACAGGGCGCCACTCGCGGCCATGATTTCTGGGTTGCATGCGACGGTTGGCGGAGAGATTTTCAAAAAGATCATCGCACATTTTCTATCCCCGACTACGTGGATCAGGCGTTACTCGTAAAACTCTTCGCAAACGAGGCCATCTCAGTCGACAGCTCCAGTGATACTCCGCCATGTAGCCGTATTGTCCATTCGAAAACTGGGCTCAAACTTCAGTATTGTCGTCAGCTGTTTTTTCTCTTCGCATTTCACCCGATCTGATGGTTGATTTTTATTTATGGCACATTCTCACATCATCAACGGCCGTTCCGTGCCCCAGAGCAATATAAAACGGTTCAGCTGTGGCGCGTCGCGCACCGTTTACGTGCCCTTGGATTTCATGATTCGTCGGGCGCTCATAATCCACAAGGACAACACCCCTCACAATCATCCCATGCCTCCGCTTACGAAGGTGACTTTGAAGGTAAAGGAAAAGTATCGCCAGTTGGTCGAGGCGACCGGCTCTGTGGGGGCAACAGTTAATAAGGTTGATAACTGTACATGCGCATGTTCCTCAGCCTTCCTTCGACTACCCTATTTGCCCATAGCCCATTCAACGAAGCCCCTTCTGAACGGAAAAACCCCCGCGCTTTTTTCGCCGGCACTGCAGGATAAGCGCGTGAAGCGCGAGATAGTTCATCGCGTGAAAACGAACAACTACCCCGCAGGATTAGGTGTTCCAGGCATGTTATTTCACCCTTTGTATCGCGAGCATGCGTTGACTAAACTGTGTAGGCGCATTTCAACTCTATCTCGATGACCTCAAAAAACCGCTCGATAAGCGTTATATACATTACTGCCACACTACCCCTGATGGCGGTGTTCTAATTATCACGGGTGTTCCGTATTTAATAAAGCTCCTTGACGATCCAGGTGTGCTGGCATTCGAGGATGACACCACATTTAAACGTGTTGCGGGAGAGATGAACGAGTGGGAGCTCGCTCTGTTCTTTAAGGCAGTTCCACGCGGTCAGAATCTTCTATTTCATGCTGTGTTCTGGGCTTACAATTTAATAGCTACCACCGTTATCCGGGCGTACATCAATCGCGCTAGCGCTGATTTCTACGACATTCTCTTCGACGAGGTGCAGAAAATTAAAAAAGAGATAACGGGTAAAGTTCTTGGGCTGAAGCGCTTCGTGCGAGGGGGTAATTTACTTGTAATGAATGCGGATATGGAGGCGGCCCAAATTCTGGGTGCTGCGCGGTCCGTTATGAAAACCAACGACCCCGAATACAGTGGCATTCCCAGCGATACGCCCGCATCCGTGGCAGCAACTTATTTCGTCAAGGTCTGCTATCGGCACTCGAAAGAGTAGGTCTGTAAATACCAGCTGTACCATGCTAACAATTTGTCCTTATTCCTCAGGGCTATTCACGACTTCAAGGGAATGGTCTCGCCCGCTGATTATTCTCGCTTGATGGATTTCATGTACATCGACTCCAAAGATAAACTCGAAGAGTTCTCAAAATTTGTCAAGGATCTTGGAGTCAAGAAAATCCAAGGCGAGTCCCTTGTACAGACGAATTCGCCCTGACATTGAACTATTTTAAGACTGGTGGACCCACAAGGAGATGAGCGATTGGATTCTCCCCTGCCTCGTCAAGTCTCAGTCAAATATTTTGCCGCAAGACTGGGACAGTACTCCTGCAACGACCAACACTGGCGAAACTCAGCACCACTGGACGAATTCAATTACTGGTATAAAGCTACCCCTCGTCGAAGCTATTGAGAGGTAGCAACTCTTTTACCCGGTTATCGGCTACTCAGTACTTGTCAACAGCGCTCGCGAGCTTGATGAGAAGACCGCTCTTGAAATTCAGTCGTCGATGGACTCGGGCATTCTCTCCAATCCCCAGAACGAGGCGATCCATCGCACATCCCGCAGCCTACAGCGTCAAACGAAAGCATCCCAGAAGGTTAAGGAATCCAATGTGCTCAGTCATCTTCAGAAGGATCTCACTTTCGAGATCGCTGAGTTGCAGGAAAGTCGCCGTCAGTTAGCTGCCAAGGAGAAGGCTGTGCGTGAACAGCTAAAATCCGTGAAGAGCTCCTCCAAGGCTGCCGGTAAATCCAGCGGCTCCACCGGGCGGGCTAATACTCGCTCAATGGTTGTGTCTGCGAGTTCTACTGGACGCGTAAAAACTGTTCCGGGTACGTCTTCGGTCACTGCCGTTCGGTAATATTTGATTGATATTTTGTAGTGCCCGCTTTCACACCCGTCTCTGAGATTGCACTCACCTCTTGTCTGGACTTTACCCATGTCTCTTGCTCTCGACATTGTTGGAGATATTTCTCCTGCAGTCCCCTCGTCGACCACGACCATCACGGACACTGGGGACGGTGACTCGCCCTCCGACTTGCTCGCAGTTGTGCCTAGAACCGACTTGATCAACTCATATGCGGCCATTCCCGGAGCGTTCCCGGCTGTTCCGCCATTCAACGAGGCTCAATGGCTCGTGCAACAGGCTCAGCTTGAGGCGCTACTGAACGGCACTTGCGATGCAGGAAACTGGCTACCTCCCGCGACGCCAGTGCCGTATTACGACAACTATACGTCATTTGACGAGAACTTCTTAGCAGTTGCGCCCCATGAATCCAAGTCGGCGCCCTTTACCATGCCCGACGAGCAGTTCTGGGGTTCAACAATGCAGGATTTGTTGGCCTCCGAGCTGTTCATGTCCACCAGCGTCGCTCCTGACTTCACCAACGAGTTCCCTTCCGCTTCCCAACCTCCGAACGACTCTGCTTCGTCTTCGTCTTCTTTGCCGCCGCCACCAGCGCCCGAGGTTTCGACCGCTATCCCCGCACCCACTTCTCGCAAACGTGGAAGATCTGAGGGAGTGGATACTGCAAATATCCTCGAATCAGCACGTAGCCGGACTAAATCTGCGTGGGCACAAGGTGCCGAATCGGATTCGGGTGAAGCTGTGTCCCGGGCACAGAAGCGGCACAAGACGAAGAAGGTACGTATTTTTCTGTGGTAACTTCAGTCTCTCACATATATTTTCAGTCGTAGCATCGTCTAAAATGCGCGTACTTGGGTTCACTGTATGTACTTAGCCAGATAGATAATGCAATGCAGTCCCTTGATCCCTTGAGCTCGCGTGAATGCATTATGTGCCCTGGATGCGATTATGCGCGGCACATTTGCGATTGAAATGTGTGGCATCTGAGTAATGTGCCTCGCCTTAAATGGCATGTGCCTCCCTTGAACCGGATGTGCCTCGCATTAAAATGATGTGTGTGCGCCATCTCGTCGGTCCTCTGGTTACGATACAGTGGTGTGAATTCCAATCAGGCAGGTGCAAGAGGTGTGTACATACAGTCGTAGATTCACAAACTCCCCGTTCAACAATCTCGGACGATACATAGCTTCTTGAACAAAGGAAAGCTGCAGAGAATGGCGGCCAATAATTTTCCATGCGCCAGATTTTGGGATTGATGTCCAGAAGTTGACCGTGAGTCCAGCCAGAGGGGTTTTGTAAAATTACACGGAGTGCAGCCATTTTAAAACCATTTGAACAGGCGGAACAGGATAATACCAGAATCCAGGCTCGATACTGATGTTGGTGGGCGAAAATAATAAAATAAAGAAATAAAGAAACATTTGTCTTCACGAAATTATCTTTGGTGCTGGTTCCATCTCTGCTGGAAGAACGCCGTCTTGTGCTCCCGATGCACGCCAAGTGCATATATTTATGTTCTGACAACAAGTGTGATGAAGCTGTCGTCATCACGCTCTCCCGACAGAAGCATCGAACGCGGTCTCATCATATGGCGTTCTGGGTGAGAAGTAAGGGAAGAGTACAGACCTTTGCTACAGGATCTGTTCACTGCGCAACACTATTTTCGTACGTTTTCGCTGGCTAAATCTTCAAAGCACATTTTCGTTCGGTGGAATCTGATGCGAGAAAGGATCCACGCTCTGCGCCGGGACCAAGCGTGGTCTTGATCCCTATTGTAGGCTGTTCTGATTTACACCATCCGTTCTTTTACTTCACTTGTATTGAAGCGTCTCGCACACAACACTGACGCGCTGTCGGATGCATGGAGTAGGTATTAATACAGTCCTTCGAGAGGTTACAACAAATTCAACGCTGGAATCGATGGAGCCACACCCGTCGCGGCCTTTCGGCCTTCCACAAACACCTGATACATTGGCCGATAGATAGGCTCCCTTGCAATTTTCGTGAGCAACATAATGGCTGGGACGGTTTCCGGGTCCGTAGCAGCTTTGCGGATGACCTGGATGTCGGCCGGTCGCATCTGAGCGCGTAAGAGCATCTTGTTTTTCTTGTCAGCTTTGATATACGCATTGAGGATCCTATGAGAGTGAATGACAATGAGAGACAATGAAGAATCATTGAAGAACAAGTACTGGATGGAAGTGTGGATGGTACACGGATCTCTTGTCGTCTTCCCAGTAGGGTCCGCGTCGGTGGGTTTGGCGAAACCGTCCGTTATCCACTCCGCCACCAGTTCCTTCAGCCCAGCGGAATTGCATCGGAATGGTCATCGACATCTGGCCGTCTGCATGGAAGATGTCCATCAAGACTACCTCGTTGGCGTGGAATCCAGAAGCATCCGCCCTGGCGAACTCGCGCTGCCAGACCACGCGGTGGCAATCTGTGATTCGCTTGGGATTTATGATGGGTGTGAAGGCGTTCACCTAAAGCATGCCATCGTAATTCTTGCCTTTTCCTGCCTTTTTTGATCCAGATCCGAGCATGCCCTCTCCGAGTCCGAGGAAAATCTCCGCGCAATTGAAGATATCGGAGGGCTCGACGGCAACGTCCAGTCGTGCGACAAGGGGCTCGCTGCAGCGTGCACGATTGATGAGGTCGAAAGCGAGGATAAAGCATCCCCCCAGTGGCATGAGGAGATCTGGATTCGCCATCAAGGTCTTGATGAGTTTGGGGATGCCAGCTGCTCCACAGATCGGCTTGTGTTCTGGCCTGTGCCCATATGCATTCAGGTATTAGTTGGATGGAGGATGTATTACAGCCGTGCCAGTCCGACTTCTGGCACTAAACGGACAAGGAGATGAATGAGCTGGGGGTAATTTGAAGCGTGTTTTCCTACCTCTTTCGAACAGTACGACGCAACCTGACACTGGAGAAAAGATGCATTCAGTTTCGATTCCCCGAATGACCGACCACTGGCTAACCTTGCTGCAATACCGCAGAGGCCGAGCGAGGTCCCCTTCCCTTTGACCGCAGCCACAGCAGAATGTTGAGAGAGTCTTCCGACGACTGCGGATTGTCTTCGATGACCACGGGAAGGCCATAGAGACAGCCTCGTCGTCGAGTGGCGGCATCAGTGGAAGTTGACGCACGACCAAACAGCATCGGATCCCGGGCCGCACGGACCGTAAAATAACGCGTAAATAAGTTGAGCCTGGGTTGAGCCTCAAACTTCACCTAAAATGAAATTCAATTGCATTCCGCTGTCACCCGCAAGTCAATCGTGAGTCTGCAACCAAAAAGAGTGATCTTCAAGTGATGTCCCAGTGAAGCGGGGGAAGCGTTGGGAACTTGAAGCAAAAGTTCCATGGCACTATCTGATCGTCTCCGTGGAAGCGCAATCAGAAAGAAGATTTCGGGTGCGCGTTTGGAGAATTCATATTCAGAAATGAGCTGTCTATCAAATTTTAATCATTGGCTTTTTTTCAACAGTTGCATCACCCATTACCAACTGAAGAAGAGCAGAGTCGTCCGGCGATAATTCCATGAAGATACAAAACGAGCTGAGGGTAATGAACAATGACGATGAAGGACTACGAGACTTTGACCAATACCAATCAAAGCGCGACTCTGAAGCAGGCTCATTTTTCATGATCTATCGCGCTCACCGTTCAGTTGTCTAATTTTCTGGGTCCTGGTGTTCAATTTTATCTGCCGTAGGAGTTTGTGCTCAAAGTAGGTGAGGCAAGTGAAATCTGGGATAAAATCGCAGCGAGTTGAGTCAAGAAAGATGTACCGTGTTGAGTCAAGAAATGATGTATCGTATACGTACGGTCCCTCTCTACAAGGGTAAAAGAAATTAGATGGCGATGGGGAAAGTGAGAATGACAGACCTTCTCTGTCTCCTTGTCCTTGTCCTTCTTTTGGTCCTTTTATTTGACCGCCCCGGTTCCGTGTCGGTGGTGGGCTTGTGCTTTAGGCTGGAGCTGGTCTCAGCCTCCGCTTCCTCCTTTGTAGCCTTGGGAGCAGAAGTGGCAGCCCGAGCAGAAGAAAACTTTCCAGTGTCGTGGAAATCTTTGAGGTTTTCTCCACCACTGCGTTTTTGGAGTGGGTGGGCGGATTCCATGTGTTGACAATTGACGCAAATTGTGACACCTTCGAGAACCTCTGTACAGAAAGTTCAGGGACATTGGTTACCATGCTGGTCTCTGGCTCTACACTGGGTAGGGTCAGAAGCCTCAGACATCGTGGTGGTAGGATGAAACAGCGGAACCAATTCTTTTTCACCATCAGTCTTGGATACCGGTATATTGATGCGACACAAGAGTAGTACATCAGTAACCCTCAAAGCAGACTCTAACTAGTAAGGATAGCAGCCTGCGGAAACTCGACGTGCGCGCCAGTGAGCTGCCGTGTGTGGTCGCCGATCCAGAGGAAGTGCGCAGAGGTGTTGTGGCATTGGGAAAGGCGAGGCAGCATCGACACATTTTGGGCGTGAGAGCACAGGCGTGTTGTGCGTCTGCCGGAGGACATCCTAGACGTGGGCTACAAATTTTAGTTAGACTATTTTAGTTCAAAACTGAGTGAGAAACTCACGTTTGAGGAGCATCACCCTCATCAAGAAAGTTGGGGCGGTGCCGACGCGTCTTGGGCCTGGGAGCATTGTTCGCAGTATAATAGACATTCTAAACGTGAGCTACATATTCTAATTGACGGGTTTCGGTATAAAATTGGATGAAAAACTTACATTTTAAGAAATTGGGGTGGGCAGCACTGCCATCAAGAAAGTCGGGGAACGTCAGCGCGTTTCGCCCGCGACCGCCCAGGCAATTTGTTCACCGCATAATAGACATCCTAGACACGAGCTACGTATTTTAATTGAATGGTTTCAGTATAAATCGGATGAGAAACGTACATTTTAAGAAATTGGGGTGGGCAGCACTGTCATCAAGAAGTCGGGGGAACGTCAGCGCGTTTCGCCCGCGACCGCCCGGGCGTGTTGTTCGCCACATAGTATACATCCTAGGCGTGAGCTATGTATTTTAATTGAAGGTTTCGGGATAAATCAGATGAGAATCTCACATTCTAAGAAATTGCGGTGGCAGCGCTGCCATCAGGAAAGGCGGGAGGGAGAGTGTCGACGCAAAGTGGTAACAACCAATGAAGAAACACCGTAGGGAGATGGGGGAGGTGCCGGCAGGGAGATGCACACTTGAATTTGAATTATATCCCAAGATTCGACTGAGATAGACTCACTCAAAGATTGCGAGTATATTGATGGGACTGTATTGGGCGCCGACCGCGCTTAACCATCGAGTGCACGTTGAATAAGCGCCTCGCCAATATCATGGGAGACAAAACATGGGTGCTTAAATGCCCCATCTCGATTGGCAGAAATAACGAGCTTGAATCGTCAATGTCCTCGTCGTTCTGACTCCGCACACTGCGGGCCCACGCCTCTTCCGGTACCATGCGGTGCGACCATGGAGCGACGCCGATGAAGCAGCCGCGGGCTTGAGCAGAGCCATGCCAGGGAGCAGTGGTGGCGGCGCAGAGTCGCGGCGATCGTCGTGAACAGCAGCGCACAATCCAGGGCTACTGTACTATTTCGACCAAAGGTTCAGGTGACGGATGGTTGTGAACTGAACGAATTTGAGGTCGGAGACGGTGATTTTGCAGAGTTCTGGCCCAAATAGGCCAGAAATCTGTCAAAAATCCGACCCGGATGTCCCAGTTTCTACCACCTCGGGAATGGTGTTGCCTGCGTATCATCATCATCATCATCGGCTACAGCTATGGGATATATATAAGGCTGTCAAGTATGAGTCTGGGCGGATTCCTCAAACCCTGCGATCTGTTCATCTTCGACGAGCCTAACAGCGAGAGATCTCACGCCGCCGATTGGATACGCAATGTGAGACACAATGCTTGTTCTTGTGAAAAGCATTGCATTGGTAAACGATGCAGGCATACGATGACATGGCGACGTACAACAGTACGGATGGGAGTGGAGGCATGGACGGTTCGATCCGCTTCGCCGAAGAGCAATCGCGGGCGGAGGTGTGTTCCCACTCTCTTTCTTGGAAAACCCACGCTGACGAATCGCCTACGAAAGAACACTGGGGACGGCTTTAGCAACACTGTTGGACTCCTCTTCCAGGAAACGAATCGCTACATTTCTGGTATGTAACCGCCGACGGTTTGTTTTCTCGCTCCCTAATCACCGTCCACCCTCTCGCAGTCGCTGACGCGTTCGCTATTGGAGCAATCATGGCCATCGAGAATTGGTAACTCGTTCGCCGCCGTTCTATGAGTCAACTCAATCAGATTGATTACAAGTGGAGGCCCTGACATCGCTTTCCGCGGCGGGAGGTCGGCGAAGAAGTATTGGAGGCTGTGGGGAGGGGGTGAGCGTGGGTATGATGGAGGTGGGGCCCAGGGGACGGAGGAGAGGGAGGGTAGGGACAAGTGGGAGGAAGAAGGGATGAAGAAGAGACGAGGGGAGGATTGGATGGACAGAGGAGGAGGAAAGAGGCAGAGTGTCGAGTCCGAATGATACACGACATGTAAAACATCGAGGCAGGTGTGGCATTCGAAGATGATGAATGAATAATGAGTTGGAAGGAGACGGATACATACTTCTCCGGCACGGCCTGCTCGCTCCCCCGTCCCCATGCCGTGCGCACGACTTCCTCGCTCCAGAGGCGGGTGAGTGGCTGTGTCGATTGATAAAAAAGAAATAGTCAGCATGGGTGAATGACGAGGCCGATAAGGAGAGGAGGAGCAGATAGACACAAATAGAGGGTCGCTCTTGCCCCACGTCAATATCCGAGGCAAGGCCGAGACCCAAAGACGACGCAAAAGGACTGAATGGACCCCGCCTCCGTGTGCGAGGGGTAGGCAAGGCAAGTCCCGGGACGAAAAAAAAACGGAATAGAGCCCAAGGCAGGGAGCGAATGGACACGGTACGGCACGCCCACGCGGTGAAGCGCCGAGGGAAAAAAAATTAGTAGGCAGGAGGAACACCAAAGAGCCGAATGCGAGGGGCGAATAGGGACCGAAGCGTTCTCGTCGCCAAAAGCGCTGAAAGCACGACAAGAGAAATGCAAGAGGGAAGGGCTGAACACGGTCGCGCGTCCCCGAGAAAAATAGCCAAAACATCGAAAAATGATCCAAGGGAGGCAAATGCAAAGGCCAGGGCAAAGAACGCACCCCGTAATATCGTACAGGAAAGGGCTCGCCGTCCTCTAGGTCATCGGCGTGCTCGATGAGTTCCACATCCGCCTATGGAATCGAGATTGAGTGAGATGTAGAACGTATAGGAAGACAGTGAATGGGAGGACAAGGAGAGAGAAAAAATCACATTAATCTCATCACCCTTCACACCCTCCTCATCCCCCTCTTCTGCTTTCTCGCCCTTCTTCGCACTCGCGCGTATCCGTGCGCCGGCACTCCCGCCGAATTCACCAGCTGTGGCAAGGCTGGTCTTCCCCATGCCCTCTGCGCCGAGGATAGCAATGTGGGCAGAATCCTGTACAAGGATATCCACTATATCCTGCAGCTCTGCTTCATGGCCATGGAAAATTTGCGGGGAGGCCGGAAGTAGACCAAAGGATCCTGAACTGTTCCAGAATTTAGCTACACTGATAGTGTTTTGCAGGTCTGGCTCACCTATTATTTCCCAATTTTGCCAAAGTTCCTGTCACTTAACAACCGTGAGCTAATAATTTTGATCATTGTAATGTCTACTCACTGAAGACCGATCAGAACTGGTGAGGTCAGAATCTGTTTCCAAGAGGGCAACAAGCTGTTCATGTTGTTCCTTTGCATCCTTTTTCATCTGCCTCATTTGAAACAAGGTTTAACCTGTGACTTGAGCCTGCAATGAAAGCCCATGGTTTTAATATGCATTGAAATAGATTTGTAAAACAAACCTTGAACAATTCAACCATCCTGATAAGCTCTTGCTTGCATTTTTCCAATCTCTCAGCAGCCTCTGGCTGTCTGAAAAGACCCTTGATTTTTCCCAGAGTGCCCTTTTGTTGCCCATTCACAATTGTGAATAACCTTTCAAGTGCCCTGGTGTAAAATATTAAATCAATATATTGTCATCATCAATTGTACGTACTCTGTGAATTTTGCAATGTCATACAAGACTGCTGTTGGAAGGACACCCTTGATTTCTGAAGTCGTGTGAAGTTGCACAATAATACACAAGATTTCATGAATGTACTCCATCATCTCAGCACATTCTTCCTTGTTCAATTTAGTTGTCTATTTGTATTCCTTAAACAATTTGCCAATGGCCAGAGGAAATGGCTATACTTCGATACACTTTGTAATCGACAAGCACAATGCGGAAGTTGAGCCAAGGAAAGGCACTTTGGCTGTCTCTGCAATGTTCTGGGCAGTATTTGCAGCCAGAATAGTATATTGGATAAGACTCTTGAACTTTGTTGTGGTAGGCATTGTGGGCATTGTTGACAGGAGGGGTCCCGGTTGTCCGGGTGTATATATCTGTCGCAGTGTTTCTCCCACAGATACTGTTCTATGTGCATTCTCAGCATCGTGGATCACATCATATGTACAGGTACATCTGTTGAACTTCAGCACCGTCGATGTTCAGCACTGAAAATAAACGGCTCTGTTCATTCAAATCAGACGCCTGGGCGTCTTGACAAGCACTTTCAGGAGCCGGAACAGAAGAGGAGCACCCCCAAGCACCTCCAACGGCAATCTTCGAGGGCCGACCCGCCCTCACCGCAGCTTCCAGGGAGGTATCTTATTTAGGAGCTTCAATATGTTGCCTGGCACTTCACGACGGTTCCTGGGAGAAGGGAGATGGAACCACAGCCAAAAGATCCCATCTCCGTTCAGTATGCCACGTACAGGACTCTCCCTGCTTCCTAAATCAATCTACAATGGTGTAATGATCAACTTTGTGAGGCCGACCCACATCATCCAATCATTGTTCCTGTACCTGGGACAATCAGAAGGCATGAATCAAGTCCAGTGTAACGCATATTTAAAATTATAATAGAGTACCTAGATGAGTACATTAGAAACCGAGAAACATGGATATTTTGGGAAAGACAGATAAGACCATTCCAACTGACCCCCGACTCCATATGAGGCAGTGCCGCAGACCCGGCGCCAGAAACCCCGGTTGCCGATACGGCTAGATAGGCCGCATCGCATGTGAGTCTGGGCGAAAGCCACCAAGAAACGACCCGGGAACAGATTTTCTCTCGCACATAAGGTTCCCCAATGCGTGGCATCATGCGGATCTTGTCCGCTGTTGGCTCTGAAGCTGGTCAGAAGACGGAGTCATTGAGATGAGATAGTGACAAGCTACCCAGTGGTCGACAAATGGGGGCCGGGTGGATCAGCATTCGGGAACTGAGGACATGGAGGGAAACTCAAGCCCGGCGAGGAACAACTATTATTATAGAGAATCCAGGGCCAGGGGGAATCCGGTGTTTCCAATAAAATACCTCTTGTCAAATAGGGGAGCACGCAAATTTGGTGCAATAAGAAAGTTGTATCGACCTGGATCACCAGTGTAAGATATTTAGCGTTAAAGGGCTTGAAGATCGATAGGCTGGATGCTGCGGCAAGTTGAACCAATGTTGGCATATGTTATTGTTTCGGAAGATGCCGGAATATACCTGGATGTACATGTACATCTTCAATGTGTTTCAGGCTCCCCTACCATCAGCACTGATATAACCAGGTAAGGGATGCGACAGCCTGGTTATATGTGGTTGGCTGTCTTTGGTTATATGTGGTGGTGGCTCACACACTGGTAGGTAGGTAGGTAGCATTACACGGCACGGTCCCGCTGAGGAACGCCGGTTCCCAGGGATTATCTAAGTATACATGCGCCAAAGTACACTATTGCCCCTGGACTCCTCCATAGCACCAGAGACGAGCTCACGGACACGCTATGCCGCCGTGGTAGATCTAAGGAACTATAAAGAAGCAAAGAAAAATCAATCAGCAGAGAATATGCGAGACCAATTATTTGTATCAGGAGCTGTCGCGCACAACACAGGAATTGAATTGACTTTTTGGAGGTCCGAGGATATCATGCCCCATTAGCTACGAGTGCAATAGCGGGTTGCACGGGCTGGTTCGCATGGTCTGTGTAACGCAAACTTCCACGGGCACTTGGTTAGTTGGGAGGATTGCTGAGGTTAAAATTTAAACCTCGTGATGCCTGCCAAGTGTTCACCATAAATAGCCTGGGTCAGATTCAGACGCTGGCAATTCGGCCTTCCAACATTCAAATATTCTGTGAAGCAAGTACAACGTCTCTGATGACTCGACCGTGTCTTAAAAGCCATTTCTTTGGTCCACCAATTATGCAGAGTTCTGAGCATCTTCGATCGAAGTTGGTGCATTTAGAACTATTAGGTTGGGGCAAGTGAATGGCCGTCTTGCAGCCGCAGTGAGTACTTCCGAGGCTCTGCACCTTCTCGGTGCCTTTGGCAGAGAGTTCCGGTGAGCTATTTAAAGCTGCACGGACGTGCCGATTATTAAGTCCAAGGAAAGTAACGAACTGCGAGGTGCCGCATGATCAAAATGAAGACGTCGAGCTCAAATTTCTGTTATCGCGGTCTCTGTGAATGAAGGCGCGGATGCTGCAGCCTCGGCTGCGTATTGATGTGTTGACATTGATATTGATCGGTTCGTTACGTTCCGTCTCTGACCGTTTTTGGAAGCTGCTTAGTTGCACGTGTGCATGCTGACTAAGTGACAACGGCGTTGCTATGCGGCCGGCGTGGTGGTGGGCAGCAAGAGCCATGGCGAGGGAGACGCACGGACATGGAGAGAATGGAACATGAAATTTGAGCCTCCGGAACTTCTGAGATATTTTGGGGAAAAAAGGAATGAAAAAGGGCAGAGGTGGAGGATGGATTCAGAGGTATATATACATCTGGATGACGCGGACAATCGCAATGCAAGCATTTCCTTCCTGGCAAGTAGACCGTCGCGAGCAGGTCGTGAGTCTCAAGGTGACCATGTGGGACCGACCATAAGGTGGATGGAATGGCCTCCGAAGAGGTGTAGTATTTTTATACCCAGTCAATGATCATCGGCGTCCGCGCAATTTCTCTCGCTGTTGGTATAGGACAGTAGCGGTGTCTTTGAGACCCTTATTGTGTTCGCTATATCCAGCCAGGCGGAGAGTTTGAGCGTCGGTACGGAGTGTCTCGAGCTTTTGGGATTTTGATGGTGGTGGTAAAGAGGAATGGTATTCAGAGTCTCAGCGCCGAAAGACACGTAGTGCCGGAGCGTCGCTTAAAACCGTGGTGCCCCGGCTGAAATATCCATGCAGAGTTCGTGCCAGAAATGCAGTGTGACGACCTCCTGGTACTTCCATCCGCCCTCTTCCTTTCCCTCATCTCGCGCACCATCTCCACATTTTTGTCGCTGCCCATGTCCACAGAACGCATCCCGATCTTCCACATCTCAATAGCCCTGGTGACGTCGGATCTTCCCGCGGACGATCAAGTTGTCCAAAAATACGCAATATTCTTGGCACCGTCTTCATCTGATGTCTCTGCCTTGTTCAAGCTTCCAGATCTTCTGCTCACATTCCGTGGCTGTGGGTGGTGGCTGTTGGCGGCTCTGCTCAACAGCCACGGAACATGAATATCGGGCTCTGACGGCAATCTACTAAGGTATAGGAGCTGGGAGTGGATTAGCAGCCTGAGTTCCAAGTGCAGTACTGGCGGGCGTTCTTTGTTCGGTCAGATTGCGCACCTCAATCTATTTCTCGAGGGACCCTCTTCCCTTTGTTCGTCACCAAGCTTTGTTCCGCCATTGCATCGACAGCGAAACAATATCCGTCACGCTCATGTTTGTAAGCTATTTCCAAAGTTCGGAGCGGGTAGATGCAAAGACTTCTTGCTCAGGGCCGAAAGATCCATCGAGCCCCGCCGATCCGGGTAAATTCAAGTAGAGTTTGGCTAGGATTTAAATTTTTCGACGAGGCACACGCATTGACACGTACATCCACCTCATATGCCACTGGGTTGACACTCCTTTTACCATAATGTCGCTCAGCCCGGCGCTCGCGCAGAGACAAATTTTACTCCACACCTCGGTTCGTCCCTTAATAGTATCTATTTTCTACCAGTGCGACCACCAATAGTTATTTCCCCTGATTGCACGGAAAGCGACGGCGAGCTGATCTCTCACGGGAATCTTCGCGCATGTTCTGGGTCATTCTTTCTTATGTCTATTGTCAAGGTCGTGTCAAAGCTTGGTCAAACCGTGTCGCCAGAGGTCAAAGCGCGTCGCGTCACACTGGCAAGCGTGACTTTCAGCCTTTCACTGCCACTGGTGACTGCACTGGCCACGCTATCGTTCCCTTGTCCTGTATTCTCGACAAGGCATAGTCGTGTGAGCCACAGTACGGCCTCAGGTACGAAGAGCACAACTATCCGCGGCAAACGCCTCGATTCTAGGGTATTTCAATGCGCACTCTTAATGGCACCCCGGCTCCTTCGCCCAACGCATTGGCTACAGACAGGTTCACGAGATGAAACCAAATGGTTTCGAGGCTATCTAACACCGGGTATCGCTGTCTAATTCTTTCGTGCCGTTTAGGATTCAACTCCCCGCCGTCTCCTTACCATCGGAAACGACTCGCTACTGAGGTCCTCCACCAATGTCGTACGCACCATCCCAGCTGCGCGCAGACGATTGTTTGTCGGATAGTCGATCTGCTCCAGCAGTGTCTCGAGTTCCGGATGCTTGCGATACAGCCATATCGACTGAAGCATGCCGGTGCCGTCGATGGAGAGTTTCGCCCCGCTCCCCAGGCAGAAGACCGATGAGGGCAAGGACAGGAGGAGGAGCGTGGTAGATACTGCGAGGCCGGCAGCGACCTGAAGAAAGAGTTCAACACAGGGAACCAAGATATGAGTTATTTAGGCCGGCACGTACTGCAATGATGCTCAACTGCGAGATTTGTGGGTAAACATCTGTGCAGAGTAGAGGTATGTACGTACATCCAGACGCGTTTCTGCGGACACAACAGTAATGGTAGTGTTCCCCTTCAGTAAGAAGGGCCGCTGGAAGAACATAGAAATGCTGGATTGACCCGCCGCAGCCGGCAGACTGTCAGAGATCGTGTTTATGGGTATGGTACCGTTGTCGACAGAGCTTGGGAGCATGAATCCGTGCGCCGCCGGGACATTCCCAACTAGAATGCAACACAATTAATGGTTGAACCAGCTAGCGTGGGCAGAGCTTACGTGTCCAGAACATGGACGCAACGATCGTTGATAAAGAGTTTTCCAGGGCGTGGAGGGTGATATTCTTGGGTCTATCGGCGAGTGATACCAAACCCAACATCTGGTTCAATTGGCTTTTTTCGACGCGTGGGTGGACGGAGATCTCGTCCATAGATAAATGGGACTCACAAGTCCGCGACGGAAAGCATTTGTTGCCCTTGAGGAACGAGAGGAAAGTCGCTTGGAGGAATCATCATGTACCAGATGCTCCACTAAATAAAAGGGTCAGCAGACTGGTAGAGTCGACTTTCCCCACGTACAAGTTCCATAAATAAATTTCCAGTCACATTCAGCGGAGACGACTGTGTGATGTCTGTAGACCCCGTGTAAGGCGACCAAGTGGAATCCTTCTTCTGAAACTCTGGTTCCAACGTCAGTCTTTTCCGAGATTGAGAGTCTACGACGGTGGTTTGGTTGATGAGTGACTGAGAGCAACCGATAACTTGGATCGATGAGGTGGCATTGTACAGGGGTGGTGCGAGATCGTGCGTGATCCCACGATTGGCACTAGAGTCTAGGATTGGGATGGTGCTATAGAAAAAGGCGGAGCCGAAAAACGTCCTGTTAATGGGGACGATCATCCCGGGCTCTGTGTCGATGATCTGAGCAATTTTTTTATCCTGGGAACGAATGATGATCTTACGAGTAGGGTGGATGATCTCATAATAAGGCGCAAAACCAGGCCATGTCACATTCCACGAGGTAGTATTCTCGAATGGCGTGAGTACTATGTCCAGTAGGTATCCGCATGTAATGTTGAAGCTCGTCCCATTCACGGTAACGTTGCCAACGCCTTCGTTGGGAATCAGAACATCATAGATTGTTCCGTTATGTAAACCCAGTGTCGGCACAGACCCTTGAAGAACGGACGGTAGGAGGGATAGTGGTTGCGGTAGAAAGAAAGCAAGGTTGTCTCTGTTCGGTGTAATTCAGACTGGGTGAACTGGACATGAAACCAAATAACCCACATAATATCGAACCCAGGTGTGTCGGACCAGTTATAGCTCGGGAGCCCGCGAGTCTGGCATCCTTTCTTTCGTACCACGATCATCAAATTGGCGAATTCTTGCTACGGCCTGTATCCCCCCCACTCCAGCTAATAAAAGCGTTGCTGGGTCGAGAGGAACTGCGCCGAGCAGAATCCCACTTTGAGGAGTCGGAGGAAAGAAAATACGGGCGTCCAGAGATCGCAGCGAAGTCGCTAGATTTGCCTGCTGCTCTGTGCACAGCGTAACGCTGGCGCGGAGAGTGGAAGAGACAACCTCACAGGGTGCTATTGTGCCCCACATCTCCTGTATACCCTGCCCTCTTGGCCAATAATCAGCTTGTAGCTTCGTCGGTCGACACATAACCCTAACCCAATTTTTGACTTGTGTCAATCACCTGTGGCAGTACCTTTACAGTTCACGTCAGCCTCACGTGCAGCGGCAACTGCCGATTCCCACTTTAAACATTTAAGCGAAGTTTAAGCGATTCACCTACTCTCTTCTCTCCTAAAACATGGAACCCACATGTCGCTGCAATTGACGCTTCCAACACTTTCCCTTCTACGGACCAACCAACCCTTTGGTTGAAATTATTCCGACTAGGTATGGGCGGCGCAATCTTTGACTGGCTTCACATGCTGTACAAACGAATGGAATACTACGTGTGCCACGGAGATGTGGAGTCAGAAGAATTCAAGGCGCTCATCGGCCTCCTTACAGGAGATCCTGCCTCGCCAATTCTTTGGAACCTGTTTCTCGCCGATTTGAAAATGATGCCCGACAAGGATGATATTTTTCCTGGCGGCTGTCCGAATCTCCCTGCTTGCACAAGCAGACGATATGCTACTAGTGTCGCTCTCTGCGCGCGGTCTTCAGGGAAAACTCCACACTCTCCACGAATGGTGCGCTCGAAATTTCATTCTCATCAATATGATCAAGACAATAATCTTGATTTTCAAATATGGGAGGACGTCGCCACCTACTCAAGCACTCCCGGTCTTCATTCTTGGAACTACGCAGCTAAAGATTGAGTCAGAGGAGAAATATGTCGGAGTTCTGTTCAGGACAGATACCCAAAATATCCTAGAGGCACATTATAAGGCCAAAGTGCGCACTGCTCGTTATTGCGGGTATCGTATCATGGCAATTGAAAACATGACAGGCAGGCTGACGCCGAAGGAGCTAAAAGAACTCTACATGGCTAGAATTGACTGCCATCTTACCCATGCATGCGAAGTCACGTCAGATAGCGAGGATGTTCACATCAAACAGCTCACGAAGGTTCAGATCAGATTCATTTGACATATGCTAAATTTGCATTCTCGTTCAATGGTCGCGCCCTTATTCACAGAGACTGGGATAACACCAATTAGAGTTCGACGTCTTCAGTTAATCCTACAGCACCTTGTTTATTACCTTGGAGCCCCTACGCCCGCGCAGCTTTAACTAGCTCACTCGAGCTCTCTGCCAAAGGCGTGAAAAGATGTTGGGCCCCGGAATTAATCACTGCAACTGGGAGACTGCCATTCGATTGCCCCGAATTAGTTCTAAATGCGACAACCTCAATTACAGATGTCCAGAACTATGCTAAACTGGTGGACAAATTAATGCTAGAATGGCTGCAAGACACGATCGACTCATCAGAGAAGACGTACCTGCTTCACGGGAGACTAGAACCTAGGAAGGACGAACATCCAGCGCAAAAAACCTCAACAATGCGACACTACCTAACTATGGTGAAGACTCAGGCGCATCGCGAGGCTCTGACCTCCATAATGCTCTCAACTCACCAACTGGCAGTCGAGGTTTTACGCTATACGGATCATGCGAACCAGCCAGTGCCGCGGGCGAATAGGCTTTGCAGACTCTGCAAAACAACAGTTGAAACCCCAGAGCATGCACTAGTCACTTGCGCATCGTCGGATGCGCTTGTCGAACTGCGCACAAGATTTCTGGAGCAACTGTTTGCTAAAAATCCAGAGTTACAACATGTCTTGGAGGAAAAGTCCGAGACAGAGTTCCTGAAAGCCATGATTTATTCCAGACCCGCCATTGCACTCGTAGTGAAATTCGCTCATGATGTCCTCAAGATATTCTACGCAATTCCTGTGTTTCGAGCGAACAATTCCTGATGTAAATAATTGGACTCACTATTCTCTGCTGATACATTTTCTTGCTTCTTTATAGTTCCTTAGATCTACCGCGGCGGCATGGCGTGTCCGTGAGCTCGTCTCTGGTGCTATGGAGGAGTCCAGGGACAATAGTGTATATTGGCGCATGTACACTTAGATAATCCCTGGGAACCGGCGTTCCTCAGCGGGACCGTGCCGTGTAATACTACCTACCTACCTACCTACCACAGGGACGGGGCGGTACACGTTGACAGTTTCCAAGGAGAATAGCGCGGGGGTGGTGATATGCAGGACCAATATGCTTGCGAGATACAAGAACGTGGAGAAGACACCGATGATCGAGGCGGGGACGGCCTTCTGAATCCAGAGCTGAAAAATCGCGGATCCGATCCCGGCCCAGGCAGCAGCGTTATCATGCGTCTCCGTCAGCGTTTGTTCCCGTTGGAGGCTGCGTCGCATAGAAAGCGTCTGCGTAACGAACACCAGCGATGCTGAAAATACCTTTGGTAGCTGGGTCATGCATGTTCTACCGAACGAGGACGAGACACGCACCGTTCCGATTGTCGTCGAAATCGCAGTAAATAAGAACGAAGCAATTCTTTGCTTTTCCAGTGGGAAAGTGACTCGATGCTCCAGCCCCTTCACCGATATACCGAGGAGAATGAGATGGGTTACCACGATCAGGCAATGCAGAACGACAGATAGCAGAGACAGAGACGATCTCGGGAGCAGCGATTGAATGTGTCCTTGACAAATGAGTGTTTGAGGTAATAATCTGTAGTATGGGTTCCATCGTACCTGCGCGCGATTGAGTGCGTCCTTGACGAATGAGTTTGAGCAACGGAATACATAACCGATGTACTGTACCTGAGGCTGCCCGCAAGCGAAACAACGTCTCACGAGAGCTGGTGGTGGTTGCTGGGTCCTCTCCCTTCCACAAGTTTTCAGTGCTGTTACCCTGATCAGCTAGCTCCAACGAAGGCACAGCGCGACGATGCATCCTCGAGTCGAAATTCAGAGGGCATGAAGAGGATTCCTGTTTGACGTGGGGTGGGCATGGTAACCCAGAACGCAGATCGACAATCAGAAATCAAACTCCTAAGCGAACGCCGAACCCCGCGGACCTCGTCTGATCTCGTTATGTTGAGTGACGAGCCCGAAGGTAGGTCAATACCTCAGGCGTTCAGCAGTCTAGGATATGCATTATACAAGTGCCCGTGAAATAATAATAATGATAAAATCCATTGAAGACCATCTAATCTTCAAGCAAACCTAGTTTTGAAATTAGAGCTCGGCTCGAACGAATGAGGCACGAGGCAGAAGCGCTACTCCATTACTGTAGAGGTACGGTGTAGCAGGATATCCTCAGAACATACTTGTTATTTAGGAGCGCCGCAGATGCTGCATCAGACCCGCTCCCTAACCGAACCCTACTCTCCACCCCGTCTGAATGCGGGCCAGATCTTATTTCGAGGATGAAATCTTCCCCAAAACTTGTATCGCCTGCTAGTGTTGCCGAACGTGCGTCTCCTTCCCGTCTTCGTCTTTTCCATATGCTGCCTCTTATGTCTTTAGTCGTATACTCAATTTCTCATAGGATGGCCCAGTCCTCTTCCTTTGGACCGCCCCATCCTCGAGCAAATCCTGTGGCCGGCCCCATCGGCTCCCACTTCGCGAAAATAATGGATGGTCTCACGCTCCGAGATTGCATCATGTTCGGCGCTACTTCGCGGCACGGTCGATAGATGCTCTCGCAGGCAATCCAGCGTCAGGTGGCTAAAAGCATACTCCCTTATACTCTGCGCTTTGCTGACATACAGCTGCTTCAGCGGTTCACAGGCACCATGATATCTGGAGGACCGATACCTTTTATAGTGAGGGAAGACACGGTTGCCCCGCCCGAACTAACTTGTTTATGTCCAAATGGCGACGCAGAGACGAGATGAGTGACCGGCCCGCGCGCGAGATCGGCGAGGACACAGCTGTTGAGAGGAACAGAAACCTTCCGAACAAAAGGAATGAGATGGGGATTGTTTCGAGAGTGCAAGCAACTTGGTGGAACTTAAATCCGTTGGAGTCATGCCAATTTATCGATACAGGTGATGCTGAGCAGGATACACCGAAGACCTCGTCACGAGAGTGCAGGAAGGTGGTCAGAAGGTGAGTTAGTAGAAAGATAGTCGAAGATGTGGTCCAATAATTCTGGAATGTTTGGACACATGAGGCGACGGTCGGCTTAGTTCCTTTGAAGATCTATCAGCCAGGAAAATGACATTTCAACAATAGCGCTCGCCTGACGAATATTCAACCTGTAGTTCCGCGGGGGAATCCTAGGTTATTCTCTAAAAAAATCTGACTCTGAATTCGCGGCTGCGTCTTGGCCCCCAGCGACAGGTGGTATTGATCGGGGTCTGCGTAGCGGGCTGGTTCTGTGCAGCGAACTCGCTATACAACGGAAATGTGGTGTTCCTGATCTGGGCGATATTGGGAAAGGGATTTTTGTGAAGGGTGGGCCAAAATAGCTGTCTGATGGAGGGCTACAATTTCCAAATAGGGTATCTCAAAATTTTACGTTTAACCCCAACTACACAGCCGCGAATTCAGAGTCGGAATTATTTGAAGAATAACCTAGTATGCATATTTCGTCGTTCGTTAATATATAACTACTCATTGGGGTTGATATAACTTGGCGGTGCCCGCTCAGCCTCCAGGCGCGTCACCTGCTTGCGCAGATTGTGAAGCTCCTCCAAAACCATCGGGTCAGAAGTCGGGCGTACGGAATTGTTGGGAGATTGCGCGCCGGAGGTCAGCGCAGAGTCCGCCCGCGATCTACTTCCCGCCCCAACGTTATCGTCTCCTCCGTTCGCCGGCTTCTCACTGAGGAGCAAGGGTGAAGCTGCACTGCTAGTCGCAGATGACACACTTCCCGGGGAAAGCTGTAATCCCCACTCAGTTTGAAGCACCGAGTGATCAGCTCTGTGTCTATCGCCGTAGCGATGCACCACGGCTGTCTGCTCGCGCTTCATGGTGGAAAGAGACGATTGCGGGCGAGGACGACTCGGAGACGAGGGCAAGTTGGGACTAGAAGTCGCTATGGGCTCAGGTTCCTCCTTGTCGACAACAAACGAGAGTGGTGCGGGGGGAGGCTTATTGGCGACTGTCGTCGGAGCCGAACCGGAAGTCCTATTTTGTTGACGCCGACGGTAGAGCAAGAATGCTAAAACCAGGAGGACGACAGCAACACCCCCGATGACGCCACCGACAATGGCGCCGACCTCGGATTTCTTTCCGCAGTGGCCAGAACAACTAGTAGGCGTGCTCGATGGGCCTCCAGACGTTGAACTTGCAGAAATGGCACTGGATGATCCCGGCGGGGTCGATGATGAATTGGATATCCCTGCCAATATGAATTACGAGTCCTAACTTGTTTAGGAATCGTTCTTGTCAGCGGGTTTCCCGCGAAAATCGACGTCAAATTCAGTGAAGTTTTGATTGAAGTTGTTGTTATTTGTTTGGCTGTTGATCGGACAAAAGATCCGACGTTGAGGGGCAGATATCCTAAATTGAAAGTCAAGGCCACAAAGAGTGGATCTGAGTGGACTTCGACAAATGGGATGATTTGATTCCATGGCCAGTTGTCGTCCCGACTCAATTAAAAATAACCGATTAAAATCAATCAAGGCGCAGTCCTCCCGACTCAATTAAAATAACTGATTAGAATCAATCAAGGCGCAATCATCCCGACTCAATTAAAAATAACCGATTAAAATCAATCAAGGCGCAATCATCCCGACAGAATTAAAATAACTGATTAGACTCAATCAAGGCGCAATCATCCCAACAGAATTAAAATAACTGATTAGACTCAATCAAGGCGCAATCATCCCGACTCAATTAAAAATAACCGATTAAAATCAATGAAGGTGCAATCAAATCAAGGTGCAATCAAATCAAGGCGCAATCATCCCGACTCAATTAAAATAACTGATTAGAATTAATCAAGGCGCAATCATCCCGATTCAATTAAAAATAACTGATTAAAATCAATCAAGGCGCAATCATCCCGACAGAATTAAAATAACTGATTAGACTCAATCAAGACGCAATCATCCCGACTCAATTAAAAATAACCGATTAAAATCAATCAAGGCGCAATCATCCCGATTCCCGACAGAATTTAAATAACTGATTAGACTCAATCAAGGCGCAATCATCCCGACTCAATTAAAAATAACCGATTAAAATCAATCAAGGTGCAATCAAATCAAGGCGCAATCATCCCGACTCAAAAATCAATAAAGGCGCAGTCCTCCCGACTCAATTAAAATAACTGATTAGAATCAATCAAGGCGCAATCATCCCGATTCAATTAAAAATAACCGATTAAAATCAATCAAGGCGCAATCATCCCGACTCAATTAAAAATAACTGATTAAAATCAATCAAGGCGCAATCACCCCGGCTCAATTAAAAATAGGTGGAGATCCGGTCCAAGTTTAACGTCTTGTCAAGGCCACAGTGGCTGACTCAATTAAAATGGATGCAGTGATCCTAATCACATCCACAGATGGCGCGTCAGCTGTCACCAGCGACTCAATTAAATTTAAATAGGTGGGTGCAGAGATCCGGTAGGACCAGGTGGGAGGGGCTGATTTTGTGATCTTGACATTTTTGGGCCAAAATTCGACAGAAATAAAACAAAAATGAAGCTTCTTTGAAAACAACCATTTTTGCCAGGCAAAAAAATTATTCTCCTGGCATTTCACCAGAGTCGCAATCAGGCATTTTTGCCTATAATCAGCGGTCCTGATCGGGCCCAAATTTGAAGTATCAAGGCCCAGATGGTGCCCTATGACCGAAATCAGATGATTTGATTCAATGGCCGCGGATGGGCATCATCACAATTCACGACTTATTAAAAATAGATGAAGAGATCCTAATCAAGATGGCGCATCACCGACTCAATTAAAAATAGATGGATGTAGAGATCTGGTCTAAATATAAAGTCAATAGGTGGACAGATGACCGATCCGAATCTCGCCCAAAAGTATATATATACGGCCCACCAATAGTTCCTTTCTCACCACCTACCACTGCTGCACCATGGATATCTCTGCAATGTCTCTGGCTCTTAGCTGCTTTACTATCGCTGGCTCCACAAGCTCTCCTTGTCATGCGCAGGCCAATCCTTTTCTCTTTGGCTTTCCACGAGAGAACATATCCTTCTCCTTTGCCACCAGTCCTATCTCTCCCTCTGTCCTGGAGTCTCTCCCCTGCTCCGCTCAATTTTTTGACCAAGGCAACAATTAGAGAGTTTGCGCAGAAGCCACTGGAGCCACGTGGTGGCTTTTTGGCTGTGCGCAACTGGGTGGCTCCACAGCCAAAATATGACGTCAATGGCTCCGTGGAGCCACTCGCCTGCTATTTTTGCGCACGGCCCGAATGCCACTGGGTGGCTCCAGTGGCTCCTGCGCAAACACGCTATTATACCAATTGTGCTGGTGCGTTATTCTTCACCAATATTTGAATGTCAAACTCATAATGACCAATTTAGACATCCCAAATCACTTAACTAATTCCTGTGAATGTTTTCTTTCGGTCATTGCAAATAGTGTCGGCCCTGGATTTGTACACCCTGATGCATGGCATATAAAGTCCGCTGCTGAGAATTTATGTACACACTTGATGTGCAACTCTTTTATTATTTATGACATGGCTAACTTCATGCACTGCATGCGGACTCTATTTCTGGCTGTCTTGTTCGTACTTCTTGGCATAATATTTTTTGGTGCGGAACCCTTGAGCATTAACCGGAAGACATTTGCTGGAGGTGGAAGACATGGGGCAATATCTGGGGAAGTTATACATGAACATCTCCATAATTCCCGTGGCTTGCAAGGTCTGAATTCTGCCTCATTCTTTTTTGAACTGCAATGCAGAGTTGACGATGTTGATGTAGAACTTTCAAAAAGTCCATTTTTTATATCTGTTACCACACCACTGACCACTTTACTGCCTTATCTCCCTCGTGCTAAAATAGGTACGGTTGCAAAATTACATGGAGTACGGATGAATTCCAGGCTGGCAATCAATGAAGCGAAGGAATTGATGTTGCTGCACAGCTGTGAAAACTGTCCCCAGTTTGTATCAATTATGAGTATGAGAGAACCTCCACCATCCATATCGAAAGCTCAGGTGTCTGTGGCAAATGCGAAGACCTATTTGAAGCAGAAGGAACGGAAATTTCAACTGTCCTCTGCATATAGATTGAAAATTCAGAAAGATGTTTCTGATGAGGCAAGGAGACTCAGATACTGCCGGAAGGTCTGCCAGCAGCGCCTTCAAGGAACCGAATTTCCCCCAAAGCCTGCATCGGATGAAACTCTGCATCGTATACTTACCAACTCATCTGAAAGTGTACAACCCCATAGATTTTTGGAAGCCGGTTGTGCTGTCTGTGGCCGATTAACCCTTCAAGCTGAGCTGACACCCCTTGCAGAGTTTCGAGGTAACCTTCAGCTATTGAAGTGTGATGGTGTGACTAGGAAGGAGCGGTTCTCTTTGTCTGATCCGATTGTAGAACTTGATGGTCCGATACTGGCTGATGGATGCAAAGAGATTTGCATTTCATGTGAGGAAGCTTTGTTGAAAAATCGGGTACCTTGTGATGCATTGGCAAATCACAATTGGGTTGGACCTATTCCCCCCCAACTTCAGGGATTAACTTATGCAGAAGGTGTTATGATTGCAAGGGTCAGGCATAATCGATGTGACATTCGTGTCAACTCTGGAAGAGTCCGGATGCATGCAAATGCAATTATGTTCGCTCAACCAGCTCTAAAAGTGTATCTGAAATTGCCCCCCAGCAGAGATGAAATTAGTGAAGTGCTTGCATTCATTTTTACTGGTTCATGTGCACCTACTCAAGAGGACTATGACCGCACACCTATGCTTGTGCGACGGCACAAAGTTGCTCAGGCACTTGAATGGTTGAAACTGAATCATGAGGATTATGCCGATTTGGAGATTTCCGAGGAAAATTTGTTATCTTATGCGCATCGTGATATTCCTGTCGTGGTGGACTATAGGCATACTGAAGGTGATCCAAATAATTACATTCCATCTGAAGCTCGAAGTGTCTTTGATAAAAACTTTGAATATGGGACTATGGATGGTGAATGTACTTTCGCTGTGCATGGCTTAACTGGAGCAGAGTATTCAACAGCATCTATGTCCGAAATAAAGACTGCTGCCCTAAAACATTTGACCAGTAAAGGGGACATGCTAGCCATTGGAAGAAGTGACACACCTGAGTCCTTCTATCATAACGTGAAAGCATATCCTGGAATGTTTCCTTGGCTCTTCCCCTATGGTAAAGGAGGGATTGGACATGCCGCACATAAATTCAAACTTGGAGATATGACACATAAAAAAAATCTTCTCTTATATCATGACAAGCGCTTTCAGCAGGATGTGCATTTCCCAATGGTAGCCTTCAACCATGAACAGTTGAAAGGTGCAGTAACCGGAAGCCAGATTATTGTAAAACGTTCGAAGTTTGCTGATGTCTCTCGGAGGCTGTTGGCCATGAACCCAGAGGTTGCAGCTAATATAGCCGACCGAATGGCTCAGGGGGAACATGTGAAACCTGTAACCGATGCTGAAAAGCAGTGTTTTCAGCTGCTCAGTGACTTGGATGGGATTGGTGCACATGTGATGGGATCTGCCACAGCAAAAAAACATCAGAGGAATGAAATTTGGTCCACAACTGCCTTTCTTGGTGCTCCAACCTGGTTTATTACGATGGCCTGGTCTGATCTAAATCACCCACTGGCACTTTATTATGCACAGGATGGTACCGTGTTCCGGCCTGAACTCAGACCATCTAAGGAGCGAAATCTCCTAATGTCCAAAAATCCGGTTGCTGCTGCCAGATTTTTCCACTATATGGTGAAGGTTTTCTTAAACGATATACTATGCTGGGAGTCAGAGCTTCCGGGTCTCTATGGACACACTGATGGTTACTATGGAACAGTGGAACAACAAGGCCAGCTTACACTTCATCTGCATACTCTGATATGGGTAAAAAAATCCGTGACTCCACAGGAAATCCGTGACAAGATTATGGGTGGGGATACTGTGTTTCAGAAGAAATTGATTGACTACTTGGAATCTGCCCACCAAGGAGATTTTATTCACGGATCAATGGCTGATGTGAGAGCAAGGGTCAATGCCGATCCAGAAGCAACCCCAGAAGAAGAGGACCTACAATCTGGCCCCATATATAGGGTCCCGACTCAGACCTTGCCATCTGTCCCTCTGCCATTATGCACAGAGATGCATGTCAATGCTGATTGCACCAAATGTCGTTGTCTTTCAGATTGGTGGACAAATTACGAACACGAAATTGACGACATTCTTTTGCGGTCAAATGTGCATAAATGTCGAGAGTCCATTCAGGATAAAGAGGATGAGGCCATGAAAAAAGATTGGAGAAAAGTGAAGAAGCATAAACGTCGGACCCGCATTTTTTATGAGCGCCGTGGATGCCTCTCCAAAAAAGGGATATGTAAATCTCGATTTCCTCGAGAGATATTTGAACGCACCCATGTCGATAAGGACGGGCACATTAATCTGAAGAAGTCGGAACCTCAGTTGAATACATTTTCGAAGATCCTGACTTACTTTTCTCGCTCAAATACCGATGTTACAAGTCTGTTATCTGGAACAGCTGTCAAGGCCGTTGTCTCATATGTCTCAGATTACATTGCCAAGCTTGGTTTAAAAACCTATCAGGCATTTGCGTCTGTGTTTGATATATTTGATAGAAATGCAGATACTCTCAACAGTGGTGCTGAGGGTGTCGAAGTTTCACGGACACTAATGAGGCAAATGATAAACTCAATGTCCACGAAAATGGAAATTGGGAGCCCAATGGCAGCAATGTACATCCTCGGAAATCCTGATCACTACCCAAGCCACAAATATGTCAACTTTGCCTGGCGTTCGTATGTAACGTTTGTAAAATCTTACTGGAACAAGGGTATTATGAATGACGGTGATGTTGAAGATGAAGCCTTTGGGGAAGATTTTCTCACCATCCAAAACCAAAGTGGATCTTATGTTGCATGTTCCATTGTGGATGACTATAGATTCAGGCCCACTGCATATAATAATGTAAACCTATATGAATGGGTTCAGTGCTCTGCGAAGAAAGTACGGACACGAAAAGAGCGCCAGGAATTTGAAGAACAACTTGAGATTTCGAAGTCACTCAGTTTTGATGAGGCTGATGAAGAGATTTTTGAGAAGGAGATAGAGCCTAATGGCAGTGACAGTGATTTTTCTGGGTTCACAGATGATGACATTAGCTCGGATGGTGATGGGGTTACCATTCTGGATGACACTGATGACTGGAACTCCGATGATGAAGATGCCATAATTGTGCAGAAGAACATGGAGCAGCAAAAAGCACACATAATCACATCACATCCATTTTTGCCTGTGCACAAGGCAGCATTTAGAACACATTCTGTACATTGTGACTTCAGCAAGTTAGATAAGATCATCCCCAATTTTATTGGTGGAGCAATACCCCGGTCCGATAAAGGTGACCGAGAATATTACTGTATGTCAATTATGACTCTGTTCAAGCCCTGGAGACAGCCATCTGACTTGAAGGACAATGACTCGACTTGGGATCAAGTGTTCCATGAGCATACCTTCACAGGTAGACAAAAAGAATTGATTCGAAATTTCAACATTCGATATGAATGTAATGATGCTCGTGATGATCATTACAATGTGATGAGGCGCAAAATGGCAGAGCAGGGAGAATATAGGTCCCATCCTATCCTCGGAAGCCATGACAAATTTGAAAATGATGTGGAAGCTGGGGAATTTGGAGATGAGGACATGGGCTGCGATGATGATATAACTGTTGGCAGAAGAACAGACAGATTAGACAAGTCTCGGGCAGCAATCAGGGCCATCTTGCAAGGCGCAAAATGGCTTGATGTTCCACAAGATGGACTGCTTGACATAGACACCACGCGATTTTTTGCCCCATATAAAACCAGACAAACCTGGGCAGGGATTATGAAATCTGAGCGGCAATTATATACGGCGAATAAGATGTCAGATATGCCTGCACAAAATTATAGCAGCAAAAGGCCACATACTGCTGATAAAGTTGAAGTGGTACCATATGATTACCTGACTCCCAAATCGAAATTAACTCAGGAGGCTAATGACACCCTTGTTCACAATATTTGCAATCGTCTTGGGAAAAAATTCAACAAGGAACAAGAACGTGCCTTCAGAATTGTTGCTGCGCACGCCTCAAATCCACAGTCTAGTCCCTTGAAAATGTATATGGGGGGAATGGGTGGATCTGGGAAATCAGCTGTCTTCAATGCAATTGTTGAATTTTTCACGGCAAGGAAGGAGGAATATAGATTTTTGGTCCTTGGACCGACAGGTTCAACTGCTGCTCTGTTGAATGGATCGACCTACCATTCTGTGTTCCGAATTCCTCGTGAGGGGAAGAGCAAAAATAGAGATGATGTGGATGGTATATCAAATGACACCACATCCATAGCTGCCATTAATGAACGCCTGCAGGGTGTGGAGTATATTCTGTTGGATGAGTTATCCATGGTCTCATGTGAAGACCTGCAATTATTGGCAAGTCAAGCAGCCAAAGCCAGGAATGTGCATGATGTGGAATTTGGAAACTTAAATGTGATATTTGCTGGTGATTTTGCGCAGCTACCACCTGTGACTGGTCGAGCATTATATAACGGGTCGGTTTCTTTGAGAACAACCAATACTATGTCAGCCAAAGATCAAAGTGCAGTACTTGGACGAATCTTATGGCACCAGTTCACAACAGTTGTCTTACTACGGCAGAATATGAGACAGAAGTCCCAAACAAAAGATGATGCAAAATTACGAGTGGCATTGGAGAATATGCGATTTGGAGCATGCACCCCAAAGGATATTGATTTTCTGAGAACCCGAGTAGCAAGTGATCGACCTGGTCACCCACACTTGGATACAAAGAAATTTCGGAATGTTTCTGTCATCACAGGATTGAATATTCACAAAGATGTGATTAATGAGGAAGGTGTTCATAGATTTGCACAGGACACTGGCCAAGAATTGGTTGAGTTCTACAGTGTTGATAAGCCGACTTCAAGAGCAGTTGATAAGTGGAGATGGCCCAGGTGTGCACAAGCCCACTTTAAACAGTTAAATGCGAAGTTGCAGCATGCTTTGTGGTCGGCACCACCAACAACGGTTGCAGAACAGATTCCAGGTTGCTTGAAGCTTTGTGTTGGAATGCCGGTAATGATTAAATCAAATGATGCCACCGAGATATGTGTGACGAAAGGCCAAGAAGCAGTGGTAGTTGGTTGGGATTCATCAACTGGTCCTTCGAGTCAGAAGATACTTGACACCCTATTTGTTAGGTTGGTGAAACCTCCTCGAGATGTTCAGATTCCCGAGCTTCCACTGAATGTGATACCACTGGGAAGGACCACCAACCATGTTACATGTTTATTGCGAGATGATTCACTGTTGTCTTTGTTGAGAGAGCAGGTGATGGTTCTTCCAAATTTTTCCATGACAGATTACTGGTCCCAAGGGAAGGGGCGAGAGGAGAATGTGGTGCATTTGAACAACTGTAAAAACCACCACAACTATTATGTTGCTCTTTCAAGAGGATACACAGCTGCAGGCACTTGCATAATGCAAGGATTTGATCCCAAAAAGATTAGCAGTGGAATATCTGGGTATCTGAGACAAGAGTTCAGAGAACTGGAAATTTTGGATGAAATTACGAGACTTCGGTATGAAGGTTGCCTATCAAAGAAGGTGACAGGTATCTATCGTGGTCAACTGCTGGCATCATACCGAGAATGGGGAGGTACTGGGGTAGATCCCCCGCATCTTCACCCTGCAATTAGGTCTCGACCTGACGATGATGTTCCCAGCAGTGATTATGGTGTTTGGAAACCGACAATTAAAGATGCAGACACTGTGAAACAGAAGAGAAGAAGAAAAACAGGACATGCTGATACACCTGCTGCAAAAAGGATTTGTCTGAATGGTCCATCTGATTCTGTTGGTCAGGCTCCAGGGAAACATGTGTCAAGGATAGGGAGCCATAAACGGTCTGCTTGTCCTGTGGGTCTTATCTGGGATAGTCAAAATTATAGTTGCACATTCGATGCCTTCTTCACACCTTTAGCTTGCTTGTTGAGTGAAAATCCAGAATTGTGGGCCCGACGATTATCACTCTGCAGCAAGCCACTTGGCCAGTGGGTGCAATCATATGACCAAAGATTTCCTGAACAAGCTCGAGATGAGGTTCGCAGGACACTGCGATCTATTGATGTGAACAACTTTCCCCTTGGACCACAGGGCACAAGATTGGATGCTTTATTCATGTCGGTCACAGATAATCACAGTTACGGAAACACTTCTATGTACTGTGCAGTCTGTGGATATCTGGAATCTGTGATTTCTGTGTTTGGCCAGTATTTGGATCTATACAGCACTCATGAGCTGCGCCAAAAGTATCCAAATGGATTAACCCTATCACAATGGTTTCAGCATCATTTTGACCAACCAACGACACGACGATGCCCACAGTGCAGTGGATATAGTAATTCCAGAAAATTGCAGAGATTAACTATTATTGAAAGCATCCCTTCAATAATGGTTTTATATGTTAACTTCAACACACTGATACTAGAGGAGGAGCTCCACATTGGCCCTAATTATCCAGCCATGAAGTTGCGTGGATTAATCTATCACTCCAATATGACTGCTGTGGGACACTTCACCAGTGTTGTAGTCGATGGAGAAGGTGGCATGTGGTATCATGATGGAATTTCTACTGGGAGAGCCTGTGTTAATGCTGGCAGGTTTTCAGACTTGCAAGATCGAATTAGTCTACATAGAAGGGCTGAGGAGACACTATGTGCTGTCATCTATGCATTACAGTAGCCAACTATAACAGTGGTACCGGTGTTGCGGTATAGATCTAACTTGGTTGTACTAGTTCTCCAGTGGTTCCCGCAGTGGTAAGAGGTGAAGGCATGGTCAATTGTTCTCAAATTTGTTGTAGTTGTGTTTGTGGTTATTCTGAGGCGGCAATGTCAGAGGACTTGTTTTATGGCCATTGCTGCGCATGGCAGTACGAGTCCTTATTACCTCTCATTACTGTTATTACCAGGTGTTAGAGTTATATGTGGGTCATCTTCAAAAAGCATACATTAAATTCCATAGCTAATGTACATGATACAATGGACAAATCAGTTCAAATTCATTCACAGGAAGCTTTCCCGTCAGAGTATGATGCAACATGAACCACAGAGAATTTACTACAGAACACAATCGTACAGTGCATTGGGATACTCTGACGGTCATCGATGAGTGACTAGGCCTACTAAGGAAGCCACTTGGAAGGTTTCAGAGGATTTCGTGCAGGTCTGGGCCAAAGGTGGAACCGGAATGCAACACCTCTTTTATCATCTCCTCATCGGGTATAACTCCGAGGACTATGCTAGATAGTCCCGGACACATATTGCATCGAGCCTTTGCCATTCTGTGAATAGTTTCGGAGAACTGCGGCTCTGATGCTTGACCATCCAGAGTGCGTAAATTCGGCATCGCAATAACCAGTACTGTCAACCATGACATCTAGATACACCATGGTCACTGGCTGCAGTACTTCCTGAAGATATCTCCTGACGTGACACACAAAAAAAGGCTCATTGCACATGTCGAGATGAATGTTTCGTAAAGGAAGGCATGTCTAAGGCAGACACCAGTCTGAAAGAATCTTCCGTAACAGGGAAAGAAGTCAACGGCGTTAAATGGGCGAGCCTTGGCCTTGGCCTACAACAAACTTCAAATTTCTTGCAGTCTAAATGTAGAAGATGCAAACATTCAAGTTTAGGAGCGGAGGTGAGGAGGGAACAGAAGTCATCAAGTGTCGGCTCGAACGAGGACCAGACATGGTGAAGAACCAGGACACAGAGATTAACACATATAGGTACTGATCCCCACAGCAAAAACGACATGGCTGGATGACATCACCCTGTTAACTCTTGTTCCGGATGGTAAACCACCACATTTGGGTTCTAACTTCCGTAATCCACCCATGTATCCACCAACCAACCTGCCCTCTTGTTTTCTGACTCACGCCTCTATGGAATGACTTTTACTCAATATCCAACACTTTCTAAAGATGCTAGAAACCCCTTTCATTGCTGACTTGGCTGCCAAACATTGCTTCCTATTACAAGCTAAAGTACTTTGTCTCTTCAGAAACTGGGCATATAGGGGAGCTCAGAGTAAAAACACGCCGGATGCTTTTCGCCGATGCTTTCCATGGAATGCGAATTTCAGGGAATCGGCCATCATTGATATCGATCTCATTGGTGATTGGAATGATGTAGTCAGCTCAACACTACTTGATAAGAATCAACATTGAGCCGAACAGGGCCAACCCTTTTGAGCTCATTGCCTGCAACATCGTTGGCAATGTTGGTAACATAGGAAAACTTGTGCACTACCTACCTTCCCAACACCACTGTGTTTGAAACTAGCTTACAGTGGGATATTGATCCCAGATATGCTAAGTCATGCTGCCCATTGACTTGAGAAAGCTGCCTGACATTGTCTAGCATGGCACCGACAATGTTGGGACAGAGGTGTCCAGGTGGGATCCAGTGCCCAGGATTTTGGTTGTCATGCCAATCACTAATAAGATTTATGTCAGTGATCGCCGATTCCCTGAAATCCGTGTTCCGTGAAAAGCGTCAGCAAAAAGTGTCCCGCGTGTTTTACTCTGAGCTCCCCTTATGTACCAATGCAATGGAAAACTTCCACCTCTAAGGGTAATCTTTGACCCCGCAACTCAACTAGATATCCTGACTCAGGCGCATGAAGACCTTAGACATAGGAAACTCGATGCCACTTACAAGACCTTGCACCGCTGTATATTTTGGCCACACCTTCGCGCCGATATACAGCATCATGTTAATTCATGTCATGAATGCCAAATCAGGAGTCCCCTGTCAGAGGTGGGAGGATCTGACAAAAATTTGCACTCAAAAAATTAAATCCAAGCACAAATTTTATTAAGTAAGGTTTGATGGGGAAGCGCCAACAAAGTTGTAGTTTAAAAATAGATCAAAAGGTAGGATCAAGGATTGGAATAGGGGTACGGGAATGAAGGTGTAAGGGTAAACGGGTAGGAATAATGTGGCTCGATTTAGGTAATTGAGAGTCGGGGTCGTGCGTGCAGGTCGGGGAACGTGGCTCGATTTACGTGATCGAGAGTCAGGTCGTGCATGCAGGTCGGGGAACGTGGCTCGATTTACGTGATCAAGAGTCGGAGTCGTGCGTGCGGGTCAGGGAACGTGGCTTGATTTACATGATCGAGAGTCGGGGTCGTGCGTGCGGGTCAGGGAACATGGCTCGATTTATGTGATCGAGAGTCAGAGCATGCGGGGTATCAGTAGCGTGGGGCGGAACAGTAACTGTACTGCTCCTGTGGGCGAAAATGTACGTGGGAAGTCAACTGGAAGGTACTTCGATTGCCAAAAGGGTACAAAACTAGCTAAATTTATACTACAAGGAACTGAGTCCAAATGACTCTTCACGAGTCGAAATGACTTGTTGTGAGTCCAGTCCAAAATTTCTAAGTGGCTGTGCTACAAATGAATGGAAGCGACTCCCAATGAGTCAGTCGAAAAGGAAAATTGATCCCATCAAGAACTTCAGCGAATGAGTGGAAGTGACTCCAAATGAGTCGGAGTGAGTAAAGAAATTGATCCCATCAAATACTTCAGTGAGTGAGTGGAAGTGACTCCAAATGAGTTGGAGTGAGTAATGAAGTCGATCCCATCAAATCTCCCTTGCATCTGCCGATAGCGCAAATCGCCTCGAATTGTCATGTTCTGACTACCACTTTAGTGGGAGTTTGACATCCGCGGGGAACATACCTCAACCGTCCTCGGTTGACCTTCTGAAATTTTTCATCTTCCATCGTGAAAGGGTGGACGAGTTCCCGGGTTTGTCATCAGGGCACGAGTAGACATGCAGAATCTCCGTGCTGTTTTCGTGTTCGGATTCCTGTGGGCGTTGTCGAAGGGTCAACGGTAGCATGTCCCAATACACCCTTCTGTATGTGGCCTCGATCCAAATGTCACCCGCGCCGGTTCCGCTACACTTCAGCATTACGTAATCATCACGTCGGCTGCAGGCTCCAAATTGGTAGGGGATAAGAATTCCCAACCGTGATCCGGTGCAATGGATGACGCAGCCGTGGTACAGTAGACCACCGGTAAGTCGTTGGATAGGGTACACGCGTTTACCAAATCTGCAGATGGGTGGGCCGAGGTACGCCTCGAGGATGCTATGGTCTCGGTGTGGGGGAAGAGCGTGTGTGGATCGAGCTACGACGAATTGTATCGGATCAAGCGGAGTGATGGTCGACAGTATCAGCTCGGCTCTGTTCTGGAGTGGCTGGTATAGTTGCCGAGTATGCGTAAATGGGGGCCGCTGAGATCCGGAGTCTTCAGCTTGATCGGGGTCCATGCATACAGTCGATGAGATCAAGGACGCTGTATGTTCTCTTATACCGAAAGCGGAGCCGATTAATCGCCATGCAGCAGCGAATTTCCAAACATGTTAGGCGGCACATTTCCCTGAAGTGAACGCCTCATTCCATGATCGGAGACTTTAAAAATTATGTAAGTCTCGGCATCTCTGTTTTGAGAAGCCACGCACTGGCCCCGTGATCGAGTAAGGAGTCATGTGTATTGGGGTGCATAGTATGGAAATGCATGCGTCAAGGATAGTAGTAGTAGCCAACTAGTTCAGGACTCGTAAAGCACGCCTGACCAAAAGCTTCAAGAAGGGCGTCGCTTTCTAAGTTTCAGGGAGTTAGTGGCGGTTGTTAGGGGCGGCTGCTGCTTGCCTACGTAGTTTCGGATGAGGTGTTTGATGGCTCTATCAACGGCATCGTTGTCAGTGGTGTTGATGAGGTCAGCTGTTGGTCCTTCCGTCTCTCTTCCTTCCTCTTCCCCTCCCTCTTCTTCGTCCAGCTGCAAGTTGAACTGCAACTCTGTGACTATCGGGGTCAGCATATATCGTTCCCCGGTGTAACATGGGTTGGGGACGGCAAGTGGAGGAAGGTCGAAAAGGTCCGATGAGGCAAGAAGTATCAGCCTGGGTGCCTGAGGTGCATACAGCTCCTGGCATTCGATTACGGAGTACTGCGGGAGCGCATCGGCGGGACCGTGGGCAGCTACGGGTGTGAAAACCACCAACTCCTCGGCGGGTATGAGCTGGCTTGCTGGGGGAATGATCAAGATACCGGCGGAGCCGACAACATATCTGGGGACACGGTGATCTGGCTGCACCTCGACGGTGTCGTACGGGGTCACCGGGAATGCGACGCGCTGCTGAGGTGGAAGATTGGGAGGCTGGTTTGGGGCGAGTAGAGGGTATGAATGCATGAAGGTTCTCCATCCCGGGCACTCTCTCCACCTCCACATAGTTCCGCATGGAGCGGGCGATCCGTTGGGTATTCCGATGAAGGCAGGAGGGGCACGATTGTTGAAGAAGGTGAAGCTGTCCATATCGACTATCATAAAGGCAGGAGATTGGTGGTGGGGATGAGTACAGGACTGGGCAAAAAAAGCGAGAGGGAAAAAGGCGTAATTAAAAGAGGGTGTGATGGTGATTGAGTTCTTAAAGGCGTAGGCCTTCAGCATCCGGTGGCAGCCGGCATGCCTGGGGGTAGCCGTGTCGTAAGGGTCATGGAAGGAAAGCAAGAGTTATGACTCGAATTCGGCCATTCCCAGAATTTAAGTTTGCATTTCTGATGCTTGATCGAAAATTGTGGAAACTTCATGGAATTCGTGGTCACAAGCTCAAGATCTGCATGGTGCATATGGGGAAATCGAGTAGAGAATTATTCGGCACTGTTCGCGTCCTCCACTAACTGATCCTCCTCCTCCTCATCGTCCGAAGATATCACCACAGGAATCCGATGCATTCCAAACGACTCTCCTTCTCGGTAATATCCTCGAGGAAGCGCGGCGCGGTCTGAGACGAGATCGTATGCTGTCTCGAGCAGGATATGGCTGCTAACCAAGCTTCCTAGAAAGAGGCTGTTAGGCGACGAAGTGGGAAGAAAGGTGTCGTGTAAGAGGCGAACTGGGGCGAGGAGTACTATGCTAGTGGGGGAGTGGAAACGTAGATCGAGACATTCGATTACACCCGTGAAGGGTAAGTGACTGGACTGTCCATGGTTCCGAATGACCTTCACCACAGATACTTTGCCTTGTGGCGTAAAGAGGCTTATTTGTGGTTATTCTGAGGTGGCAATGTCAAAGGACTCGTACTGCCATGCGAAGCACTGGCCTCAAAGCCAAGTGAGATGTCGCAAAAGTTCACAGGGCACGACTAACCGGTACCACCTGCTGCCGTCGACAGTTCTGCAAATCCGACCGCGGGTGGATTTTGACGGAATACGGAGTACACGTTGGTCTGGACGATTACAAATTCACGTGCCGATAAATAAATTAGAGCAACACTCACCATCCGTACCGGGGTTTGGGGGCTCGGCGATAGCCCCCAAACACTGCGAGCTACCGTTGGAGACGGGCCCGAAATTTATATCCGCTGGGTCAATTTGCCAGACCTTGCCACCAAATGACACAGTGATGTTTAAGCGGGTGGCCATGGAGCAAGCTATTAATGTGATTCAATAAAAATAGGTCACACTTCACCCAGAATTGCGCACGAAATTGATATGACCCCGCACGATTTGGATTCCGAGTGGCACCTGGGACGGCCGCCCAAATCGCCTGCACATCCGCTGCTGGCCCGAAGATGGAACTGGTCGCAATGTCGAACACAGCCAGCGCGGTGTTGCTGTTGACACTCACGGACACGCCTTGAACCGTAAAGGCTGATCCATCCAAATATTAGTAGCAGGGGACGGTGTTTTTGCACGAGGCGCACCGGAGACATTCCCTCTACCGTTAGGTAAGGGTCTTATGGGCGCCCTAATTTAAGTCCCCACCCAAAATCACGATTTGCTCATTTCTGTCGTGTCAGCACGAATCTTACCCCGCCAAAAAAGTGGCAATCAGGTGCGGCGCTCATTTGGTCTTCATGCCGCCATCAATGATGCGGGTGACATCGGTCTCTTGACAGAATTGTGCTTACTCACTGCGTTCCCTGGGCGCTGATGTGCCGCAGATTTATCTCCCTATTCCAAGCTCCGTCTGACACCGCTCATGGACAGAGGGAAAAAATGCGCACCTTGAGTGAGGTGTTGTGGTTGTTTGGCATGGAGGTTCCAAGTGAAGCTCAACCGTTCAACTTCCCATGGCAAATCATTGAGCAAATATCTCTAAGCCCAGGGAACAACGACATTCTTGTTTAATTCGTGACCTGGCTCTCTGGTTATTGCACCCATTCGTGTATTCAGCGCATCTAGAGCTACTTCATCGAAACCGGAAGAAGTTGCCAGTGGATTTATCAAGTATATATATCACCAGAAGAAAATTCCTCGTACATGCAATGCCATTTAATCCTTGCAATTGGATTTCTTTACCTAATGCACTCGTTGGGGGCACAAAACAAATGCTGCAGATCCAAATGTCAAAATATTAAATCGTGGTCAGTAGGTATCTTCGTAATATTCTTGAATCGTCTCTGTTCCTCTTTCTATTTTCCTGTAGATGCCGCTGGGCAGGACTTGTGATATTGATGATCGTGGGGTACTTGGGTATATTGTAGGTATTATTATCATATGACATGATTGATATGTGAACTCCGATTCATCGGACGAGAGCCATTCTGCTCGAAAGTAAGGTGTACGCGGTTCAATTGTACTTACTTGTGATAATACCGGTTGCAAACCTAGGTATAAAGCCGCATATGAAATATCGGGTACCGACCTGGTGGTGTAAGTTGCACGCCTACGAGAAATATAAAAGAGTGTGCGGGTGTTCGAACCGGGGCTGGTTCATTAATTCTTGTCGGCTGCCTTTTTTATTTTCTCGGGGTTCCCCGGCCTGCAGACCTCAGATATTCAGCGTAGGTTGGACAGAATGACGGAAACGATTGCTGAAACTGGGAGGTTAGAACCTGATGCGGTATTCCCTTTACCGTTAGGTAAGGGTCTTTTATGGGCGCCCTAATTTTACTCCCCGCACAAAATCACAATTTGCTCATTTCTATCGCGTCAGCACTGATCTTCTCTGCCGAAAAAACACCGGCAACATTTCGTCTTTAGCAGTGGCACTATGACACCAGTGTGCTTACACTCTCAGTTTCACCAAAATAAATACATCTTCCTAGAGCCCGCTTTTCACCGGAACACGCGCCATCTGAAATCTGGGTGCAACACATTATTCAAAATGCTCACTTGAATTTTAGATTCTCAGGTGAGTACCTCGAGGGAGTCGTTGTGTTGAGAAACACAAGAGTAATTATTAATGGGCTCACCTTTTACTGTGTGCCCTGGGCACCGAGGCACAAGCTCTGCCGAGATGTGCCGAGATCTGCAGAATTATCTCCATCATCCAAACTCCGTTTGAGCCCGCTCATGGCCAGAGAAGGTCCGTGCGGCATTGAAATCCATGCTGATGAAAAAAAAAGCAGCTTGAGTGAGGCATTGTGGCTGTTTGGCAAATATGGATCCGCCAAAGCGCGGAGGTGTTCGCTTCGATCAGAACGGCAACTTCCGTGCACGCGGCTTGAGTTCGGCAGACTCGTAATCCAGCTGACAGTCATTTTCCCGATTTGGACAAACCCATTTCGCTCAGTTCAGGCCTGCGTCCCGAATGACCTATACCATTCGAACCACGTAGTAGATACGAATGCAATGGAGCAAAATTTGGCGGGATAGCTGCAGAATTGAACGTGTTTGAAGCCCTTCTTTTTTGCATTTTTTTGCCAGCCACTTTCGGAGAGTTTTCCACCCCAGCTATCCCCCATCTTCGTCACGTGCTAGGGTAGAATTGCTCGCTTTGCTTGCAATAACTTTGGGCTGATGGTGGGGTCGGTCATCGGCGGCACACTGCATCAGATCTAGCCCATTTTCTTTTTTTCGATCATCACCGTTGGCGCTGACGCCATCAATTTCGGCATCCACGGCATGCTGGGGGAAGGTTACCCCAGACCATTCCCTCTCGCTCCTTTTGGCCGATTCAAAAACTCAATGGCTTATTGCCTGTTTTTGGTGGAAGTGGCCGAACTTTCATTCAAGAAATTCAATCCCGACTTTCCGAATTGGGCCCCCGGCTAGGTGAGTCGGATCTTTTTGAAAGTATGAATTATTCAAATGGACCTGGGATTTAGAGTTATATATGGTAGGCTTGGTTTCAGCCTGCTGTGTATTTATCATGCAGTGTCGCAGCCATCCACATCTACTACACGTCCCCGACACATCAAAGATGTGTCTGTTCTAGCGAGCTCAAGCCCAGGAAACCCTCAGTGATTTTTCCTCAGCAATTGATACAAAAGTATCGTAACATGGAGATATGGCTATTTCGGTGCATGTGCGCTCCAAACTGCAGCGCAGTAGACATGCTAGACGGACTGAAATCAACTTTTTGGAATGTCGGTCCTCTGTTTCCTGCAATAATACAAGATATGCCTTCGCTTCGCTCCGGCACGAGGGCTCTTTCGGGTATATCCGTCCTTCGGGTGCATTTGTACAATGATGTTTTATTGAATCTCAGGCATTTTACTCGCACTAATATTGAGTGCTTGGTAGAGTTACAATGACCTTGGCGACGAAAAAATGAAGCCCATCCTTTCAACACCTTCTCATAGCCTGAACTTTTGAACAGGGAAACCCGACTGCTCTAGATTGAGTCCGAGTAAATGACCAGTATGTAGCGCTCACCAGCATAAGCGAGCTTTTTTAAGAAACCTGGGAGGTAAAACTCGGAGTGCCTTCTCGAGAGTCACTGCAAGGCGGATGAGATCGAACTGCATCATAAATCTATGGTATACTGAACATAATAATGCAGAGGTGAATTGGCGACCTAACTGCGTGGCTGCAAGAGAAAAGATGGGGATTCTGTTGGTGAAGTATTTGATATGAGGTATTCCGATCCCACGAATGCTTTTAAACGAACAGGCGACCATGAATCTTGGGCACGGTCTGGAAACAGAGCGAGAGAAGACAAGTCCTTTGTTCCGATGGGATCAGCATGTTTCGCGATGGAATATACATGAACCGACGCGGCCGAGCAGAACCAACAGAGGGTTAGAAAGCACAGTTTTGAAGTCAATTTGATGAGGGGTTGTGTCTTGTCTTGTGAGAACGCAACTGTGCTTGAAGAGTAGGGGTTGAGGCCTGGGCTTGCAGCATAGGAATAAAAACAAAACAGCTTGACTCAAAGCCGAGTCACTTTGCCGCAGCTCAAGGTCACGAGGTATGATCCGGTGGTGCGTTAGCGGAACGCCCTGGCCGTAAATGGAACATAGCTGTAGGCATACTGCGCGCTCGTGAGAGTCAAAAAAGTTGCGAACGAAGGATTTGAGTGGAGGAATAGAAATGGGGATAGATGCTGCACAAACATGTACAATCTGATTCAATAGATTTCGTTAAGAGAACGAATAATTACTTGGACCTAACTCGTTTGTCTACATTGATGTCACTCTGAAACAAACTCGAATTTTTCAATTATTTTATTGTTATGGGTTGGGTGGTTTATGCCTCAGAATGTTGTTTTTTCCGACAAAATACCTGCATCGACTTAGAGCTGTTTTATAAAATGTCCCATTCTCTAATAGAATTGAAATTCAGTCGGGAGGTGGCTACCCCCACTCGAGATAAAAATTATACTTAAATAACGCTTTCTCTTTTGCATCATGAGATGAACTTGAGCAGTCTTTAATTGCACTCAGACACAGTTTCAAACTTCCTAAATCTGGCTGAACTGGGTGCTGCACGGGAAATACAAGAAGCTTGAGGGGCCACACTGCGTTCCCTGGGCGCCGAGGCACAGCCTCTGCCGCGCTGTGCCGAGATCTGCATAATTATCTCCCTTTTCTAGGCTCCTTTTGACCCCGTTCATGGCCAGGGAAGGTCTGTGCGACACTGAAATCCATGCTAGTGAAAAAAAAGCGCATCTTGGCTGAGTCATTGTGGCTGTTTGGCAATAACTTTGGGCTGATGGCGGCAGGGCCGCAGCACAGGGCCGCACAGGCTGTGCCGCGGTCTGCCGAGATGTGCCGCCGTCATCGCCACGTGGCCTGCCTTGGGCTCTCGGCACACCTCAGCACAGGGCCACAAACCTTTGCCTCGGTGCCCAGGGAACGCAGTGCCAGTAGAACTCCCCCCAATCATCGCTGGCAGTGTTCCACGGTTATCTAGACATCCTCTAGCACGAGGAGTTTTGGATTCAGCACTTACCAACTCGGAGTCTGCTAGATGAAAAATACAGGCATTCAAAATCTTCATGATGGCTTTCAAGTTTACGGGCAAACTATCTAGCTTCCGGGAGCCCGCAAGTTACCCAGTAGCAGAGCACATTCATCAAACACTCATTTCCTCTCCCCCCTCCACAACCCAACTGAGGATAACTGTAAGAAAAGATGAACCCTTGGCCTGAAGATGCCTCCTAACCGGTAGAGGGCTGTGCCGCTTGTCGGCCTTACCCGCTTTATCGAGAGACCAATACGTCGAAGGAGTCCCAGTTAAACTGAGAAATTCGATATCTCCGGAGTAGTACAATGGGTTCACTCCACCAAATGTAAAGCTGCCCCCGCCTGCAGGCCCTCCGGACTTGCGTGAAAGCCAAAATCCCATCTCAGCAGAAACGGCCTCGTTATTGTTAATAATTGCCTGCCAGAAGGGAACTGTTGTTGTGTCCGCGATTCCGCCGAAAGCTAATCCAAGTATGCCGGAGTGTGGGTCTATGGCACGTTGAACTGCAACATCCAGCTGCATAGCCGATACTGAAATTGGTTAATATTCCGAGCCAGCAACCGAGGAATGACGACGCACGGAATGGGGCCGCTGATAGTGAGAAGACACCCATGCTGATGGTGTCGTTCAAGACGTAGCCAACGACATCTCCTGAGCCGTATGAGATCGTGGTGGTAGAGGTCGACTTGTTGACAGTGGTGGAAGACTTTGACGGATCATATAATGAAATAGATGTTGGACACCCGGCACTTGGAGAACACGCTGTCGACGTCACCCAAACGTCGGACGAGGCCATGCCCACTGCCAAATTCAAAGTTTGCCCACTTATGTAGTGCTCAACGCCATCCTGTAGGTCGAGTGAATCGACTCACGGGGTCCCAAACTCCACTGGGAGGTAATATGACTCATCCTCCAAGCACAATTCAGATCTACGTTTATTCGACAAGGACTCTCAGACACACCATATTGCCACCGAAACCGAGTTCTTGCGATACGCCTCGGGGATCGCTCCTCCTTAGCACATCCACGGTGCTGGTGGACCCATACGGCGCCAGAGTCCGCGCCACAGCAGCGAAATGGTCCTGGGGTGAGAGTCTCCGCACGCTTCTCCGGAAAATAGGAAGGTGTAGCGGCTCTGCATTAGAGAGCACGAAGGACAGTGCTAAGGAGGCGGGCAGGACCATGACAAGAGTCGCTAGGCATTGCTGTAGGGCGAGTCTGGTCCTTGTGCATTGATATCATGATATCACGGATTGACAAGGATAAGTTTCAGGATAATATAGGATGCCAGGAAATATATATGAGGCAACGATAAGCTACCAGAAGCTGCCTTGGCGGACCAATGGCGGACACCATGGGGCCTTTCAGCCTGTTGCCGAGCCTCGCCAAGCCCACAATCCCCAAAAAGCCTCAATCAAAATGTCAAACCACTGGCAAAAGAAATGGGTAGGTATGTAGGATTCCACGGCCAGTCCCGTTCCGGGCCCAGGAAGTATCTAAGCGTACAAAGCGACGCGTACACTACTCCACTGCATCTCCATGGCCCAGCTCGCGATCCGAACCACTGTAGAACCACTTCAACACACCGAAGCAAAGTTAGTGACCTAGCCGGTGGGAACCCTCCGCCATTCCATGGGTACCGGCAAATCGGTCAGAAGGACCGATTAAAATCGAACCACGGGTATCGGCACGTTGTTCCCCAAATTGCTGTACGCGCTTCCCAACTTCATCTATTTGTATACAGATGCTCATCTGAAATTCTACCGCATCCTTCTTTTTGCGGGAGATAGTATCCTTGGCCCGATCTTCCACGATTCTGGGCGCTCCGCTGGGAACGCGATCTATTTATGACTTCCAAAGATGGATGTGAGAACGTGCTCGGCCGCGAAGTTACGCGTCGTCTTATAGCTTTCGTCCCCACAGGATCTGACGCCACTAGCAGACTTCAGTGACCTGCAAGGCCCCAATCGGGCCCCCGCCTGTGGTGCTTGAAATTACGATATTTCCCTAAGTACCAGCCCTCAGCGCACCAAGGTACCATCTGTCAAGTCAGATGTCTGGCTTAGTAGCTTTTGCGAAGGGCCTCAAATAGGTCGCGGCTGGCCGCCTCATGCATTATCGGGTCTTGGCCGCAATATGAGCTGTAAAAATCAAAAGCCGTGGGGAGCCACTTCTGGGAAGCCCGTTCCTTTCCCAGTACTAGTGGCCCTCGTACGAATATTCTACGCAACGGTCAAAGCGAGGGGCGGGCCGAGCTGCCGATCGATACGTCACGGTGCCACACAGCCTCACCACTTGACCGCCACCATTGCATTGATTGCTGCAAACTAGCGTCGACGCAAGCCGTGTCTGGCGGGCAAAGCGCGGCCGGTTGGATCGAGGCTGCGACTTGGGCGGCAACGGAAGGGAAACCGCACTGAGTGAGTTGCTCCTTCTCTCCTCATCCACACCCCTTCAGCTTGATCCCTCGCCCTTAACGATTCACCATCTTGTTCCCTTCGTGCGTGGCCGAGCGCTTACTTTTGCCCCGATTATACTAGCTGCCATCGGAGGCACGACATCCTGGAGTTTAACTTCTTCTGGCTCTCCCCTCTTCTCTCAACGCGTCATCGCGATACCAGCGGCCCCCTTGACACCCCAGGTACCGATTCGAATACGCGGCCGTACTGCGTTGCGCAATCTATGTCCAATACGACGACGCTGCTGCGCTCCCCCACGTTTCCCGCCTGTTCGCAGTGCTGCCATACCAAAGCTGCGGCCGCGCTTCTCGATGACGCCGTGCGCCTCAAACCCTCAGCCCCGCCGTGTCGTACGTCCCCACTCCCCGCGCCGGCTGCCCTGCCGCTTCCTCGCGTCGTCGACGCCGTGCTGTACACCCATGACGATGGGCGGAATACGTAGCACTCGCCACACATCGCGCAGGGAAAGACGCCATGGCTTCGGCGCAGCCACTCCCCCATCATGAAGGAATTTTTTCAAGAGAATGAGCCGCCCTGCGGATGGTGCATGGGCTCGTCGCACCTTCTCCGTGCACTACCCTCTCGTCCCTTGCCTGCATCCACCCACCGGCGCCGCGCGCCCCCGCGCGCGAATCTCTTGGGCGACATGATACAGCGCGTCATGATGGATTTACCTGTCGTACGTGGATCATGTGTCCACAACTGCGGAGGCCGAATCGGTCTGATAGCCAACTGCCATCTCCCGCTCATGCCACAGGTGACGAGATTCTCCGACAGCCAAGGACAGGAAGAATGGATGCCGGTGCGCAAGATGCACCGAATCGTGTGGCGCAGCCTCTTGAAGTGTCGGAAAAGTGTAAATGAGAAAGAAAGTGAAGACGATCATACGAAAGTTGGTCATCTCGGGCGGGAAGGGTCGTACCCACCTTCGTCACTTCGTTACTTTGCTTAGGACCGCGAAAGTTCGTGACTTTGATGAGAATGTGTGAAAGTTCGTCACATTGGCTGGTTTCTGTGAAAGTTCGTAGCTTCAACTCGGCACGTTCAAGTACCCGGAACATCGGCCATCACTGTTGCCTCACACTGTGTTTTTTTCATCCATATACCTTACCCTAACACTAACCACTAACCCTAACCGCTTACCAAAACCAAAACCACTAACCTGAACCGCTAACCCGAACCAAAACCAGTAACCGCTAACTTCTAACTCTAGCCAGCTGACCCGAACCTAACCGGCCGAGCTCGGCACACCGTGATTCTGTGATGTGCCGACAAGCAGGGGTTACGTTGATCCTGGGAAGGTGACGAACCTTCGCCGAAATTTCCTTTGAACTCACGAAATTTCACAGAATCCCATCAAAGTGACGAACTTTCGCGATCCTAAGCGAAGTAACGAAGTGACGAAGATGGCGCGGACTCGGCGGGAACGATGGGAGCTTCACAACTTTGGCAAATTGTAATACAGTAGCTCAAAAATGCAGAGTGTTCCATATATTCTATGATGTATTCACACAGCATATTTCCCAACCGGAGGCAAAAAAAAACTTTCATACCCTATTTGTGCATGCATGGGCATAAAAACGTGTTTGCACACTTCACATTTTTTCACCCCAAATGAGGTTGGGTGTGAGCTCCTACATCAATATTCCCCTCACCGGCCCTGGGCAATGAGCCGACCCCGGAGGTAACCGGAGGCACCCCCCCAGAAAAATCTGCAAAAATCATTTGATCTCGGATTTAGCTATATGCGTAGTTCATTTGGGTACCCAAAATGGGGCAACATGTGGGTACGAGGATCAGATTTTCCCACTGGGTATAGCACATGCAAACATTATTTTCCACAAGATCCAAATTTGGGTCGCCGATATGGCTAGGCAAGTTTGACCAGTCCTACACATGGTGAGCGCAATTTCACAAATTTAACGGGGTTCTAACCAGTTAGTGCTGATGGTGACATTTGCAAGGTGCATAGGAGCTCACTTCCATCCACAAGCCACTCCCCTGATTCCAATTCACCAATAGGATGCAGCAAGACGTCCAGAATAAATCGATTAACAGCTGGGCAACGAGTATCTGGCTAGACTAAAATTTAGAGGCATAATTTATGGCGGAAAGGCTCACTTCACTTGCCGGCTCATTTAACAGGCTGGAAACATGTAGTTTCACGACCAAATAACAGCCGGTGCTACATGCCTGGCTGAAGTTAATATCAGGTCCGTAACAGACCTCCTTAGCCGAACTGCATGCTTATGGTGAATAGAAAGCAGTGGCAGTAGTATACGCAAAAGTAGGGTGAGGCCCGGCTGTGTGTGAAGGCAGGGGAATCGAAGCGCTGGATAACCAGCCTTATACGGTACCGATCGAGTACGCTATATCTGGTGAGCGGGTCAGCATCTGGTGACATCAGTGAAGCGAACGAAGGCCGACCTATTACATGTAAGCCGCGCAGCGGTACCGGACTCGTTTTGCCATGCGCATGCAATGGCCCTCAAGCCCAAGTGAATACCGGATACATCAGACTTTTCACAAAACACTTGTGGAGCTTTTTTGGGCTTGTACAAGCCCAAAGAAGCCGAAAAAAAGCCGAAAAGCTGGGAAAGTCCACAACACCGCAACATGAAGGACATTTTTGACAAGCTCCGAAAAGAAAAAAAAAAAACTTCATTGCATTGGCACTCAATTGTCATTTCATTACAAGTACAGTGTCAAAACCCGGATCCGAAAAATGCCCGGATCCGAAAAAATAAAATTGGAGCTGAAACCTCTGGGGTTTGCAGCTTGATTTTTTTTTGTGGAATAATTACAAGGTCAGTGAGTAATATTATGCAAAGAAAATCAGCATGGGGCCAGTTTGGCGCAAGTGAAAAATCAAACAATTGGCAAAAAATGGCTAAATTTCATTGTTAGCGGCTGAGAATTGTATATTATGAAGACGGTAGTAGCCTAATCACATCTATGACCTTTTACAGAACTAGTATTGTATAGTGGGGTACTGTTTGGACATTTCTGACAATGCTCAGGTGAGGTGGGCGATGGGGAGATCCCGCCGGCAGCATGCATGGCTTCTTTGGCGTGTTCATAAGTGGATTCAAGTTGTTCGGTCCATCGGGCTCTCTGGGCATTTGTCCCACGAGGACGGCTCAGAGGGTTGCCAGTGGGAGGCATCTACGAGAGCGTGGCTACAATAGAGTGAGTGAAATGATGTCTGTGATCTCACATCACCGAGATTTTCGAATCCGGGTCAAACCCCAAAACCGGCCAAATAAGTGATGGCGCTGCACAACACAACAACGAGGCCAAAAAATCTGAAAATATTTGTGCATACATCTGAAGGTACACAATTCATTACAGTGTATTTGTATTAACCAAATTCGCTCCGGTGCTTCTATAATACTGGGTCAATTTCTTTTTTTCGGATCCGGGTTTTGACACTGTATTTTTTTCATAATGGCAGAGAATTTTTTGAATGAGAGCTTGCTGGCTTGTCAACAAGCTCACAAGGCCAAAAAAGCTTGAAACTGTCACACAAGTTTTTTGTGAAAAGGCTGATGTACACATACCATTGTCGGAATGTATTCCCCAGGAAAGTGATTGGTGGTGTATGCGATGCAGAGGGAGGTCTGGAATCAAAGACAGCGATAGCCAATCGGAGCCATGATCACCAACTACTACCATTTTGATCGTGTTCATGCTGTGGGTGGGGTCGTTGACGAAGTGGTGGCAAAAGAGGGCAGGAAGCATGAGATTGCTCGGCGTGGTATTTAAACCACATCGGCCAGTAGCAATGCCTTGAGGTAGTGGTATTGCAGACGAATGAGAGATCACAAACCAGACAGCATATCACCAAGATTGGTATCAAAACGGATACCGTATGGCCGTTTGACTTCATGCCGAACCCAGCGATGCGGCGAAAGCAGCAAAACCCGAAAGAATACTAGGAATATCAGCAATCGAAATTTGGAGCTTGTGTAAAATAATGTTTGTACATGCTAGCTTATTCTTGAAAAAATTTCAGCTTTGAATTCGTTGCTGTGTCAATGTGGTACTACATCAGATTTTCCCACGTCCGGTTTGGAAACTACTGTTGCCCTCCCTCGAACGGACATTTTGTCTCCCATAACCATAACCTTCCTAAAAAAGACTTACGCGATATGGCCCAGATCACATTCCGGCTGTGTCACGAATCCGGTCCACAGCCCCGGCCCCGGCCTCTGACGCAGAGCCCGATCAATACCACCAACTGCTCACCAATATGAGTGTGAAAATGCACATTTATTCCCGTGCGCAACAAATCTACATATTTTCAATTCCCGCGTCATTTAACGATAAAATAGCTCAAATCCGCACTACTTGAACTGTTCAGCTTACATTGTGGAAATTTAATGAATCGCGCAAACACAATTCTCATGCAAACGCGATACAGGAAGTGGCGCATCCCGCAACCGTTGCAGTGGCTGTTGAAGCTCGGATGGCAGACTGCTTATAGGACGCTCAGGTACCCTAACACATGCCTGGTTCTCTTCATAGAGACAAGATTACATATGGTGGGCATTACGACCTGTGGATTGAAGATGATATTGGTATTGCCTATCGAGCACTGCCCTTTTATTCACCTCGCCAAACTCGCTCGGATACGTTAATGTATCACTGTTCAAGACAACGAGAGACAGTTAGTTGATTGCTATGCGAGCGGCGCCGGCATCCTGTGAGTTGGTGTTGGTATTGGAGCTCGGCTCCGTCACGCCGAACTGGGTAGCGCATCCGCCGCACCCGGTGGGCTACAACGTGTCAGTGTTGTCTGAGGCCAGGCCGAGAGTCAAAAAGGTCTGACCCATTTGACCCTTTGACCGGGGTCTGACCGGGTCTGACCCTCGGCCTGACCCTTTCCAAATTTGGAAAAGTCCTTCGTTACAGCTGTTAAGGGTCGTGTGCAATGCTAGCAAGCCTTACCCGACCATAATCCAATGTTCTGAGTGGTCAGGGCGAATATCTCCTGCCTACAGTATCAATTTTGAAAGATAGTCAGATTTACCGGTATGGAAAACTGCTATGTGAACAATAGGGCAACCCCATATCCAAATGCACCCCGAATGGCCTGTGAAAAGATTCATAGTGATACCGATGTCAGATCATGAATTAATATAACATGTGTATGGCTCAAAACTGTGGCGGGACAGTCAGATCAAAATCGGTCAACGGAATCAATGTTGTCGCAATAAGAAATGTGGTATAATCTGGCAATACACGGCAAAGACCATCTGTTCAATTGTACTCACACTACATGCCCGAAGGTGACTTTGAACATCCAAAGAATGATGCGGAGAGCTTCAAAGTAAGTCCAAACACGGTCATAGCCAGGGTGAGATAAATATTTCTCCGAATGGGTTCGCATTATAGGACCGTTTGGTACAATATCAACTGGTATATCCATTCTCTCAATGATCTGATATTACCCTGATTTTTCCGGTGGTTCTACGAGTTTAAAACGGGTATTCCAAAAAAGGAAATCCGGCCTTGACGAAACGGTCAAAGGCCGGTCAAAGGGTCTTGACGCCCGGTCAGACCCCGTCAGACCCCGTCAAAGACAACACTGCAACGCGCCATCAGCGTCAATTATTACATTCTCAACCATCAATGCACTCACAAAGGGGCCAGTGCCTTTAGCGGCTGCGATGAGGCAATCACGGTTGAACGAGGTGTCTGAGAAAGAAAGACAGAATTCATATGCATTCAGCGAAGGCGAGAAGGATGTGTACTGGCTCCCAGCGGCGCATCGGCCGGCGCACACAGAGGGAACGACGGTCCGAGGGCCAAGACGCAGGCTATATTTTAATCAGACATGTCGCAATCAATGAGCAGGGCGTTGGGCGACGTACCCTGGATGTCGCAAGTGCTAGCACGGGGACGGGCAGGAGCGGGAGCTTTGGCGCCCTTAGCCTTCTTGGGGGCGACGGGCGGGGCACTGCCTCGTACTGGGGCACCGCCTGGTACTGGGGCACTGCCTGGTGCTGGGGCCCCCGCCTGGGGTATCGCCTGGTGCTGGTGTACCACGGGGAGCGGGCCTAGTGTTCCCGGCTGCACCCTTCAGAGTAGCACCGTTGGCATTGGCGCCTTGCGGAGTCGGAGCACCTGCTGTTGCGCCGTTCTCAGTGGCTCCGCCGTTCGTCCGACGCTTTGTTCACGGGGTCTGTGACACCGAATGGCGCAGCGCAGGGCGTACACGCAGCGGGCTATAGGATGTTCAGCGTCATTGTGACTTGCAGTTGGCAAAAACACTCGCGAAGGCAGTGGTTCCCTTCGCTGCGGCAGCGAGGCAAGCGGTGTTAAATGGTGTGTCTGATTATTTACATGTCAGAGAATGTCTTGTGAAGAAATAGTAGAGGGACGTACTGGCTCCAAGCTGTGCGGAAGCAGGATCACAAGCCGTAGGGAAGGACGGCGCGAGTGCCACGACACAACCTGCGATGTGGTTCAGTAAGCGTAGAGCAGAGCGCATTGAGGACAAACTGTTAATGTTGCAGGTAGCCCTGCTGGAAATTGGGTTTAAGGGCGCAGCCCAGACGCCGGTGGAGAGGATTGCGAGGAGCTTGACGATGGAAGACTGCATTTTGCGAAAGTTTGTAGTGATGAAGGAGTAGTAGGGGTTGGTGAGGATGCGAAAAAAACGTCAAGCTGTGAAAACGATTAAAAAGTCGAAGAAAGAAGGCTGCAGATTGGCGAGGGAACTCTGTCGCGGGGTGCCCTTTATATAGCTGAACGGAAAGCGCGCCTCTATCCCGAGTCTGGTGAGATCCAGTGCCCTAAAACCTATGCGAGAAGAAGCAAGGTTGAAATGGTTGCTGGAAAATATCACTGCGCCGCAGTCAGAGATGCGAGAGCTCGGTCTGGTCATTGAACAGTCTACGCACACATTCGGAGGCCATGATGAGTTGCGATCATGCCTTATCCCGGGCATTTTCTCTCACAGCGACTTGGTTGGAAAAACAGGTTATTGTCTTGACCACGCCGTAGTTGCCTGAGTGCTGCAGAATATCCTTGTCCATAGCAGACCTCGCGCAAAAGGACCGTAAATATCGGTTAGATTCCGCAGTCCAGTCTTCAATTCGCTCGGTCTCCGACGCGCTGACTCGGACGATGCGGCTGATCGCACTCCTCCATGATTTTCGCACGACTCAATACCGCAGCACCGCAATGTATTTGAATTGCATTTTGGGAACTGGTGGAGACGATCGATATTCTCTCAGCGCGGGACTTATTGCAGAGACCTATTAATTTGCCTACCACAAAAGTGTCCGGGCATGGCCACCCACCAAAAAAAGGAACCTTTTTGCGGTATAGAAGGGAGCGGCAAATTAATAGAATTGCAATACTCGACCAACATAGATCAAGCCCACCGTCGGGCCACCAATTAGCCTTTTCGAAACGGTGGAGTCCGAAGAATGCGTCGGCGGAACGAGCATTGACCGGGGAGTAGCGGTACGCGCGAGATGGTGACGAGCGGGCACTGTCGGGGAAATCCCTGGCGCTCGGTAACCAGGGGGAGGAGTTAAAATAGAGACGAAATAGTCATATTCGACGCACCTGGGGCCGACTACACAAAGCAAATAAAGATTGTCAAGCGTAGTGATAGCTCGCGTAGATGTCACGAAATGCGAAATCAGGGGCAGTTCAAGTCAGCGGCGTGCGGCGACTCCGAAATGGGGACACCTGACCACCGTTGACTTGAGCGCACCGTCGGTGCACTCAGCGGCGAAGGATGCGGGCTGTGCCCAACTCGGTATAACACGGTAATGGGACGAACGGGGCCGTTGAGGGGATGGGTGGAATGGGGTGGAGGGGCAAAAGAAGACGCACCTGAGGCAAATTGCGTGAGTAGACACTAAAATGAGCACAGAAAATAAATAAAATAAATGTGGGACGTACCGTGGCCGCGGAAACCGTGCGCGGGCATACTAAGCACAATTTTTAAGGCCATAAAGTCCGAATATGGCGTTGGCGGAACGATCGCGACAGGCGGGTGTGGCGATACCTGCGATGACAGGGGATGGGTACGAGCGAGTGGCTTTGACAGCATTAGAAACGGGGTGCCTGGCCTAGGGAAGGAGGGGGGGCATAAGGGAACTCGCCGAGGCTAAAATGAGACCAAGCCGGTATCAATTGGCGCGGGACCAAGCAGATTAGTCCCAAACAGAAGCGAAAAATCGAGATATAAATACATACCACGCACCTGGAACTCGCGCAATGTCCCAAAACTGGTCTATCGTCTCCTCTGCACTCTTCCCTGGATCCCCAAGCGAAAACGAGGGCGATAGACGGCTGGGAAAACATGCAGTAGGCCAGACTAGCGCAGAAACAGCAAGTAAAAATTAACGGACACACCGAGGCCGCCAGGACCCCGCGTAGATGGGCTAACCAGGGTTTTACAAGTCGCGGAATCCGGATATGGTGTCGGCGAAGCGATCGGGACGCGCGGGTGTGGCGGTACGCGCCACGGCGTGGAGACGAGGACAAGCGAGCCGTTGTGAGGCCAGTAAACCCGAGGCGCCAGGCCTAGGGGTAGAGAGGGGATGCGGGGTGACTCATCAGAGCCATAATTATGTGAACTCGATGAAGATCCGCGTGGAGCCAGGGTGAATAGTCAAAAAAACAGTGAGTGCATGCAGCGTACCTGAAGAACCAGTGGCATCCCCAAACCAACCTATTCCCTTTAATACACCCCTACACCGACTCCCAAACGCAAACGACGACGAACGAAGGCGAAGCGGGCGGCTGAGACGCGGGCCACCGCGGCGCTCGGGTGGCGCGCGATTGGCGGAACGGGGAATCCTAGTGGGCCAGAATTTCGAGTTAGAGAGTGGGGTATTTGTCCAAGGGTGAGGTGGGTATGGGGTATGGCAAACCAGGAGCAGAGAAAGGTAGGAGAACGGTGGGGGGGATGAAAAGCGCGCAGATGGCGCAGTCTTGACCGTACAGGGGAGAATAAGGACACAGAATGGAGTGGGGGTGGTGTAGTGGTGGCTGCAGGACGATGCCGAGCCAGTACGGAGTTTACGAGCCGAAAGCACGGGCGGAGATGGCGTTTGATCCAGAGAAAGGGTGAGCTGGCAAAGAGTTTTGAGCGGATATGGTAGAGAAGGATGATGATTAGCAAGCTAGGGAGATACTGGTGCTTGAGGTGGACGTTGGGGAGCGGCAGAAGCGGACGACGTCTGTGGGGAAGCGGGGAAGAGAGCGGATAAATAAGCGCATACATTGATGCCGGAGAATGCCGGGGAGTCGGCAGTCGGGGGCAGGAGCGGGAGTGCGACGTGTGGAACAGCGTGCGCGCTGTCGGAGGCGCCAGGCGAGTTTAGGTGGGCGAGGTCGAGGTGGAGCCGGCAGTGGCCGGCGTCGAATGGGATGAACTGGTCACTGGTGATACAGGGTCTAGTTGATGTATGAGAGGGTGTATGGGCAGGCAGCTCGGGCAGACTGCAGTGTAGTGGCGCAGTTGATGTGTGCGGGGGGCGCAGTCGGCGGTAGTCCTTGATCGGGCGGGGGACGTGTTGGTGGGTGGGTGGCCAGGTTAAGAAAGTGCGAGAGAAAGCCGCCGAGAAGTGTGCCGAACTGCTTTACGTCACCGAAATGATCCGGTGCATTCAACTCCAACAGCCCAAAAAAGCGATTTTCACTTGTTCGGCATGCGGTGAGTGCTTCGCGTGGTCAAAATAAGGATGTTAGGGGTCAGTATGATGAGAATCACGAGGGCTATAATTCTCCGCAAGCGGTTTGATCCTAGGATTTTTTTTTCCATTGTGCTATAGACCAATGAAGGTGAACCAGAGGGATTTTCGGACTCGATGACATATTTGATTATGGAGCGGCCAATACTGGTGCACTTGAGCCAGGATTTTGAGAGCATGGACCCACATAGTTGGGCTGTCGATGGAAGGTTACCTGGTTTTGGGGGACCAACGGATAAGTTGTTGTTTTCCAGTGTGGGGGCGCTGTAGGGTTTTGGCGGGAATCTGCGGAATAACCGAATTGTGGCCAAACTGCGGAGTATTGCAACTTTTGGAAGGGTATATCGGATATGTCTCAAATTTGGTGGGGGCATGGGGCCGAGCTTTAAGCTTCAGAGTGAAAAGAACAATTTTTATTCGGGGTCCTTGATGTCGCAGTCGGGGATGTGCAACGGAGGCTTGTTTTTTTTTTTGAAATATACTAGACTAATGTGCATTAAATTCTCACGCTGCCGGGTACATCCTGACCCTCTATTTACCAGTCATGAACCACTCCTCCTTTGCCACTTCAATTGGCATGTAATTCTCGGTCCAACCGTCGTCGAACGCACTCACAAAAGATACCCTTCCATCGCTCTTCCCAAGGGCCCTCAATGTAGCCAACTCTTGCCCTTGTCGGATGGCGCTGAAAGGAGATCCTAGTGAGGGATTGAAGGTTGGGAGCTCTATCTCGAGGTTTCTCAGACTGCCTGGTAGATAGACCGCCTCGGGGCCGGCCCCTGGTGTCGCCGGCATAATCTCCAGCGCTACCTTGATTCCAATCAGGGAAAGGGAGCGCTGGGGGACGCGCATATGCATCAAATTTGGTGCTGCATCGACAACGTGACGCAGGGATGTCCCACACGAGGAAAGGTGGCGTATTTCCAATCTCCAGAGGGACGGGAACGTACGAGCGCGCACTTGGTTGTGAGGCTGCGACAGCTTGAAAGATCCTTGTAGGACCAGCTCTGCTAGCACCGGCAGGTCCGCTTCCGGAAACAGAGAGGGTCGATACGCCTCGATACGATGTATATGAAGAACCAACAAGCTGGATGACACGAGATTCAGCAACTTATTCAGCGCCTGTTCGACGCTGCTCGAACATTCCTTGAGTTCCCCGTGCCAATCCTTCGGGCCGGCACGGTCCCCATCCAGATTCCCAACGAATAGGGATTCGACTCTCCGTTCTGCAGCTGGTAGCTGGTCGAAGACTGCGAGTAACTTTTCGAGCTGCCTTATCCCGACGACAGAGATGGACTGGTATTTGAGGGGTTTAGATAGATGGTGGATGTCCAGAGAGCCGAGAAACAGGGCCCTGCCTGTCCGTCCGTCGTCTGTGCATGCAAGAGCAAACCCTTCGCTCAACGGAACAACTTGCATTTATGGGTGAACCGGCGTTTAAGTTCCACGGAGATAGCTACCCATCATGATGCACTGACTCTGGGCGCTGCTACAAGCTCGTCCCGAATTAGAGTGAACGAGTGCGCGAAATGTTTGTTGTACATGTAAGATACGCCAGGGAAACTCTAAGAGGTATGCAGTCTCCCTGGGTCAGGAGTGCGGGGTCTAAGTATTACAGTACAACTTCATGATTAAGTATAATACTGACAGTAACCAGTGCACAGCGGTCTTGAAACATTACTCAAGACGAGAACGCCGTCGGCGGATCATTCGTTTTGGCCCTTGAAATGATACATATCCGCAATAGATTTTTCGTTACGGCCGATGTCCGTACTTATTTGTCGCCTCATTTTCGATGGAGGACGGAGGGCTGTTCACTCAAGCGTACCGGACTGGCACGATAGCACCACATTTTGAACAAATTTTGAACATGGAGAGAAGTTCGTGGTGGTCAGACCCTGGGGTAAAGGCTATTTCATCAGCAGACATTGGGCTGGCTCACAGGCAAACCAATCGTTGTCAATTTCGTGTTGGCGGACAAGGGCCGCAAGGAATAAAGCTCGAAACGCCAGGTTGATGGAAACGCAACGACCAACACAGGCCGGGTGATGGCCGTGATGCCACTTGGATGCCGTATCGCCGTGCCTTGGCCGTGCCACGTGTTCTCCCAACTTGCTACCTTGGGCAACTGCTTGATCGTTTCCCGAGGCTGCATCCTGAATGGCTTAACAAAGGAAACCCATATATCTTTCACCACACCTCGTCCTGCGGAAAACGAGGTCCTTCGACGATGTCTGGCGGAAATTGACGCAAGGGGCGTCACCCGGAAGATGCCGAAACACTAACGTAATGTATACTATGGGTCTGGGACCCCTTAATCCAGTTTTCGGACTTTTTCCTGGTACCGACTTAGGTACCAGGTCTCAGAATCAGAATTAAAACTTGTCTATTGCATGCGCATTTTTACCGGATCAGCCGGACCGCTTATTATGTACCTGCTGACAGGTCCGGACCGGACCCGCAATGGTGGGGACGCTGCACAAAATGGGAGTCTGCGCCATCTTCGTCACTTAGTTACTTCGCTTAGCGTGGCGAAAGTTCGTGACTTTGATGGAATTCTGTGAAAGTTCGTGAGCTCAGTTGGAAAGTTACGAGCTTTCTCATTTTGATGGCATCAATTCTGTATCCACATGCAACCTATTTCGAGCAGTTAAGGCAAGCGTAACGCGCCCTAACTGCGGGTATTCACCGGTTAGGGTTCAGGTTAGAGGTTAGGGGTTCGGGGTTTTGGGTTAGAGGTTAGGGATAGGGTGTTAGGGTTGAGGGATATAAATTCCGCGGGAACGAAAATAGATTGTGAAGGCTGCCTTGGTTGAAGTTACGAGCTTTCTCAGATATTGCTCAAAGTCACGAGCTTTCACACTTTCCCATCAAAGTCACGAACTTTCTCGCTTCTAAGCGAAGTAACTAAGTGACGAAGATGGGTACGACCCGTCCCAGTCATATAACTTCTCTGGTGTGTCGGACGCGGATGGTTCCACCAACCCTTCGCGAACTGCATCTGACAACTCCATTTCGTATGCATTATCTCTGATCGGGACCTCATAGATAGGCGCTCTGCACACGGGGCAGCAGTTCCGAATGCCCAACGAATGCCCAAATTTCTGCGAATATAGTAGTAGCAAAATATATGGGCCTACTCAGACGTTAGTAGCTGCTCAGACTTTGCCCGAAACTTACATGACCGGCTTGTTAGGCGTCGAAAAGCATATGCAGCACTGGAAAATGTCGAGGTTTGCTGAGAAAAAAAGCCGACAGTAAAAACAAACAGTTTCCATTCAGCGCTTAAATAGAGCGTGTAGCTTACCGGCATGCGCCTTTGCCCACACTTCGCTCGAAGAGGGTACGGCTGTATCTTCGTCGTTCGCTGTCCATGAGCCCGGTGCCTCGATGAGAGTAGTCCAGGCTTCCAAAGACCCCTGTACGACATCGAGGCTTTCGCATGAGCTGCGGACCCGGGCCTAAGCCGTACCCGACAGGGTAGGTCCATTGACTCCTTTCACATATACGCTCTAAATGTGTTACAGGCGCCTCGTAGATCAAAACGCTGACACCGACTAACTTGCGAGCTGCGAACTATAACTACATATACCTCCTAAATATAATTAGTTTTATTGTTGACTCCATGTTCATTGTTTCCCGAGGTACACATTACAACAACAATATTGCCTCGGCAACAGTTTATATGAGCGCAACGTTAGCGACGCAATAAATACTGCATCAGTAATTCACATCTTGCCTCTGACATTCTACTTCTCATGGTGTGCGTTGAATTTGGAGCGCAAATGACGCCGGCCGACTTTATCCACCACCTGGAACAGCACCCTGATTTCCTCGCTCTCTTGGAGTTTCGTGCTAACCTTTTCCCACTGCAGTCTCCCAATGACTGCTTCCGCACAACCCATCGTATTGAGTGTGTTCCTGGGGGCAACTTGGCGTCTCAATGCAAATTACAGTCGCCGTGCATTGAGTCTTGGTCCTCGAAGGCTAGGATCAAAGTGAATGTCTTGCCCAGCACTATCTACTCGTGGCCTATCCAGCCAGGGGTACTGGCTACGTCTATGTGGGTCCATCAAGTGGGCTCCGAGCTTCATCATTGGCAAGGCCGGACCTTTGTGTTGGAATGTACATCCCACTGTGCGGTTGTGGACGGTGAACATCTAGTGAGTGCCATCGTTCGTTCTCACTTACCATGATGTCCGTGCTCCGCACATACAACAGTTGTATCCCGCTGCTTACGCGCCGTAATTGGAAATAGGTCGTGCTCTTCTGTTTCCAACCGGTGTAATCCGCTAATACCAACTTCTGTGAAACGTCCGTGCTCGCGTGCTTCTATTTGCAACATTCCTTTCCTAGAAATGAATTCCATATTCTTAATACAGTTCATCCCATATTATGATTTCGAACCACATGCCGTTTCAATTTGGGATCGCGTGCCAGCAATCCTCCTCCTCCTCCTCCACAGATTTAGGGTGCCTTAGGTATATTTGCATCGTTCATTTCCAAGAAGTGGATTCCATATCCCTGATGCATTTCCTCTCGGAATACCCACATGCAACAGACTTAGGGCTCCATGCGGTTGTTTCGTAAATTTCATCTGCACCGTGGATCTCCTTGCTAATCCACATGACTATATTTCAATTGACAATGTCTGCCTGCCAACCATACACAATTCCGTTCCAGAGATGCAGTGCTGCGGCTACAGTCGTCGCTCTGCTCAAAATTGTCAAAAGAAGTTGCAATATTTTTAAAGTAACGGACCGCCCCTTGCCGCCCAACAATGTCTGACAACCAAGAATCTCTACTCCTGCCTGAACTGCCGGCCCCACCCACTACCATCCTGGTCTTGATGGGATGGGCTATGTTGGACTATGTTCGGTACAATATTGCGCGCGCTATTCCCATATGCTGGCTTAAACACCTGATCCCATTCCCGACGGACTACTGAGACCCATCTTTAGCGCTTCCTTCGCCTCCAAACGGCCTTTGTGTACCCTGACGGCGTTCAGGTTAGGAAACGCATCTGGGTCAAGGTGCCTGTTCTGCGCGTTAAACACGGCACCTCTAGAGGGAAAAAAATCATCAACATGGACCGGGAGGATGGCGCACTGGTGAGATGTATTATTATTCGGTTCTCTGCATTTCATCGTTTGATTGTGGCAAACGGAACTGAACATCAATTCAGGCTTCTGCACGAGGGTTTTGCTCGGATCTCATGAGTGATATCGTCCTCGCAGCACTTATCCTACATATTTGTTTCATGTCTTCGTATTTGAATGTCACAAGGATTGCAAATTGTTTAAAATATAAGATGCTGTACAGCTATCTGAGGTGAATACCGGCCATCTCTACTCTCGCCCGTTTCACGTGGTCTACTTGTCGCTCTAGTAATGAAGTGTACACAGAACTGTTGTCCAGTCGTCTGCTAATGGTGTCCAGGTTGTACTGGGAGGTACCAGGGGATGCCCGGAGGGCCTTAGTATACTCAGGAAGCTTCAAAAACGCGTTTAAGCAACACTTTTTTTTTTTTTTTGGTCTCCATATATTTGCTCCATCCAAGTGCCGACAAACATTTGATCATCCACTCATCACGTCAAACTTTTGATTGCGCCTATTTAAAAATTTCACCACGTCCTACGGCGACCTGTGAAGAAGGCACGAAGTCTTTCCCATTGCCTTCGCATGTCAAGTACAAATGCGGTGTCAGGACAGGATCCCTGGTGAAACTGTTCGGCCTAACCCACGGCCACGGTTCAGATTTGCAGCTTCACTTCCCATGGACAACACACCAGATTTCTTTGCGAGTGCTGTGTCAACCGAGTCGGTGTCACATGTGGAAGAATTATCAAATATGCCTGCAATGTCTCCGACCACTGAACTTGTCCTGCCTTCGGCAGATCGCAGCGCAGGATTCCCCACACTGGACCCAGATGTGTCGAGTGATGATGAAGAAGACTCTGGCAAACGCAAACGATGTACTGGGCATTCGAGAAAAAGGCAACACCAGGTGATTCTCTCTGATGACGAGAAGGACTGTGACGACCCCGGGTGTGCTGAAACTGGGGATCTTGAAACAATTGCTTGTAGTGGTCCCGCCTGTACTTCGAAGGTATGTTTCTGCACATTTTCTAAATTCTAGTGCTTCAATTAAAGTTTCATCTAGTTTCATTTGTGCTGCCGTGGCTTAAAGAAAAAACCGACTGGGGCGTGGTTCTGCGATGATTTCTGTCGTGAGAATGCAGGAGGCAGAGCTCGTAAAAAGGCACGATCAAGTGTGTAGTGTATTTAATGTCCGTTACATTCATTAAATCCCTCATTTCACACCACGTTTATGTTGGGCAGGTGGAAAAAGCGAAGCGCAGAAGCAAAATAGGGGCGTGGGAATTGATCTGTCATCGGCAAATAGTATAGTATGTGTCTGGCGACCCTTAATCCAGTTTTCCGACCTCGTGTAGCCCATTTATTTTGTGGGTGCCTCTTGAATTGACGTCGAAATGGAGCAACTTCAATGCAGACTCGACGAGCTCGCCTTGGCCCGTAAACCGGTGGTCGAATCGCTTGGATCCATCGTCTACCCAGTCCTCGAGCTCCCACCCGAACCCACCAGTAAACTCTTTGTTGAATACATCTTGGCCTCCAGCCGCCTTGGGCCAGAACCGCGGCTGCTAGCCAGCATTTGCACTGCGTAGCGGAATGTGGCTCTCAATCTACCGTTTATATGGTCGAAATTGCGTATCTTTCGCAACACGCCAGGCAGAAAGAAGCTGCTGGATTGTTGGCATCCCCGCATTGGCGCATACGGCGTCGATATAGACATTCGCAAGCTACGGGACTGTGGCACAGATATGGTCGCCGCGCTAGAGTGGTTCTTGCCGTAGTTCGAGGTCTTCTCGTGTGCGCTGCCGGATACCCTTCTCTTCAATTCCATTCAAACAAGCGCCCCACCTCTTACCCACCTCATCGTCACCAATCCTAAGTGGCGGAACTTGGCGAGTGTTCCACTTCGCACGTTTGCGGCGGCTCCTCGGCTCTCTCATATCGTACTGGACTGCATCTCGCCTAGCCTACTTTCCATCCCTTGGACACAGATAAAATATGTAGTGCTTTAGCAAAATCTCGCTCAATGCGTTGAAACTCTTCAGCGTACCGCCCACCTCGAGTTTGTCACTATCATCTCGTGATTATCGTCGAGTCGCGTCGCGTGGCGTCGAGACGTCAAAGTGCCGTATGCATGAGAACTTTGATGATTTATCAGCCAGAACAGCATGAGAGTGCTGAAGAGACTTACCTAATAGAGTATAGAAGACAACTACAAGAAGGTATAGAGTGGGAGAGAGACGTGGCAGATCTGATTTCATGCGGAGATTGAATTTCGGATCATTATCTCTCGAATCAGTTTGTATGTCTTTGGCGACATCCCCTTAAGTATTATCCCCATCGTGGTGCTTCCTCCAAAGTGCTTTGCGCAACGCAATTTCAACTCCCACAGCACCGCAGGAATCGTACGGCCTTTCCCCATTCTCCTCGATGGAACTGTGCATCACAGTCCAGGTGGTTGAATCGCACAGCAAATTGGACCCGAGACCAGCTGTGCCGCAGCAAAATATGATGCATTACCTGTCCCGCTCAGACGCGTAAGAGGCAAGGTCTGACACCGTAGTATGCCGCAGGAACGGTTAATTAATTAAATTCTTCGCAGTAGAGGCGATGCAAAAAATACGTGGCCGCAACTATACTTTTAACGAGATGGTGCGCAATTTGTTGTACATGCTTGGCCTTACCATCTCTGCTCCTTTGCTCTTGCGCTGCTCGTCGTCTCTTCGTATCTCCATTCAGGCAACTTCTCCTGCCCCTTTTCCGTCCTTTTCCAACTCACATCAATAAGGCTATCTCCATCTTGCCCAAATCCACAGCGATGTGCAGCCTCATGTTGAACTACGCACTGCGGATTGTACCCGCCATCTTCATTTGCAGTCCCAGTTCGGCTATATCTGCCTGCTCAGCTCCGGCGATTTCTTGCAAGATCCGGAGCTTCTTTACCGCAGCATGCTCAGTTTTCATTTAAATAGACTAATTGAAATTTACGCGGCATCTTTGGATCTTTGCTTTCCCCCAGATTCAAGCACTCACAGCGTCCCGACGAGTGGATGTCGCTCGGTTCTTCAACGGTTTTTATGTTTCCAGACCTCGAAAGGATTCACTCACACATTTTAGTCATCCCACAACTCCCTGGACCGACGCCGAATCTCTTACCAAACGGTGTTTCGGTGTGTATTCTGCATTAAACCGTTCAGCTCATCGCTCTTCATGATTCCAACAGTTGACAGCTTCCTGCGCTTCACCACTCTTAACTGGCTATTTTAAATTGGTGATTACAGTTCTTTGATCCTCATCCATGAATTCAACCACGCCAGCCCTTCTACTACGGGTTTCACACTGATTCCTATATTTCATCCAACAGCAGGCACTCTGTTCACTAGGTTAAGCCATGAAGTTGACCTTTATGGGTTCGTTTACACGTCAGTTCCTTCCATTTCGGTCACTCAATTTGTATGTTCTTCAGCACATCTAAAACTCCCAATGCCACCTATCAAGTACGTCTTATTAACTGCTCTGGACGTCGCATTAACACTTGCCTCGTAAATTCCATGCAAACTCTTTCAAAGTGCATATATGCTGTGGTTGATTTTCGACTATCGGATACAATCCGCACATCCAGTTGTAACCCCCATGTGCCTACTTTCAGTGCTTCGACTCGGGTAAATGTCTCGGCTCCTCCTGTCCCACCAATCCGCCGTGCGCACTCGCGGGAGTAATGAGACCCAATCACATCTATTCGCTGTAACTAATTGCCGCAATTAACTCTTTTTGAAAGCTCTTCCTCTGTCATCTTTTCTGTTTTAAAGATCCGGTGTTCTCACTCGTTTCTACTCTTTCATACCACCGGCATCTGCCAAAGATGCAGCTCGCCTATATCTACTTTACATTCTGACCTCATTCTCCTGAAGAACTTGATGAATGAATTGAGAAAACTGAACTATTCTCAGGCCATACCGTCACCCGGACATGTAAAAAGGCTCTCTTTCACGAACTTCCACGTACAATATCAGCTGACCACCTACCACTGCGCATATCGCAGCTCGGATCTTGATTTTCTCTCGCACTGCCTCATGAGTCATAGGCTTCTATGCGGCCTTGAATAAAAATACACTGGTCTGCGGACGCTCTCGGAGCATGGATCAATACCGAGATCCAAGATCACAGATCTCCCCACGCCGGGGACGATCTCTCAACGTTCGAATTGGTACGTCCCGCCAACCTCCCGCATCGAATTCAACACGGATCGGAGTCATATCACGACCTGACTCAATCTAATTTTCCAGACTCCGCCGGAGCGGAGCGAAGGCGTTTCTTGTACAATATAAAGATATTGTCGAGATCCGAAGCCTTCGGCTGGACCCCCCCCTCCTTCCTCATATAAAATATTCGAATTCCGACACCCCCTTGCACCTTCCCACAAAGAACAGTCGAGATTTTGTATTTGTGTGTGGGAATGATGACCCTGTCTAATGTCCACGCCTCCGAGTCCTTTACTCCGACGCTCCCATGGCGCGGGCTCGGTACTTTAGTTTCGGGTCGTCAAAAGTTCGAATCATTCTAGAGTTCGCCATCCTTACCGTCATTGCATTCACCGTTCCGCCATCCCTCTTGGGCTACTACAACCGTTGCACGTGGCTGCAGTCGCGCGTTGACAGCATCCCCAGGCCCCCGCCCAAACCTGCCCCTACATTTCCTCCATCCGCCGATGGGTGGACCCTGACGACAATACCCGGTGGCGCGCATATCCCCGGCTTCACGTTGCTAGACCACCTTTACCTCCGCAACGGGACGTTCTATATAATAACCTCCGATCGGGCGTCCTTCCCCCCGCGAGAGAATCTGCTTTCCAGACCGGTCGAAGTCGTGGGTGGAGACTGGGTAGACACTGAGCCGACAGACGAGGCAAGGCTCTAAATCGTTTTAGTGTATATTCCGTTGTGACGTGTTAATTTATTTTTATTCTAGCAATTGCGGTTCATCGCCCCATACGATGGGTTTCGTTTTTTGGGTGGGATAGTCGTTAAGCAGCACATGGAGGACTTTTCTGTGATCGTGTACGATCCGCCCCAACTTATGAAGGTTCGTAGAACAGTATTATATTCAATAACCACACAATGATATTCGTATTTTTTGTGTTGTAGGATTACTACCACTGGTTCGGAGAGGTTATACTCGGCGCTTGGCGGGTGTATTCGCACATCTCACCCAATGAGCCTGACATGTCGGCGATACCTCCTAAGCACCTTCCCTTACCCCGACGCTTTATCCTCCCCGTGCGTCCCAATGCCCATATTAACGCAACTGACTCAAACTGACATATGTAGTTTATGGACAGGGGCGATCTGGCGGGGACGCATGGAGCGCTGATGCTGTTGGCGTTTCCAGACGCAGCAATCGAGCGGTCAGACTATTGGGACGATCTCAAGAAGATAGGCACAACGGTCGTGTTCGATCGTGTGATGCTGGTGAATCGGAATGCGGCAATTTCCGGCCCTTTTGGCGGCGTGCCGTGGGCCAGCTCGATGATCGCAGGCGCGATGAACGTTACTTCCCCACCCAACTTTTGGGCAGCTGTGCGGAGTACGTTGTGGCGGGGCATCCTCTACTGGAAGTATGTGCCGGACATGGTGATGAGTCCAAAGGACGTGGAAGAGTACATCCCGACGTGCACATACATCTCGCGGCAGGAGGGCTTCGACCGACGCCTCGCCGCAGCGGACCACGACGCGCTGATTGCGGCGCTGCGCGAGCTTCACGCGGAGTATGTCTGTGACGTCCGGGTCGTTGTTTTGGAGCGGATGACTCTGCGACAGCAGATTCACCTTGCGGGCAGAACCAGTGTAAGTTGGTTCGATATTGCTTCTTTCGTTTGTGTGAATTAAATGCTACGGCAGGTATTGGTGGGTGTTCATGGGAGTGGGCTAAATGTGAGTGTCTTGTTGGGCGAATTCATTTGATCTGGGGCAGGGAGTTAATGTTTGTGTTTGGGGTTTAGCTCCAGCTCTGGATGAGTCCAGGGACGAAGACGATAGAATTTTTTGTGCCAAACGGTACATAGCAGCTTGGCCCTCTGTAACCCTACTCATTATTAACGCAGGGTATTCATTCAAGTACGAAATCCTGGCCAGGAACATGGGTCAACGTGTGAGTGTGTTCAAATAAATGTACCTCAGTTGAGGTCAATCATAGAGCAGCATTATGCCGTTTGGAACGACACGGTCCTTACTTACGAAGAGGGAAGTTACCATCCGGTATGTGTGAATTGTATTGACTCGTCCGAGACCGAACTTAAAATCTCTGCAGGGCGTCAATTTTCCGGACGGGTTTGACGGTGTAATCCCAGTGCACGGACTGACTGTTGCCAGCATTATCAGAGGCATTCTGCCTGTGCCTCCTCGACGGCTATATCGAACCGTTCTTCCGGGTACGGCTTGGTACGAGGATTGGAGTTTATACTGATAGTTAAGAGTTCCTTATTTTCTTGGCCTCAAGTTAGCTGGTGAATCAATGAGTACTAATTGAACTATACATGGATTTCTTCCCTTAGTGCTGTCGGGAAACCCGAAAAACTGGCTGCAAGCTCGGGGAGAAAAATCCCCATAGGAATTGTGGGATACGTATCCAACTCAGCAGAGCGGCAGCTTGAGAGAGCCAAATCCTGTTACCTCAGGCTACACTCTCGTAACACACCAATCCGAAAGATTTGAGGGAGGAGGAATTTGGTGAGGAGTATGGAGGATGGAAGGACAAACGAAGATGTGGACGACTGAGCAGATTCTTTGTTCAAGTTGTCTCAGACATGTTTGTATCAGGAAACACTTCGCTAATAAGGTAGGATTACCCTACATTCGCCCTAATCTAGCTAGATAAGTTTCGTTACTTGCGATAGCTTTCTAGTGACGTCGAAAATAATTTAGGTCCAGCTGCGCGATGCGCGGAATTTTGAAATGAGGACGAAAGTCCGCGGTGCTACTCGTATGGTGCATGACCAGTGTTTCAAGGAGGTGATTCCCTATGCAATCGCGAGTGTCTCGTACATACTTCATCGGAGAGGTCCAAAGATATTTCCAGATGTCGTAGGCGTGCGCAGCGAGCCGCTCAATGAACAAATGTATTTATTGACGGCCCAGCGCTGAGGTTCGGATGCAAGGTGATTGCGCGCAAGCGCAATACTTCGAGATTGGGGCAGTTTATTGCCAAAGAAATAAGATCCTCCACTTCTACAGCGGATCGTACCGGCGAGACAAAATTCACGTCGTGGGGGGATCGACATGATATAGGGGAACAGTCCGGACGGCGTGGTCTGGGCTTCCACCAAGCCCCTCCAGAGAAATTCCAACGACGCGCCCCATATTACGTTCGAGTGCTTCTTCTGCTCCACAAGGCCCGACAGTTCGCAGGCTCTATTTTGAGATTTGATCGGTCATACCGAGGCGCTGCCGGCGCCTTGGTCGGGTTCCATGTGAGGCCTGACAGAATATCGGCAAGGGATTTTCTTTGAAGGTTTCTGCATTCAAACAAGAGCTCGTACAGGCGACGAAATGATATTTAGTCTTTTGCCGTGAATCAAACGAGCAAGGTAACATACTGGGACAAGCACGGAGGAAACATATTCTCTTTCTTCATTGCCGCCGGTTTATTTAATTTGAGCCTGCGGGCGGGGCCGCAACCATAGATTCAATGCCAAGATTTGAACGAACCAACACTTGTTGAATATATCCGCAGTGTATATAAGTGGAGAGGGGGAGCAGGCGTTATCAATCGCTTCCATATAGACCCATGACAATACTACAAGTGATGCTTGCGAAATGTTAGCCCTTAAATTCGCGACTGGTAGACTATGTAATATTGGGAAATTAACTGAGAGACGGTGAAGGCTCACTAGAGTTTCCCTCATAACTATGTAGTAACCAAATTTGGATAGAGTTATTTTCCAGGTCGTCCCAATCATGTTCGCGATTATAATTGATTTTAATTTATGCGTGTCAGATGAGGAATCTCGGAGACAAGGATGAGGATTTATTCACAAGTACCGCGATAAAATGCAAGTGTTGTTAAATAGACGGACGTGCTGCATTATCGCGAACACCTCGATGCGATACGGATTGAGGTAATACTGTGAGACAACAAGTTGAGCCGACGGATCCTGTTTGATCCGCTTCGGCTGTGTCCACGCGAATCAGCAAAGAGGAGCAAACAACGGTATCAGCTCTTCCCAAACGCCAACGACTAGACTCGTGAACCAATCCGTTGGCGGATGAAGACCGAGCGAGGCTCGGGCGAAGGGACGGATATGGACGGAGGGCAAACACGGCCAACATCAGAGCAAATACAAACAAGACGGTCATCCTGCCAACGGACTGGGCCGACTTGTCGCATCTTTTGGTGATTGTTGTTGCCCCCGCCATTTCAGAGGCTTGACTTCACCAAAAAACATCGAAAATATGCCAAAAAGTGTCCCCAACTCCCTTAGTGAAAGATTAACCGTTTTGAATTCTCTATCTGATGAGCAAAATTTGTTTTTTGGGTGAAAATAGATATATTTAGAAGCACTCCTCAGGCTGGATCAAATCACTGATTCCGCCCACAATATATGGTCTGCGGCTCCGTCTACACCTTTCTCTGCCTAGTTAAAGCTTCTAAAACACACTTGGAGTGCCTCTCAGCATTCCTTCTCTCTGGGATATTTTTCCTGGCCTTGGTTTTGTCCATTTTCACCCAAAAAACAACTTTGGCTCAACTGATAGAGAATTAAAAACCATTCATCTTTCAGTAAGACACTTCGGGACACTTTTGGGGGTGTTTTCGATGTTTTTTGACCAAGTCGGACATCTGAAATGGCAGGGGAAAAACTCATCACTGAAACACGCGACAAGGAAGCCCAGCTGGTACTGGGAGTAACTTGGGGTAAAGGGCCGTGGCTGCACCCGGCATGACCTCGTACTTACTTTTTTTAAATGGCCCACATTTGTTACCCAAAAAAACAGGTGTAGAGTAAATGTACAGACTAATCACCATGTACTCTGTATCAGTGGGCGCTGTAGGCGGTGTCTGTGTGTCATGTACTGTACTATTTCGACTGAGTGTTCAAGTGACGCGTGACGGGGGCCTCTGAACTGAACACTTTCGATGTCGGTGACGGCGACAGTTCTTCAATGAACAACTCTTTTTCTGAGACCACTAAACACGTTTAAAAACGATTTTGGGGCCGATTAAAATTTCCCAAAAAAAAGGGTGAAAAAAAATTAAATTAAAAAAAATGGCCCTCCCAAATGGCCGCCTTGTAGTGCTTGGCCCGAATTTTTTTGTGATCACCATGACCAAGTACAGCAGGAGCCCCCATCGGCTTCCGCATCGCCCCCACGTGTGACCAGGTAGCAATCGACTGAGTGCACGCAAGACGAGCAGAGCAAGAGTTTGGATTTGTGATTTTTTTAAAAGATCTCGTACTACTTATTGATCGTTGGGACTTCAAACTGCTCACTTCATGGTGGTCTCTTGCTTGCCTGCAGTACCCCTTGGCATGGGAACTTTGTTATTATATTTTCAGACGGTTGTGCATCACAAAGGCAAACTATGATGCGAAAGCTCCAAAATTCTTGTTGGTGCGTCATTGACAAATTTAATCAAAAATAAGGGCTAAAAGAGTGGTTGGAAGGAGGCTTGAAGTTGAACAGAGGCAACCAGAAGGACATTTAATTCTACAGCGCGGCATCATAACCACTGAGAAAGAATGAACTGAACACTTGGGAGTTGGTGACGGTGACACTGGCATTTTGAACACTCAAGAAAATGAACACCTACGGTGACGGGTGACATGGGCCGAACACTCGGTCGAAATAGTACAGTATGTGATGTGTAGCTCTACTATCCGACAGATCGAGATTGATTTCGGGATTCCTTTGTTTTTCCGTAACCGCAGCTTCCCTACAATGCTAATGGTGGTTAACTTGTTTTCTTCAACCCTCTAGATTTCTTAAATTCAATTGCGATTTTATCGCATCAAATGAGCGATCACTTCTAGGCCTCCAGTTCGCGAAAATGAGTTTCAAATGGTTGTGAAATTCTTGTTTGCCAGGTGCACAAGTGTGCCGGTTTGAACTGATATCTTGTAGAACAAAAGAGAAAAGTGGTGTAATGTACGGCACACACCACACTGCATATCAGCTCCGGATGGTACATAAATCAAATCTGCGCCATGCCCGAACTCTGTGATTTCTTTTGGTCAACAAAAATATTTGCCCACAGCCTGCATAATAATACGCTGGACTTGGAAACAGCTCCGAACTGGTCCGAGATTGGACCGAACCGGTATAAACGAGATAGACCCCTCTTTCAATAACTGCAAATTTTCCATTCAATTTCAGCGGACAGACTGGCTGTCATCATAATTAGTAATAGGAAGTTCGTCTCAGAAACCAGAAGGAACTACACACGGGATTACCGACTCATTCTGAGTTACTGCAGCACCATCTTCCACACAGATTTTTGGCATTCAGACAGGTTAAATATCAAGAACAAAGAACTTTTATACTCAGAAAAAAAATCCCAATCCTAAGAGGAGGGTCTGTAAGGATAGCTAGCCCATCCATTTGCAGACTGCAACTTTTAGCTGTCGCGAGTCTCGGCAACTTCCGACGGAATGTGGCAAAACACAAAGTATTCAGGTTTCCACGAGAAACAGAAGATAGCTCGTGATTTAGTTTGATTTAACTATTGCCTGCACTTTCTTCCTACCAGCTTTAGAAAATAAAAACAAATAACGATCGGTGACACATGACAGTCGGAACAGACCGGAGTTCAGACCAGAACGGGTAAAACCCCTTTGTTAAGGCGGGGCCCACATTGTGTTCAGTTCTACAGGTTATCTATGGATTTTTGAGCAGGGAGGCAGCCACAGTGTGATATGAGATATTCCTCTCATAAGCTAGGGGAGAATATTCAACTGGTTCTGAGCTAATGCGGGCTGGGAGCCCCTCACTTTTAACAATGACAAATTCAACACTCCTGGTACGGCTCACCAAGTCTGCGCTTTGCGCATATTTTCAGATGTTTTTTACACATTCCATGAACTTTGTACAGGAGCTTCCTCGGGGGATTTCGGAAAAAGCTGAAGAGATTTTTTTGGGACACACTGAGGAGGAGCTTTGCCGATCACTGTCAGATCCGAAGTGCGGTACCGTAATTTGTGTTCGGTGATCGCCGATGCAACAAACAGAAGTGAAAAAAGTTTTTTTTTGTTTTATTTGTGCATGTTGTTATTTTTCACTGAGTAGGGGGTATTTTTCCCTGAGTACGTACACATGTACAATGCTCATCCACTAAATACACTAGGTTTTTGTCTAATAAAGCAATAAAAACGACTTCACACAGCCACTAAAAAGTCCCTCACAGTTTTTTGTCACTGACCCTAATTAAGGTCCCCCGAGATATGAAAGAGACGATCCTTATTACATAAGTACTCGTAACGAGCATCAGCGAGGATCTTTGATCCGTGATCACCCGACCAGTTCCGGATGGGGACGAGCCTAGCCAACGACCTGCGAATTCAACTGCTTTTTCCTATTTCAGCTTCTTTGCCTCTCACTCCAGCATGGCTCTTACCCTCCCTTTTGTGAACTCACGTCTAAAATATTCATCGAAACTCTTCCTGCGCACGGGCGTGCTAGTCTATCACCGACAGGCCCCCCGTTGTTACTCTCGCAGTTCTGCCAGCAGTGGAGATCTGTAGCACTCTCAACCCCCCACCTTTGGAGTTCGATTGCACTCGAATTCGGGCCTCCAAAAGTCTCGTACACGGGAATCGCACTATTATTCGGGGACATGGATGCAGCCGACGATCCGACCGATCTTCTCGAGCTGTGGTTCGCCCGGGCAGGTGCTAGTCCGCTCAGCATCTCAATCCATTGTTCAGATAATGTTGAGCGACTGACTGCCGTTCTTGCTAGGCTTGGGCCCTATTTCTTACGCCGCACGCAGATAGATTTGAGAATTCCAGGCATGGAAGTCCCACAAATCAATGCGTTATCAGGCCCCTTCCTTCTCTTACGCGAACTAACGGTGCACCTCACCAAGCCTGCCCGTCCCCGCGGCACATCTCCGACTTTTGCAGCGTTCTTCAATGCTCAGATCCTGCGTCGGCTCCGCATCTCGACATCCGTCGGCTCGTACGTCGCATTGAAGATTAATGCCATGCCGGTGACACTCACACATCTGGAAATCGATGCGTCCTTCACTGCTGAGCAATGTCTCCGGCTTCTGGAGAAACTTCCCGCCCTGCTGCATCTTTCGGTTCCTGGCCTTGGTCCTATTTCCTCGCCCTCGCCTCCCATGCCACGCGTCTTGGCCCTCCAGTCGCTCCACCTCGGACCGTACTGCGAGCTGCTCTCACACCTGACCATTCCGAGTCTCCGCCGCCTGAAAGCGATGATCTGCGATCGCACTGGTCTGCTCGCCGCCTTTTCCGCATCCTACGCCTTGTCCTTCGCCGACATACGCCACCTCGATGTTAATTTCTACCGGAGGGAAGCCAGGCAGGCGTTTTCCCTCTGTCTCGACATCGCACCGAATGTGTCACACTGCGGATTCGCGCATTATACCACGAGCCCGGACGTCTCGGCTACCCAGTCCTCTACGACACAACTGCTTTCGCGTCCCTTCACACGCCTCATATTTTCGAGGAGCGGGGGTTAAAAAAAAAGACTATTCTTATGAGCCGCTTTTGGAGGCCCTTGGCCGTAGAGTTGGCACGAAGCTCTCCCGTGTGCGGCTCACTCTCGGCCCGTCACATCGTGATTACGGCAAACCCGGCATATATTTTCTCTTGAATCCGAACCCCCAGACGCTGGCGCGTTTCGAAGCGCTGGCGGAGCGGGGTATTCAGGTGCAGATTGTAACCCCCACCTTAAACTGGCCAGATCAGGTGTCCTATGCGTCAGGCGAGTGTCTTTTTGGTTGTTTTGGGTCAAGCCATGCTCAGAGTTGCTGCAGACAACGACCCCGGGAGTCCGTTCTCGCCGCTGGAGTATCTGAGAAGCAATTGATGTGGTTCTGGAGCGAGTGATAAACTGAGGCCGTCACGCGGCTAGTGCGTCCCAAAGTATGGCCTGTGCTCGGCATTTGTATGCCATTATTTAATTATGTGGTGTGAAATGACCCAGCTACACTATGCACGCATCCATTTGTTTTTGGGCGGATGGTAAAAACCGAAGGAACCCCTGAATCTATGTTCGAGGCGAATATTAATCGACTCCTTTGCGCAATTTCACCGCGGCGCAAGAACTAACACTGATACTCCAAGATTGCGTGTACCAATCACAAATAAGCACTTTGAATATCCTGTCAGGAGCGGGACCTTGAGATGTACCACTTTCAAGATTGCAAGATTCAAGGATGATGTACATGTGTGACTAGCCCAATGGCAAACAATTGTATCTGAAGGTTAGCTTTTTTTACAAAACGTTGAGTGAATTTCGAGGTCTGAAGGGAAAAAATTAGATAATTAGGCTCTTCGGTGTCTGAGGCCGAATCGTCCACGACGGTTACGTCTGGAGACTTGTTGCCCACTCTCCCACCTGGTCACATATATCTTAGTCGCGTCAAGAGAGGCAATAATTGACATTACGCTTTGGGGGTGGTGGCGGTGACTGCCTCGGCGTTTTCTACCTCGCTCTCGCCGTGTTCCCTCGGGTAGCATCAAGCTGGGGTCAGGGAGGTCGCGTTCACCGGCAGGCATATGGGACAAAGTTACGAGGACCAGGTGAACACCGAAGCCGCTGCAGTCTTATAGAAATTTCGACATCCACATATGGTTTATCCCCCGAGAGTTGTGTGTAAGATAATTAAATCCACCAATCGGGTGTCCTACCTCGATTATCCGTTCTCTTAACGAAATCTCTCGAATCAGATTGTACGTGTTTGGCTCCATCCCCATTTGTGTTATCCCCGTTTCTCTTCCTCCTCTCTGTCCTTAATTTGCCATGTTTCAACTCCCACGAGCTCGCAGTAGCTCCACGAGACCCATCTTCTCCGCCTTTCTGCACATCCACCAGCCTCGGATCAAACCTTCTAAGCCCTGCGGTCGCATCTGGAATAGTTGGTGCAAGCTTTATGACCTACGCTGCTGTGCGGCAGTGTGAATTAGTCGCTGTTTCTGGACTTCCTTCGCAAAGAGGCTCGGATCCACAGTCATACGCCGCAGGCGCGTTGACAAAAATCCCTGCGGCCATGCATGCTCTGCCAGCCTATAAAGATGCGCGCGAAGTTTTTCCTCCTAGTCCCCAGCCTCTCTCTCCTCTGGCTTCGAGTCAAACTGCGAATCGAATGCACTGCTCTCACCCGTCAACATATGCTCTTTCTGGGACCTGATGGCTCCTCGATGACTTTATGGCTTTGATCCAGATAGTCTTCACGCGGGAATATTGCTGGAAATTGAGGACAATCTCATAATGTTTATGGGGAAACTGGGTCAGTAAAGCCTTTCAATTCAATGTCAAAACACTGTGTCTGCTTGCTGGATTCATAAGATTTCTTTCATGCAACTTTTGAGTCTGGTGTTGGAACGGACCACTGTTCCTTTCGCTTCAAAATCCAGTTCTGATTTTTTTTTATTTTACAAAATGTAGGTCTGGTACCGGAGCGGAGCGCAGGCATGTCTTGTATATTTGAAATGGTGAAAGATCCGCTGGTTTCCGCAGCCCGAAAAAATCAAATCCGCCCAGATAATCTTCACCCCGGATGCTATCTTGGGGTGAACAAAGACCTCTAGCATGTTAAAGACAGGCACCAAGTTTGAGTGAAATATTTAAGCTCAGGCGGGGGACTTTGACAGTCTTGATCATGGAGGAAAGAGCTCAAGGACATTTGATAACGCGGCGATCATCAACTCAAGAGCGGCAGTGATGTAAACTACTGAGTCTGACGGCGTCCGCGAAATGATGAATAAAATATAGTCAAAAGCCATGGCTTTTTGGCCTAGCCTTGACCTGCAAAAATTCAAAGCCGGGCCACAGACCAACCCAGGCCAATAATTTGGCCCGGCTTTGGCCTTTATACCAAAGCCAAAAAGCCATGGCTTTTTGGCTCTAGGCCAAAGCCAGAACAAGACCATCACTAGTCGGATGCCTATATGTTTGCTACTCTGTTCTGAGGGTTAAATCGTCTGTGCCACAGCCACCAGTGGCTATGTCTTAGACACACAGCCATCTGTCTTGACCCTCAGAACGGGGCGGCAAAAGAATAGGGTTTTGGGGGTAGGAATTGGCGCCGCGACAGTAGTATATTTGATTTATGGGGTTCTGGATTCGGTGCGAACTTCATGCCTCTTGCGTTCCAAAACAGTCGCTTACTCCTTCTCCTCGCTTTCATTAGCCTGCGAAGACTACGCCGTGGAGCCAGTGGACGCGCCTTTCGGCGCCGCTGTCTGAACCGCCTCCGAGTCTTCAAGATCTCCTCCCTGCTATAGGCGAGTGTTTAAATAGCGCAATCGATAGCCTAGACACCAGGACAGTCGAGGACTCTGATCTGTTGCAGAACATCAACGCCCGCGTCGTCCTCGTCTCAGAATATATCTGTAGAGTGTCTTACCACACACCATCCCTCCACTGACATTTTTCCCTTGGCAGTTTTCGCCTTAGTACCCTCCATGGAAAAGGAACTTCTCGATCCAACGGGCGTGACAGAATTCTTGGTCCTCGACCTAATGGCCGCACACCGCACCGAGACCAACGCCGCGCAGTGTATAGCCCGTTGCGCGCGCGAGCTGGTGCTGAACATGCGCACGCCGGTTATCTGCGGTTTGGTGAGGGACAGCGGCCTGCATGCGGATTTCGGTCGCGCGGAGGTTCCACTGGCGTTTGATGCGGAAGAAAAGGTCGGCGAGAAGGATACATTGGTTTTCACGACGCAGCGGGAGTGTCTGGCGTGGTGTCAGCGGCAACGGCACTGGTCAATGTCCCTGGATAGCAAACTTCCAGGTATTTTTTCATCCCATTTGATGTATATACCAGCTGATGTTCTACGGGATAGATATGGATCACCAGGCGATGGGAGGCGCATTTAGAACGTTCTGTCGCCTGGTCGACTTCGACGTCTCGTTACCTAGGACGGCCGTACTTGGGAATGAACTCTGTGGGTGGACACCCCGTCATCGGAGCTGGATCGTTTCCTTCAAAACGGCGGACACATCGCAATCTACCTCCCGGGCTGGGTGATTGATCCAGTTTTGTTTTGTGCCTTCAATTCCTCGTTGCAGGTTGACCACGATTTATCAGATCTGGACACAATATTTGTATTGGACGGGGGGATATGTTTGGCCGATCCCATGGCTAACCGCGAAGCTCCCGCACCGCGCCTTTCGCTTCGGGATCTCCTGCGGTATATACCTCAGGAGACAGTGCGCGTCGTGCATGCGCGGTTGATGGAAATTTACCGGCCACGCACGCGCAAGTCGGGAGATGTGGTCGACCTACGCAGCCAGGCGCGAGTCGGCGTGGTTCTAAAACAGAGCGTCGTGGTGCATATAAAAGGGGATAAACTGGGCTCATGGGCAGAGAGAAAGTTCCGGGGTTTGACTAACGTTGTCCGAATATAAATATTACATTAGAGTACGCTGGTTTACACGCGTGTTAGAGCTGTCGAGATTTGATTTCGTCTTCTTTCTTGATAGTTTGAGATGTCAATTCAATTAGGCGGCTAGGAAACATGATACTAGTGCAGGATGTAACACAGAAATAATTCCACAAACCGCCATTCGAACACGGAAAGTCGAAGTGCGAGCTGCTGCGCGTGGGAGGGGATCGCAGCTATGTATGATAACAGGCGCAGCCATGCACCGTGCACCTCGTCCGATGAGTACCAATGCTTCGAGCGTGTGCATGAATCTGCGGAAATGTGTGGACGGGGGTCGTACACTGCATGTGCAGACGACGTAGTGATTCGCTGATCCGGTGTTGACGCAGCGCCGCGCATCACACGCGTTCCAATTTCGACATGCCAACTGGACCTTGGCGTTTAGCTGTAGCCACCTGAAAGCAGCACGTATGCGGCAATATTTCAGCAATCTGTGTTCAGCTGCTGATGCGAGTGTTTACTCTCTGAATTCACATGTTCGTATCGCGTCAGATCCATTCATCAAGTCCTCAGTGCACAAGATTTTCCTCGCCCTCAGCAAGCATCTATTTGAAGATCTCCCAACGAACGTAGCGCGCATGTTAAGTTACAATCAGCGGCGTCTGGAGAGCGACGACATCATTCAGCGTTAATCCATTCTGCTGTAAATTTTCAACGCATTCACGTTCATTGCGTTTCATTTGAGTATGTCGCTCTACGTGGAATCCACATTCACGTTCAGCAGCAGTCGTCTTCAGGGTCAAATTCCACCTGGTTGGCTGGATATGCAGTAGACTCCAATTCTGCGACGGTCCGTAATAGACCCCTCCTGCGTCTGTCCGCTTCCAGCTACACTGGTTTCACAGGAATCTGCCGCATGTTCAGTAAGCATCTCCCAGACGACGAGCGTGAATGAAAACATCTAACGCTCGAACCAGCGCCTAAAGGTCATCCGTAATACTGGGGAACGCCACATCACCGATGTACGCGGCCGTCAAGTTTTATCTGATTCACGGTGGGTTTTGAACTGCTGGTTGCACTTAGGGGCAAGATCCCGACCTTGGGCGTCCGTTTGAGCTCCAAGAATAAGCAGAGTATCTGCGACTTTGAAATAACGTCCGTCCCATCAGTTTCAACCCCGAGATCGACGTTGACGCTTGCGAAGTTGGAACCGACAGGCCTGCCAAGCAAACCTCGACGGGGCAACCATGCGTAGAGGCGCTGGTCTGTATCATTAAAAGGCGCTGCTGGAGGCCTCAAAACGTCTCGTTTTCTTGTGTTCCCCCGCATCGCTCATTACACTTGCACCCTCCCGCCACGACATGAGCGACAGAGGCGCCGTTGTTTACCCGCCCGTCACGGATAGTTCCCTGCCACTTCAGAATGTGGATCCATATTTTCAGTCCATGCCGGAGGCAGTTCCAATTACACTTGCCCCACATACAGAATCCCGCATTGCTACACTAAATAATTACGAGTCCTAAAAATTTATTTTTAGACTCGTTCTTTTCCAATCTTTTACACCAGGAATTCATCATTTTGGCCGATGACGATTTGTGTAACGTGGGAATTCTCTTGGCATTCTTACGGCAAAATATCTTGGCATGGTAGGCTTTGAATTTGAACACGCCTTGGAGCACGCAGGCATCAAGGAATAGTTTGGTGAGCCGTGCTATATTTTTCTCTCATCACCATTGAGCTTCGACAGCCTTGGACGAGCTTGGACGGCGTAATTTACAAATATCGGTATCAATCTAATCGGTAATCTAAGCGAGATCTAATCATAATCTTTCCTGATCACTTCTCTTCCCAAGACCACCCTGGTCTCTTCCAGCACTTCAGCGCCAGGCTGAGCTGCTGAGCGGCGGCGGTTCAGACGCGGCTCGGGAGAGCGCAAGGAGAGCGTGTTGAAAAGCGGTGACCGTCCGTCACGCGCCGTTCCGCTGCGGTCTCGCATCCCCGCACCTCGCTTTGTTTGTCCCTCGCTAGCTCGCACCCTGTGCATGCTATTTATACACTCCCGCCTTGTATTCTGTACTTCCGCTTATTCTTGGATGCTCTGTATCTGGTCCCCAATATATCAGTTGCCTCCTTATTTCTGCGTGACCTGCCAGTTCAACAGAGCGCGGCCATGGCACTCCGACTCGGGTACCGTAAGGCCGCGTGTGCGCAGGGCCTGAGCGCATCTTTTGTGGTCCTTGGCGCGAGTTTGGGGTGATGGACCAGGGCTTAGGTGTAGCAGTTAGAGTGCGTGTCGAGTCTTAAGTACTCTTGTTACTTACTTTCAGCTAACTAATATACACCTCCGTGCAAGTGCAACGGCGCCTCGTCGTACACACCCTCCTTGATCTCATACACCCCGTCATGTACGCCCCTCCCCCCGCCCTCCAGATCTGCAACCCCGACCGCTTTGCCATCGGCATCACGGACCAGCGGCGCGCGGTGCAGACCGTCGTCGTCATCAAGCGCGGTGATTGCGGCGATCATGCGCGACGTTGCAGACAGGTGCGGGATGCCGACTCGGTGCGCCTCATGCGCCAGGCGGTGGATGTCCTCGGGACTGCTGCTATTTAACTTATACATGGTGTCCCTTTGTAACTCTCATGTGTCTGTTTACTGCCCCTTCGTGTACAGTGCAAGCGAGGCGAGTTGGGCACCGGCCGATTCATCTGCCGATGCAGCTGCTCGTCGGCCAGCCGTGTCCGGCTCGTCGTGGCGGCAGCTCTGCTACTTGGAGTAAATTATCAAAAAATACGCTTCATCAAATAAAATAAAAGAGAGGCCCAAATCTCAAATCTATCGTCTGTATCTAGCAGTCCACTTAGAGCATTCATTTTTCATTTTCCTGGTACCGATGTAGGCTACCAGGTCTGAAAGTCTTAATGCGAATTTTGTGATCTAGTACATCCCCTAGCAACCGTAACATTGGGTCTTTAACGGACAGAAAGTTGGTGCTCGTCCTGCGGCTGAATCCGTGATCGCGCTGATTTCGAACTGATGAAACGTAATCGGTTTCCGCAATTAATACCTCTTTTGCCTTTGCTCATCAGACACCTATCCATCCCAGGGGGGGCACCTTTGAAGCGTCTACTTGTGCATGTCTATCCTAACCCTTCTATAGCCTTCTATGCACCCTTGTGGCAACTCCCGTGATCGGGTTGATTCCCAACCTCACTCAATTTCAACCATGTAAAGTCTCGACTCTCCGCTCAGTGATCCCTTTGAATCTACTTCTCATGTGCAAGGCCGCCGAGCCTGCTCAATAAAGACTGTGGGTGAAGCTCAGACTAGATGTCCACCCACCCGCACATATCCACGTCCGCAAAAAAAAAAAGGACCTGTCCTCACCTATTACGGCACAAATATTGGTGTTGGAAATTTCGAATCAACGCTTGGGATGTAACAAAAACTCACTTAACAACTAGCGGCAAGTCATTTTTCGCTTTTTAGGCGTCCAGCGAGCAAGTGAGTACTCACTTATTTGATGCTTCCCAGCTGGCTTCTTACAGCAACCAACCTCCCGTATTCTGGCGATCCTCTTGAATTTCCATTACATTTTGGACTTCCCGCTGACTCCTGGGATTCTAATCCCTTCACTTGAAGTCCCATCTAGCGAGTCCTCACTAGGATTTTTATTCAATTTTTGGGCATCCCGTGAGCGCTATACTTCATTCTGTCACTCATTCCCTGTTCACTCTTAATTATATTTTCCTGGGATCAAGTTCTCAATTTTTGGGCATTGCACGTGTAAAATCCCGTCTGTTGCTTACAGTTTGAACCATATATAACATCAATCATTAGAAGATAAAAAAGCTAGGCTGTGTCACTATTTCTTGTTCTATTTCCCGCGCCGAGGTATTATAAAACTGACTTCATTGCGAGTTGTGCTCAAATTGTGGCACCTACGTCCAATGTGCGTCCCAATTCCTGCGTTCTTGTAACATTGCCTTCTTGCGACCCCTTCTTCAAGACTTTAATGCTGCAATCTCAAACTCAAATTTTTGCGACCTCCCGGCTCAAAAGCCGGTGCAAAATTCAAACAGGCTCGCCATTTTGTTGATTCGGAGGATGTTATTCTGGCCTGCTTCGTGCAAGAGGCTGGGAGGAATAGATCCCGGAATATCAACCTCTGTTTCGGTCCGGGATTACCTCAGACAAGCATTTTTTTACTTTAGACAGGACTGAAGAGCCAATTCTCAACCACCATTGATTCTCTTTGATCACTGGACACCAAATCAGCATAGACTGCCCACAAGAAAGTTGCCAAGCGGGGACTCAGTGTCTCCATTTCTCAATCATAAGGAAATCATCAAAAACAGTCTCTTGCTCTGCGCGTGGGAGATCCGGAGAAGGCACATCTACTATAGGTGGCTAGAGTGCAGAAGTGGGAAGGTAGGTCAATGAAAAACCAGAAATGTCTAACAACTGAGGGTGCTAAAGCAATGCCGAAAGCACCATCAAATGAGGGCACTAGAAGGTCTCGGAGAACGAAAAATGGATTTTGAGGTCGGAAGTTACGTATAAATTTTCGCCTGCCTCTTGGAATCGCGGGGCCAAAAAACTCAAACTTGATGTCTTGGAACTCCTTCTGACAATTTGCCCTGTACGAGGAATTCAAAATTTGAAGCTACTGATTGTGTGCAACTGTCTAGGAACTTGGCACGTCATTTCCGTGATTCTTCTGTCCCCTCGCGACTCGGTTGAAGGCACGTACTTGGCATGTGTTGACGCGCAATTCACCAAAATGACACATCTCCTGCAGTGTTTCGCCAATTTCACGTGTCTCCCGCCAATCTGACATAATTGATGTACTTGAGAAATCCCTTCCGGATATTGAGGAAGCGCGTTTGCAAGACATCGGTTGGCGCAGTGCACGACATCAGTAAATATCCACGTGGTAGATAGTTGGAGAATTTAATTAATGGATCAAACATCACTCAACAAATATTTGTAAAGTTATGAGATACTGGAGTTTCGTCATGATCCAGGTACCAGGGATGCCCAGAGGGCCTTTGGTATTTACACTGTACCTTTTTATCACATCCCACATATTCGACGCTGTTTGACAACTTGCTATGCAATACTCTTGAGCAAGATGTTAGTGGCTCTGCCCACATCCCCGTATCTATCCCTCATGGGCAATATTCTTCGTCTAGCAGGATAAAAAATCAGCAAGGAGAAGTGTCAGGCATCCAATTCCAGTCATCTCATGCACACCCAATATCCCTAATGTCCCTCCCGGCGGATATGTCGAGGTCTGAGTGAAGCCACAGATCTGGGACAACCGGAGATCAAAGTTTCGCTGATGTGGTCCCAACTGAACTGAATTCCCCAAGGTTTGTAGCAATCTTGACTATAGTTAGGATATGCAGTCATCATTTTTAAGTGAATTTGGTGGGCCATCACATATTTGGCAGCCATAGAGACTGCTGCAATACATTGATGAACATGTCCAATTATGAGTTCAAACATGCCTTGATTGCACACAATGCTGTTCATTTGAAAGGGTTCAACCAATCGAACATTATGATTCGGACCATCATGCATATTTTTTTGGTTATGTTCAATGCCGGATTGCTCTATATTACATTGGATCTTTCAATCAAGATGAAAAATGGGAGGACTAATGAGGCAATATACGGAGCGTTACGGAATTAAAATAACATGTACCTGGTTAGTTCAATTTGAATACTTTAGAAAAAAATTTGAGGTGAAAGTCGTGCAGGATCTGTTCGGATTACGATGCACGGGGCTTGAATGAAGAGGTTCGGGCGCGTTGCAGCTTGAAATCAGTTCGCGGGTCTGCAAAATGCTGAATAAACCGCGAGTGGTTGGGACTAAAATCTTGGATATTATGTCAGGGGGTTCCAAGCACAGCTGGGCGTCGAGGATACAATGAAGGGGCGGCGGGAACGCGAAATTTTGAATAAAAATCGAAATATCAACTGAATAAAAAAGTCGATGCAGCCGACAGGTGAATCGAGCAAGAAAAGTGGACCCCGGATGTATTTTTATTTTTGGTGCCAAAGGCGCACCGGACTCGTTGCCATGCGCACGCAGTGGCTCAAGCCCAAGTAAATATTTACGGAGGGACTGAGGGACTTGTTCTGTGAGTGAATAAGTGTACCATGGCTGAATGTCATTTGTAATGCATTAACAGGCATATAAACATACATCAGAGACTAGAAAAATGCCCAAGTTAACAGCGACATTTGTGCGTGGGTCACGTGTAGGTGACAAATTGACTTGCGCACCCAAACTAAACCAACTTCAAATATGTGCTGAAGGCTAAATTTATGAGACAATTTGAATTCAATCACTTATCAAAGGATGTGGGGCAAATTTCGGAACAAAAATCACAAAAATAACCGTGCCAAGTCAATATATACTTGGATAATGATAAAACCCGTGCCACGTCCCGTCCCTATGGCTGATAACCTCGCCAGCTCAACGAAAGGGAGGTGTAAACCTGTTTAAATGAGGTGACGTCCACAAGTCAACGATCGATCAAGGCTACACTGTAAAATTGCCTCGGCAATGCTGTTGTTGGCGGAAGTGTTGGCACAAGTCGATACACTGTGGCTGGAAAATAGTTTATCTCAGCAGGGGAGGTATTCAATACAATGTGCATAGTATTAGCATGTTAGTTCAGTTGACTGGTGACCAGAATGTGCCCAAGCTCACACTCGACATATGTGCGTGCCAAGCCAACAAATTGATGTGTGCGTGCGACAAATTGACTTGCGCACCAAAATCCACGCACAAGTCAATCCAAGTCAATCCGCGCGGGCGCAAGTCAATTTGGCACGCTCAAAAGTGAACCCTCCAATTTTCTAGATGCAGGAGAACCGACATACGATTACTTCCGGGGCCACAGTGCCGCCTGGGTATAGATGTTCAAGATTGTGGCACTTGTACGTGCCGACGTAGAAGATTGAGTCCTCGACGGCCATGAAGAGGTCGCGGGTAGTGCCGCCGAGACCAGAAACTTCTGATTCTGCGATCCACAGACCAGCTGAATAGCTGTAATGATGCGTGGGCCCGAAGGCTAGTGCATACACACTGCGGGGATGACCACACCACGCGCTTCGGTACATATAGGGCGTGATTCACATATCTACAACAGCGTTAGTGGGACGTCATTCACGAGCTACTATGCGCACGCCCTGCGCTCCGGGTCCTGGCGACCTCAGTGAGTATTGCAGTTAGAGAATGAGGGCAGGGTAGCGTGCGGAAGCTAAATGTGCATGCAGCTCGATGTCAATTGTGCAGATCGGCTCGAGGAAATGAAAATCATGGCGACCCGGAATTAACGAGGGGAAGCGCTCCATGAAATCCTCGTACAAGGCGCGCGCGACAGCGGTCTAGAGTGGTTTAAGAGCGGAAATATATAATGTTCAGGATAAAGAGTACCTGAATTCGTGGATTCTACGACCGCAAACAGTTACACAAAGCCGCGAACCTGATATTTCAAGCCGTACCTGCATCTGGGCCTGGATAGTTTCGTTATTCTGGGTTAACTGCCGAACGCGGTCTTCCAGCTCGCGTCGGTCCTGAGGCAGTAAGAGCATGAGCCCAGGAATGGTGCGTTAACTAAGGGAGTCACCTGTGTCACTAGCCATTTGTCTCACGTCACGGCACTAGCCAGGGAAATTGCACCGTAAAGCCACGACTCCAGCCATTCACGGCTATCGCCGTTCCCAATAGCCTTCTCCTCTGCCCCTTTTAGTGAGCAGGCGGTGCATGTCCTTGCCCCGCTCTAGTTGATAGGTCGGCTAGCATGTATCCATTTGATGGATGCGACGGTTAGTGATCTAAACATCTTGACGCCGCGATCAATGATGATCAGATGCCCCCGACGTCGTTGGCGACAATGACGGCCACAATGCCGAAATTTGCTTCAAAAATCGCAAAAATATTGTAGGATACGCAATGCATATCTATGATACAGTTTACTGGGTAATGAAGCGAAATACAGCCAAACAGAGACATAACACATCCTTTTCACTCAATTTTTGGCTGCATCCATTTCGGGTCCGTTGCAGCTCGAGCTCACGACTTCTGCACTATGCAGTAGGAATGGGACAGGTAAGGGTCGAGCTTGAATATTGCAGTGTGAGCGGTGTGCTATGTCTGAGGACTACGCTTGAAGAGCCTCCTGCGTGTGGGGTGGGATGAGCAGTACAGCCACTGATTGACGTGATCGACGTACCCAATTTGGAATGATCCCCCTGAATACTCGACGATTTTGCGAATTGCGGACGCGTAGGGAAGTAATCTCTGCATAACTCTTCCAGATAGCAAGACTTGTGTACACAAGTATTTTTAGGAAGAGAAATTAGAACTTGACCATTTTTTCTGGTCGAGATTTTGCTCAATTGTTACCTGTAGCAGAAATAATGATTCCCTTTCCGTCGTAGCAATATTTCATTACGTCTTCTTCGAGTAAGAATGTATTCTTTTCACAGGAACACTACAAAAAATGAATTGGGGGTCAAGCAAAGTCCTGTACGATGATTCAGGCCTCTCTGGGGTCTGATAACCAGGCTTATTTCGTTGCAATGGGACGCATTTATGGCTTGTAAATTCGGGTTTATAGACTACATAATCATGCTTACACAACCATATAAATTTTGGGATGATTAGAAAAGGTTTATTTTTCACTCAGGAACACCTCTTTTGATGGTTTTCGGGGCATGGAAGGCTCAGATATCATACTAGTAGTGTCTAGAGTGAACAATAAGGTCATATGGACCTTATATGATCGAAAGATATGGGGTATTTAGCCTTCTAGGATGATCATTGACTGAATGAGCTCAAAAAGTGGAGCAATTTAATGTTGATAACCGTAATGAACATGTCACACAAGTTTGACCAATGGTTTATATTGTTAATGACTTAAGTTGCCGGTGGTATTGTTTTTAATTCAAGAAGATACACCCTATGGAAGCTCTCCTGGATATTCCTGGATTTTTCCTAGCGCTAGCCCTTGCGCTATTGCTCGATTGTGTTTTAAGCGCCCGTGAAGCGCCGACCGGCCCGCAAGTCCGAACGTCAGTTCGCGACAAGTCAGTTCGCGACAAGCATTCGCAAGTATGCCAAGTCCCAGAAAATGATAACCGCCTCGATGGCACAGCATATACCTTCTTCTTCAATATATGTGGAGGTGTGGGGAGTGTGCAAGGGCAAGGCGAACGGGGTGGGCGGCACAAAACTGCGCCCGTGATATGCGGAGAGCGGCGGAAAAGGCTGGTAGTGCGGCGTGGGCGGGACGGGAAGTGGCATGTGCCGTTATGCCAGTACCGCAGGAGCAGGGGGAAGGGCATGTAAATGGGGGGCGGGCGCAAGTAGCCGAGCCGAGCGGTGTGGGCGGAACGCGGATCGGCAATGATGGGAAGATAACATGCGCAAATAAATCAGCGTGGGAAACCGGCAAGCCGGGAAGCGCATAGCAAGCGCACAGAACGGCGCCATCATGGCGGGCATCCCGCCATGGCTCGGATATTCGCTAAATATCAAAATGATTGGGCCGCATCAACAACCAATGATCCATCTATTTGCGTCCATCAATATCATAAGTGCCAGGCCAACCTAGCCGACGGATGGCTGGAGTCATGGATTTACGGTACAATTCACATGGCTACAACCGAGTGCCAACAGTCTAATGTTTAGTGTTACGGCTCAGGGAGTACAACTTACCTTAGTTGAGCTCCTGGTAGATTTGTTTTTCAGCGCTTTTTGTCATGGACTTGCAGGATTTTTACCTTTGGGCCTTCGTGTTTCTTGCCTCCACGACAAACGCCTTGCCCAAATAGATCGTCATTATCGCAAAACAATTTCTATATTCAATGACAAACCTGCATGAGCTCGGCGTTCGTCTCTAGGTCATCGCAAGTCTTATCGAATATCGGATCAGTCATTCAGAAAGAAACGATGGACGGACCTGCTGTAGTTGCTCCTGCCCTTCCTGTAAATCGTTGTATGACTGCGCGAGTCGAGTCAGCGTTGATAACACATAAAGAATACACAAACCTCCTGCATCTCCTCTAGAGTAGACTGTAATGCTTGGTAGCGACCCTTCAGGCTTTCGTATTCCTCCGCTAATTTTGAAGTAGACTGAACGGATCACTTAGTCTGAACACTGAAACACGCGTGAAGTAGAATTACCGCGCGGTCTTCGCGAGGCGGGGGCTTCATAAATCTATTTAAACCGAACTTGATTACTGCGAAAGTTATGGACTAACCAGAGAGTTTTGCTGGAGCATAATGAATCGCTGGGTGAGATCCTTATTGTTGTTTAACAGGTCGTCGTAGCTCTGAAATGACGGTAAGCAAATCGAGTCCGCACTATGCCACAGACATCTTGACTGGCCTTTTGAAGCTGAACGTTGATATCCTTTTGCTCGCGAAGTTTTTCGAGCGCATGAACAATTTTATCAAAAGGAAGTCTCTACCTCATCGTCGACTGGAGTACCTGGGCACCTTTCTCCTGCTATTTTTCCGTCAATAAAATTGTTTCAGACAGTAGAAGTATGCCCACGGATTTCGTAGTTTTGGCCAGGTCTTGTTTCAGGGCATTCATGGTGGTCGTCAGTGATTCGACTTGTGTTGCGAACGCTGCAGATTTCTAGTGCCAATATGAATGAATAATTTGGACAGAGGGCAGAACGAACGGCATCGGTCTTTCCACCCTTCTTCTTCACCTTCAAAGTACAATATTCAAATTGAAGTTCGGCGAATTCCTTCATAAACTGAATGGTATAATCTTCAAGTGAAAAGCAGAGGATCGCTTACTTTATCTAATTTAGATTTCTGAAATGGATCAAATTTAGCGAGGGAAAGGCATATCTTCGAACCCGTACTCACCGCGTTCGCAGTCTGCAGAGCACTCTCTTCGCAGGCTCTGGCATTCGCGGCAGATTCAGCCTGTGCCGCACTCAGCTCTGAAACGGCCTACGCAGCTTTTCTCAGTCACGTCGGCACATTATGTAAATGTCCTAGAACTCACACGCTTCAGTTCACGGTTGGTAGTGGTTAGGGTCTCATAGTCTTCTTGCAGCTCTGCTTCCGACTCGAAAGGCTAGAATGAGGATACGGAGAGAACGGCAGCATGTGAACGTTAACCTTTTCAGCTTCAGATTTCTGAGCGGAAATTAATGGCCAAAGCTATATGGCAATCAAGAATCACTTACAAGTTCCATGGCGGTCGCAACTTCCTCCGTCATAGCCTGAGCCTTGACTTCAGGACGACGGTTTTCCTCCACGAGTTCCTTCTCGCTGCGCTCAAGCGCAGAACATCGCTGATATGGATGAAGTGGATAAAATGGGGGGATAGATTTTAACGCAACCACTGCTCACGGCTTTCAAAGCGTCGCTGTGGCGTTGCACTTCGGTATACATGGTCAGTGCTTCGCTGAGACTGGCCTTCCAGTTCGCAGGAGGCATTTTTGACGGACCCAGAGCTTGGCCTCCATGTCCCTAAAGAGATTAAGTGAATGCCGGCGCGATTTAATGCGAAATTTAGCACCGCTTGCGTCTCCTGCCTCTCTTTCGCCGCCTTCTGAAGGGCGTCGATCCGTTGGCGTAAAATGAGAATCTGGGAGCCAAGGTCAGCGCGGATCGACTCCGCGCTACCCCTAGCCTCGGAAAGGGCCGCCTTCGAGCTTTGCCGCTAGATTATGCCAGTTCGTACCTCAAGAAGAAACCCCAGGTCGGCTGTGCGCACCAAAGAGTCCAGGGTCAGTTCAAGAGTTACAACACGCGCACGGGAGTTCGCGATCGCCATAGGAAGCCCTCGTAGGGCGAATTCCGGGTCCATGGCGATCGCATTGGCGTGAGGTGGATGCAGAGGAAGGAAGAGATTTGTCAAGCTGTCATTGATCACCGCCACTCAACACGGTCACATGACCTTTCTGCTTGAGACAATTGACGTGATCCTACCCGGAAGCTATGGTTGTGGCACTTCAAACCCAAAGAAGCTAAAAGTTCAATTGCTCAGCGCCACAGAAAACGGCGGCCGCTTTGACAGGTGCGCTTGTTTTACTTCGAGATCCCGGATACACTTCTAACAAGAATGGGGATTGGTTGGGGACGGCCATATTAGGTCGCTTCTCACCAAATCTGTGTTGCTATGTTATTTCTGCTTAGTGTCTTAATGCGCCTTAGACTATTTAAAGATCAAGGCACATAAAAACTGGACCGCTGAGTGGCGAAGTCGCCTACCCACGCAGTTCCCTCCTGGAACCACACATATGACTAAGAGCCATTCAAAAGTCGGGGAAAATACCACTCATCCCTGCCTATGTGCGTCTTTTCGTTTTCTAAAGTGTCAGAACTCCATATATAAGCAGATATCCGTTGATGACGCCCTCAAAGTCCTGGAAGCTGCGCGGTCAAACGTATTGCCGCTCATCAGACACCGATTGTGCGCGCAAGAACGTGCATAATTAAAGAGCGGAAATGTGTTCGTATGGGAGGAATCGTCGAGGGATTGTCCCGAGGGCGGCTTGGTGTGCTGGACGGAAGGGAGAGAATGGTGAGTGATGGTCTTGAATCTTCCCGAGGGTTGTTGCGCCTGAATGTGACTTCTCCTACTACAAATCATAGGTCACAGAGTCGGTTCCATCGCGACTGCTTTATCTACAAGGAGAAATTGGGTTTTGTAGGCAAAACAAAATCCCAACGGTTAGACTTCACATACTACAGGAATTGAAATACTAACTAACGACTCGCCGCAGGTGCCTTATCCGATCTTCAAGTATCTGTACTTCTGATAAATGCAAAGAACACGTCCATGAGCTCACGAAGAAAACTTACTCGACCGTGCTCTGCATGCCTGGAAGCTCGGTTGCACGCAAGTGGCACCTCGTCGCATACTTCTCTGTAAGTTCACATCCGCGCCGGGACTTGATAACTTCTTTTCTGAATCCATAATCATAGGATTGTGACAAGGACCGACTGCCAGTGATAGAGAACTACGAGTACCCGAAATATATCCAAGTCCCACCCGGCGTCTTTCTAACGACCCGCAAGCTGCCTTGCCGCCTCCAGAGCATCCAAGGTCCTCACCACAGTCGTGACATAGTCGAGCAAAAAGCTCGCATGGAAGGTAGTCGGCGTATGTCCTCTCAGGCACAAATTGGCTATCCTAATTAATTAACCCGCAACTAGGTGAAGTCTCAACAGGGACTCAAGTCAAACTACCTCCCCTCGTCTCGACAGCCTGTGCAGCCTGTTTGCCTTTAATATTGCCACCCATTTCATCACTCATACACCCATCCTTGCGGTCCCCGGGCTCTGTGGAATCAATCAAGCCCCGATACACGCCCCTCATGCCTGAGGATCGCCGTATTTTAAACAGTTTCCGATTTGAGGCAACAAGTAGCGACCTATTTCGATAGCCATATCCACCATGTATCAGCACAGACACTGGAGACATACTTCCATATTGTATACGTTACGCAGGACACGCAAACCTGCCACTCACCTGAAGAATAATTGAAATCACACGGGAGAATATGGTGCCAAGTTGCTGGTCAATACGACTTCCCTAGGTTCGGATTATCTGTCATTGGCACCAGTACGCCGCCGCCACATCATAAGTTACAGATGGAGGCGGTAGAACATTCTCCGGATGCAGTGCCAGACCGCTATAGTCAGTTTTTCCGCGGACAAGCGGGATATTATCCGGATACTGGAGTGTCCAGCCAAAGCTCCAAGTATTTCGCTCACTCTATATGAAGGACTGAAATGGAAACGCTTGACATGATGTTTTTGTCGGAATATTTCCGACATTGACAAACACATACTTGGGTGACCAATATTTCTCAGAATCGGGTGAAAACAAGCCGAGAGAACTCAAGAACATTAGCCATCTTTTCACAAGCTTACCCAGCCGCACATACAGCGTTGCACGACATTGACAGATCGTGTAGATGGACTTGCAACATAGACGACGATGTCTGTGGCGTTTATTCCCTGGTTCACTAATTTTATCTTTAGCTTTGATAGTGAAATTCAACCATGACTTACAATTATGTGCAGAAAGAAATTGACAGCGATTGCGGAGGAGAAGATTCCTGCCTATCTAAATGACGGTTCTTCCTTTTTGGAAGGTTCCCACAGTGATGCTGAATTTAATTTAAGCATCTGCATCCGTCACGACACTTCATTGAGATAAATTAAACCGGTCCGAATGCGATTCCGGTGTTTCCGTTGAATATCTTCTCCCCGCGGTTGCAGACAGCCTATCAGAATCTTGCACGAAGGGCTGCTATTCATTGGCCCTTTGGCATGCGCAAAATCTCCTGTATAGGGGAGCCCACAAAAGAAATCAACTACACATTGGTTGGTAAACTCGATTAAGGGCTTCTTTCTGTGGACTCGAACTCAGTAGGACGCCAGCACCAATTTTGATGAGATATATTTTGTGGACCCTCAGATATGTACAAGTAAGCTTCACTTTTTTTTTTCAAATCTTCCCACACCAATTTCTGAAGAGCTCTGCATTGGAGTCCAAAAAAGTCGATTAAGGACCCTCCGACCACCTATCAAGTATACATTAACTGCACGTCTTAGCATCTCCGACAGTTTCTCTTGCTCCCGTAATATGACGGAACCCATTCCGAACCAGAGAAAAAGTGTCCCAGAGTTTAACTTTGCATTCAGCTGAATGACTTCGTAACTAAGTTGTAAGCCGATGACCAGGAAGCCGAGACATGAATTGGTACCGTACCGTGCTGAAAGGGGCTAAAAGAAATTTCACTTTTCCAGGCTGATTGTTCTGATTGAAAGTGATCGGCGCATTCTGGAAGCACCACGGTTCCTGGTTCCGTAGGTAACCAGTTGACCAGGTCTCCAACCTGTAAAAGTCTGTCGCCTTGTGATGTTTCCACACTGTTTTCCCATATATTCAATACTAACTTCCGCGCGGGTAGTCTTGTTCCCACCGTTATTCACAAACTAAAACTTGTTTTGAAAGCTTTGTGTCTTCCCATGTCCAGAATTGTCCGACCAAAACGGCTGATGTAATCTTTCTCGGCAATCTCCGATCCCCTATCGTAATACCCTAGTCCTTGCCCCCCCCAACAATTTTTACTTGGAGGAACCCGGAGGCACCTATATAGGAAAATCCGCAGAAATCGGGCGAGCATTCCCGTATAAATTTTCGCATCGGGTCTAGACCTGTGCCTCTCTTTTTGTTTGAGTTTAGTGACCGGTCTCTTTATAGCCATTATTCATATGCGACTTGCAACTCTCTCTCTCTCTCTCACTGCCTCATGAGGCATTATTGAGTGATGTACAGATCTTTTCTGGATCTCTTCAACTCTTAAGAAACATCGCAGAGTTCAAATTGGTATGCGAAATACTTCCCATCGAACTCAACTTCACCGGATCGGATTCACCTCTCGACCCGGAATTTACCGGAGCGAAGCGAAGGTATGTCTTGTTAAGGCAAAAGGTGCCATTGCTTTATCTCCCATTGGTCAATACTCTCCATTTGGTTTTGATGCACACCCACTTAGTTTAATTAGTAGTGGAAGGCAATCTCGATTGCCAAACCGTGACGATCCGACTGATCAAGCAAGTACCAAAATAGTGGACCCAGTGTATGTTTGCTTGGTAACGGGTCAGTTTCTCATGTATCTCTCCCAAATTGAATCAGGAGATAGATAAAATGCCATAGGATGCTCCCGGAAATTTACACATCAAGCAGTTCTCAAATGGGATGATAAGAGGTGGTCGAGTAATGGAGTCATTCATTTGATCTCACGAACGAACAATGAATTGACTTGGGGCCTGCTCAAAAAAAATGTCAAAGGATCAGAAGTGGTTCGCATATGATATAGTAACATATTTGACAGTTCTATACCATGCCATACGGGTGGACAAGAAATAGGTGCAAGATATGTTTATTTGAGCTCAACTAAATAGTGGCAAACACAAGAACTAGACATCTCGCAAGACGTTTGTGGAACTACAGATTTGGTAGACAGAAAATGTATAAAACATCATATCTGTGCAATGTGCAGTCAGAATTTGGAATTACGGCCTCTAAACCTCAAAATGCTCGCAATACCTCATTTTTCTCAATCAAATTTGGGAAAATAGAAGATTCGACTGGACAAAACATAGATCTCGGAATTTCAAGGAAGATGTATGTTTGGAGTTTTATATTCTCCTGAACATAGTAAGAGATAAACACGTTGTCAGAAGTGGGTCAAATCAATGTCCCGGCAATCCAGTGACTAAAGCGTGGGAACAATATTTTGGCACTGGTCATTGCCTACCACCATAATTATTTCCTTAAGAGCTGTAGAATAATTAATTAATTCACTTGTAGTGGCACATGGATTGAAGGCAATTCACAATGCTTGTCGGCTGGTAGTATTCCGTGAGACGCACGACCCGCTACAGCCGGATCAGTCATTCCCTTAAGATTCTCGGGTGTGTTTGTGTGTTTGCCATAGCTCCATCGAGCGTACTCAAGTCTCCTGCTACGAATCCTACTGCAGCTTGCCTACCTCATTTTTCCACTGAATTCGGGATGGATCCAAGATGGATCGCAAGGTACTACCCGAAGTTCCGCTGCAGCGCAGCTGCGTGCTATACAAAAAGATCCCGCAGTTGGACAGCATTTCAGAGGCGGCCCAAAACGCGCTCAAGTTACTCACTGTGCTGCAACATGACAGGCTGTTGAGTTGCGGCAATGCAGCACCTTAAGAGTGACGTTTTCACCCACAGACCTGGCTTCATCAAATACTGACAAAATGGTCCCCATCTGGGGCCGATATTACTAGCGTTACGCAAAACCGCTGCGGTAAACCACCGGACTTCCGTAGCGTATATGCGTTTGCCGCAACAATTCATGAATTTGCCGCAGTAATTGCCTCAGAGTGCCGTAACGCAAAATTTGCATTTGTTTGGTTGCCGCAGAAGTGCCGCAGGTCGCCACAACGAACTTGTTAATCAAAGCCTCACGGTTCTGAGAACGACGGGGAAGACTTACAGGCGTATGTAACGGCAATGATTTTCAAGAGCTGCAAACCTCAATGTCTAGGTGGCCATTGATAACGTTTATTTTATTTTATATTTCTGCTGCAAGGCAACATATTTGCCACAGAGTGCCGCAGCGACCCGCTGCGGCACATGCGGCGGCACTTTATCTTTGCCCCAAATAAGTGCTTTCACATGAGAATGGTATAACATGACTAAAATTATAGAGAATATCATAGAAAATGTGTGCTTGTGAACTATCCCCTCCATAACCGGGTCTCCTAGCGTCCTTCGTCACAATTTGGGCGCCTCTTTCCCAATAATCGTGCAGTGGCGGTTCCCGGGACGACGATCCTGGGTTTAGCTACCTGAAAGAAATGATGACGACGCTTCATTATTGTTCACATAGAAAAAGGATGTAGAACGAACTAGTCACTCATCGCCGCACCATGTATGTCATGCTTACAATTTGACTTCCTCCCTATACTTGTCGACGATTACTTCCAACGGTACGCGTTTCGTTCTTGTCTTGCCCCACGCCCTGCCGAGTTTTACATAGTACAGAGTTCGCCGCCGCGGTACATTTTGTTCCTCTCTTCTTCGCTCAAGGTGAGATTCGTCTGCACTGAAATATAGTATTTCTAGACCTCGTCTTGACGTGCGCATAGTCTTCGTGATTTCCTCGTCACTCAGTAAAATTTAGCTCCTCCCAAAATTTATCCTTGCCAGACCACACAAACTGTCATCTTGCCATAATAGATATATCACTCGAGGGCGCCATCGCGGAAGGGTCATGAGCCACCTAACTTGATTAGATCCACAGTAAGTATGGAGTTATATCCTGGTGTACTCACTTCGGTTACGATACCATCAAGTTTCCGTTCAACTACTCAAGCTCGTCGCCGTCGTCCTCTGGATTGGCACCGACTATGGAGGGAGAAGTAAATAAATATGTTGAGGAACCGTTGCGGACATATTGGAGTTGAATGAATAATCTCGCCTTTGCTTAGTATTCTGCTCGCTGTACCGTCGCCACTTTTGTCCATGCCGTCTCTCCTGTTTTCGCTAATAATGATACCGCCAGTTTTGGCGGTGCTGATAGGAGTTGCGGCTGCAAGCTGTAGTGTGAGAATGCCTGCAAGGATGAAGACTTGGAGGGATGCGAGAGTGAATTGCATGGCAATCTTGGTACTACACACCTTACCTTGTGTCTCTTTTATACCTCACAGGTGCGGCAATTTGCTGACAGCTGCTTCTGCGCACCATAATGACAGAATTGTATTCTTTCAACTGATGGCTTCCAACTGGCCATATTCTTAGCGCTGTGTGAGGGACCATTCTGAATGATAAGGTCCACAATATGATTGTACGTCAAGCTTCCAACTGAAGTTATGCCAGAGGAGCGAGCTCTTTCACGACTTTCATTCGCACCTGCACATGCCGGAGGCCCGCCAGAAGACATCCCAACGTCACATCCGAGGTGGGAAATAAAAGACCTGTACGGGTATTCTGGGTACGTAGGGAGAGAGGACATCAGAGAAAGGCTATTTATTTGGCTCATTAATCATGTCAGTGGGCCGCCACATCTGAATAGCGCGCACCCTTTTATCGAGCTTTTTCACGACTTCCATTCGCACCATCAGATTCCGGAGGCCCGCAAAAAAGGAATTTATAGTGCCAGATACAGGATGAGAAATAACAGACCTGCATGGGTTAGGGGTATTCTGGGTGTACGTAGGGAGAGGGAACATCAGAGAAGAAGCTACTTATTTTGAATGCAAAATGGAATACTTACTTCGAACAAACTTCGAAAGTCAAATCCAGCGAGTACTCGCATTTGGCAGCTGGATTGTTGGTCCGTCGGAGCCTGATATTCTCCGTGGCTGTTGAGCACAGCTACCGGTGACTGGATCAGCCACGGAACATGAATATCAGGCTCCGACGGCATAGGGTGATCCTAGGCAGTTGTTTTTGTCCTCTAATAACCTTGGTGATGTTATCAAGGGGAGGAGGATTGGGCGTGCAGGCTGAAACTGTGAGATGTCGGAGGGCCGGTGCAGTGAGTGCATCGAGTAGGATATTTAGACGATCACTCTCCGACGTTGACGGCCTTCGGCCATTCGCATAAAGCATCGACAATCCTTGGTCTGGTAGGCAATTGGTTCTTAAAGGTGCATTCACCCCTTCCTCATCGTCTCCCTACCCTTTCCGGGGTAGCGCGGGCAAATACTGGTGTCTCGTAATCCAACACGCAGCTCATTTTGTTCATAACCCCGACTTTCATGAACAGAAAGAAAGAACGGGAAAGGTCCGGCGATGCATTAGATCCACGACGCCCCGTCTCACGAATGTGTTGTGGGAAGCCAAGTTAATTGATTGGTAGGAGACTTGCAAAATCATAGCCGCTCCAGATGACTACATCATGATAATTCGTTATCAGTGTGTACCGGCACCTTTGTACAGTGCATTCCCTGAACAAAGGAATAAAGGTATGTCTGCACTCTATGCGGACCCACGTCCGTGGCTCCTTCAGACGTCGAGCACCGGCGCTACGATCTTAACCACCTCGCGGCGGCCCCGTACTGTTCTCGCCAATAAATCTCCAGTTCGTATCCAACCGCTCTCGAGCCCGTCAAATTGGAGCCGCTGGAGGCGCGGGTACAGGCGAGTGAGAACTGCAATGGGTTGATGTTTATCTTCAGATGGCAGATAAAGGTCGACCTCTTCAACAAGGAAAGATTCGATGGTGGAAGGCAGGAAAAGTAGACCGTCCTTTAGTCACCCCAGGAGGATCTGAACGCAATATATAGTCTTTCAGCAACCAGTGAGAAGATGCTACAAGGAACGCCTGCCCGCACGCTGATCTTGGGCCCGAACTGACTGAGCTGCTGCGAGAATCTTTCCGTGCGCTCGGCGACCTTGATGGGGGGCGGAGTGTCTTCTTCCGCATCCGAGATACGTCGGAGGGCAGGACACGAGTGAACGCCTCGTCGTCGTTTAGCTCGAGGGTTCGCCTGTCAATAGTAATGGGCGATCTGGACGATTTGGAGTCAGACTCAGAGACGGCTTCTCGACGGCATATAGGGATCCCCAGGAGTTTCAAAGACAACTGCTTCAGTTCGGGGAATAACAAGGCGATGTCTGCGAGGACCTCGAGCCACGGTTCCGTGCGGGGTAAGTTGAGCGACTGCAGGGGTACAGTAGCGCGTAAAATAGCCATGCACAGAGGCATGATGTCGGGTTTGCGGAGCCTGCCATGAGATATTGTTACACTGTGAATAGGACGATGGGGAGCGAGCACGCGGACAACGTCCAGCGGTGCAATAAGATCTCGAAGACGGGTAAGGATGCTGGGTGGAACCGGGGGAAGGGGCAGCTCCTCATCGAGGCAGCCGATGGCCAGTAACTGGAGCCGAGGACACTGCGCGAGGAACTGGAGCAGTTGTTGAGTGTCGGCCACACCCTGGAGAGATAGTTCCACAAGAGTGGATAGCGTGTCCGATCCAAATCCGGAGATTAAATGAGATATGTCTGGAGCGACGTCCAGGGTGCGAAGAATCTCTGGCGATAGTAGCCGAATGGAGTCGGAAGCAATGGGGAAACAGTCGATCATCTTTAGAGCGTCTATGCGCAGAAGGGCCTCCGCAGCGGCTATGCCGCAATTGCGAAAATGGAGTTCCTTCAGCGCTGGTAGACATCTCAGGGCCTCACGGCCCCCTAGATCGATGGTGGCGAATCCAAAATGCAACGACGATAGGTTTCAGTAATGTCTGAGCGTGGCGAAGAATGTCGCGACTACCCTGCAGCCTAGAGTGTCGAACAGGCGAATGTTTTGGATCTCAGAATGGTAGCGACTCAGCGTCATCCCTCGGTGAAAAATGGCTTTCCAGGTATGAACTAGCAGGGCAAAAGAGCCCTGGAGTTTGTCCAGCCGGACAGCTGTGCGGTGAAGATGGCAAACGCGATCCATCCAGCTATCCCTGTCCAGTCCCTGTGCAAGTGTTGCCACGTCCAAAGTTTGCTCCTCAAACAAATGGGGGATGACCAGGGATCGAAAGAGCTTGCACACCAGCGAGAGTCTCCTTAGTTGCTGAAGGGAGTATAGAGACCGGCAGGCGAGCCAGAGCCCCAAAAGCACAATGTGAAGATACCGCAGTAATATGCGCGGACCGGCAAAGCCGGTCCGCATCACTGAACTCCACTGGATTTCTACTGTACATACAGTGGACTTCAGTGGTGGGTCGTCACATCCAGTCACCTCCACCAGATCTTCACATATCTACTAAACTGCACTGCACCCATCCCTGTATCGACTGCTACAATGATTTATAAATACATTGTTTGCCTGCATTTAGCCTGTGCTCTATACACGTCGGATTCCAGAAAATATCCAGTGTAATCCAGGCAGAAATCCACTTCATCGATTACCCGTATCCACTGTATTTAGAACAAGATATCCACAGCATTTTGATAAATTCTAATATACACCGGATCTCACCAGATCTCATGGGATGACTGGATTTCACCGTATTTCAAGCATAAATAATTCACATCCAATAGGATTTTGTGTAATTGTTACTGGATTCCACTGTACCTCGAGCATAAATACATTGAATCTGAGGGGATGTCCACTGAAATTCAGTGTAGTCATGTAATGAAGAATACACTACAGAGTAGTAAGTGCCCTCTACTCTCCCAGAACTCAGCGGTAAGTTCCTTCTCTTTGTTCTGCCCCCCCTTCTCCACCTGCCCCCATTAAAAAGTGGACCACAGAGTGGTAGTTGGTACAAATACACTGGATCTGACGGGATATCCACTGAAATTCACCATGTGCTCCATTTGATCCTCTATGAATATAAAATTGTGAAAATCGAGTGGAGTCCATTGAATTCATACTGTACTTACAGTGCAATCCACTGAACGCAATGACAAATCCATTGGATGCTAATGGCAGTACAGTGGACATCACTGATCCGCGTTATCTTATCCATTGTGTCCATTATATCCCATTGATTACCGGTGACAGTGGATGTCCTCCAGTGTACACCGGTGACCTTTGTTGGTCCGGGCATAAAACTCAGATACCGTGTCGCCTGAGAGAACATCAGAGCGAGCGGAAACAAAGCAATGATTGATCATTGAGGCGATGCACATTGCACCCACAGCCCCGGTTGATGATCCGCCGCCTCTTGCCTCTCACCATCTCACTTTTCGTTTTCTTTACAACATATATTCGTGATATGGGAGGGGTATGCTGATTTTCCTCCCAAGCATAGGGGGGGCAAATAATTGTTGCAACAAGCGGCAAGGAGGATTGGCCAATTTACCTAAGAACGGGCTTTTACGAGTCTACTCCGTGCATTACGACAATCGAGAAACCTAGACTTAGGATCTGCTCCGACCCCTGAGAGGCCGAGAGAGGGAAAACAAAAGAGGTGCATCATTTTGCGAGTTCGGATTGTATACTCCCTCGGCGCCGCTTGACCTGCGGCAACACGAACCCATGCACTGGCGGTGTTATGATTCATCTGCTCAACTTCAACTTCCATTCCTTTATTTTACCTCCCTTGATGCTTGATGATACCATAATCCCCTTTCGTTTTGACCTACTCCCTACACTGCACTCGATGTTCCCTCATGTTTGCGTCTTTATCATATCGCCAGATTTCGACTCTGTGTTGAGTTTTGAACATCGACATCGCGTCTGTCCACGTCTGCCTTTCGGTGATTTCACGGCGGCGTCACAGCTCGTGTATATGGTCGCCACAATATCAATCTGCCGTTCAATTTGGCCTGGCCCTTCCGGGATCTTTCGATCGCAACCGGGGCCACAACCAGGGCCGTATTTACTGTATTTATGGAAGTCCCACGGTTTACCGATTGGGTATTGAATGAGGGGAATCATGACATATAAAGGACCCCACACCCAAAATTTCAGGCGATACCGAGCAATAGTGGGACAGTAAATAGCAATTCAAAGACCCGCCCCCCCAGTTTTTTCCATGATACCTGATAGGCCTATCCGCAGTGTCGCCGCAGCGCGCACGGAGGCACGCCGCCAGCACCACTGGCGCTCTCCACATCCATCGCTCCTCGGGCGTTGGGGACGAACACGCAGGCGGGTGCCGAGGCGGTGGGGCGACGTGGTGGCGGGGATGGAGATACGGGATGTCCGGGAAGAGGCGGCGCGGTGCTGCGGAAGTCGCATCCTGCGGGAAGTCAGTAGCCTGCAGGCGAATGAGTTCGCGCGAATATCGTACGTACGACGGGGGAGCGCAAGGAAAGGTTTCAATGCGCAGGAAGAACCCGCGAGGCATCGGCCCATGGGGCGATGAGTGCGGGAATCGGGCCTCTCCCGCGGGGATCATGAGAGTGATGGACAAGCCAGGCAACAAGGGAGGGCCAGGTGCGACGCATGGTGCGAGGAATGGGGTAGATTTGGATGGATAATGCGGCCCCTGTGCGCGCAAAACGCCCAGCTGCGGCGAGAAAGTGGGACCCGCGATGCCCCGGGCGTTCCGGGTCATGGGGAGGCGCGTGGCGGGAGGAGGGCGTTGCATGGGCGTTTGACGGGCGCAGCGCCGTGCGGCGCGGAGGCGTGATGATAGGGCGTCGTCGTCATGCCCGGCGCGCTACGTCTGGCGCAGTACGTCCGCGTCTTCGGTACCCGCGGCGTCGAGAAGACCTTCCGTGGCACGGGGGCCGGTATCGAGAGCACATAGCGCTTTCTGCCCGTAAGAGGTGTCCTGCGTAGACGTGTAGTAAAGCAACGCGGATTGATTGCGCGTCCTCATCGTGGGTGCGGATGAAGACGCCAGCAGATGAAACAGGACCCATTTGTCGAAGGATGACCGCGCAGTGAGAAGAGCGTGACGCTGCGGCGACCAGCGCCGTTCAGCGCCACTGGTTGGCAGACGAGTCCCAGGAGCCCAGAAGTCGCATGCAGTGGCGGCTTGCGGCAAAAATGTGATTGGCGCTGCCGCACCATGACGTGTTGATCGGCGCCGGCCCAACAGACTACGTTTTGACCGTTGCGTAGAATATTCGCAAGAGGGCACATAAAAACCCAATTTCAAAGAACGTCGCCCCTTCCTGGAATGAATGACATTATATATATGTATGTGAAACAAAAAGAGAAAAAAGGCGGATGGAACATGCCCTGGGGAAAATTCGAACCTCCATCTTCGTCTGGACTCACCGTCGAGTGGATTCAAACAGGAGTGAGTGACATATCACTAGTCAACGAGGGCTTCCTATCTCTTCAGTAAACCTCAATATGCCCACGGCCTCATCTAGATTTGAGAAGGGAAAAGAAAAACATTCAATGAATATAGATCTTGCAATTTGGATTTGGAAGATGTTTTAAAAAAGTAAATAAAGCCAGCCACCTCCTCTTTGAGTTTCACCGTAGTTATTCGGATATATTCCTTCGCTACCTTGCCTGCTCCATTCACTCCTTTCTCAGGCCACGAGACTGGTTTTATTGTCGGCTGTGATCCTTCCTCAGAAGTTGAACACACTGATCTGTGGTCTCACATGCACTCTGCAAAGGGAAGACATGTGACAGCCTTCTGTTGACTGGTGGATACTGGGGAATTTTGCCTGGGAGGAGGGACCCTCCTCCCGTACACTTGCGCCTTCGGCTTGTGGTCAGGTCCCACGAGGTTACAACCGGAGGTCCCGCCGAATGGCCGGCCAGTCGCAGTTCGGCCAGCGTCTTGTGTGATCGATCCCCTGGAATGGTGTTGTGCTCAGTTGACATCTTGCAGAATTCTAGATGGATAACCACCCTGATAGTACTACTTGTATGTCTTCTGTAAACTCATTGTTCATGTTGTGGACCACGTGAGTATAATATATCCCCCCCCCCGAATCGGGGCTAGCGTAAGGAGAGGAAAAATCCGTCGATATCATGATTGCTGCATGCCATCGGGATGATTTGAACCTCACCGAACAGTCACTCTATTTATTAAAGTGTGGTGGGCGAGTTGCCATTAATCAACCTGTCTGTTTCCATCAAAATATTCCTTCTAATAGACATCGAGTATGCGTTGAGATTACATGAAACAGACTATGTGGACCGCGAAGAAATACAAAGGTGCCCCGAGTTTAAACTTGGAGGCCTGAATGAGCAGTAAACAAAAGTGATTGATATTTGAATTAAATGAGCATACGAAGAGGGTGGTCCATGATAATTTCAACCAGCTTTGGAGTGATTTTTTTCTTCTTTCGGTACCTCTCTCCAATAGTCTCTGCAAAATCCTGCTCCAGGAACTCTGCAATTTTGCCGTTGACATCTGCCTGAATCTTGGAACCGACGTAGGCATTTAGAGCGGCCTGGAAAGCGGGACTAAACTGCAAACGCAGGGCAGAGGCTTCAGTAAAGGTTTGCTCAGCACAAATGCAAATGGCTAGGAGGAGTAAGAACCAGCAGGAGGAGCATTGAGACTAGGGACATCATACCAGCAATGATCATAGCACGCCCCGACTCAGTCTTTGGGAACTGCTGATTTGGATGTCAAAGGGAGGAAATTATGACAAATGATAGGGAGCCACCGCAGAGGGATAGTGGGTTTCAAACATAGGGGTGCAAGCCTCGAGGTTTTCTTGCTGGATGCATGGAAAAAGTATGATTAGGAGGGAGTCTTAGCAGAGAGATTTGAGAAGCTTACAAACTGGAGTGGAAGAGGCCAATATATGTATATATATATATATGTTGATGTGGAAATGGGCACTCACCGACTGTGGAGATGGCCAGCGGCGTGAGGGACATGAACCACGCTCGAGGACGAGGAAATGGGCACTCACCTCCTGTGGAGATGGCCGGCGGCGTCAGGGACATGAACCACGCTCGAGGACAAGGAAATGGGCACTCACCGGCTGTGGAGATGGCCGGCGGCGTCAGGGACATGAACCGCGCTCGAGGACAAGGAAATGGGCACTCACCAACTGTGGAGATGGCCGGCGGCGTCAGGGACATGAACCACGCTCGAGGACAAGGAAATGGGCACTCACCAACTGTGGAGATGGCCGGCGGCATCAGGGACATGAACCACGCTCGAGGACAAGGAAATGGGCACTCACCAACTGTGGAGATGGCCGGCGGCGTCAGGGACATGAACCGTGCTCGAAGACAAGGAAATGGGCACTCACCGACTGTGGAGATGGCCGGCGGCATCAGGGACATGAACCACACTCGAGGACAAGGAAATGGGCACTCACCGACTGTGGAGATGCCCGGCGGCGTCAGGGACATGAACCGCGCTCGAGGACGAGGAAATGGGCACTCACCAACTGTGGAGATGGCCGGCGGCGTCAGGGACATGAACCACGCTCGAGGACGAGGAAATGGGCACTCACCAACTGTGGAGATGGCCGGCGGCATCAGGGACATGAACCGCGCTCGAGGACAAGGAAATGGGCACTCACCGACTGTGGAGATGGCCGGCGGCGTCAGGGACATGAACCGCGCTCGAGGACAAGGAAATGGGCACTCACCGACTGTGGAGATGGCCAGCGGCGTCAGGGACATGAACCGCGCTCGAGGACAAGGAAATGGGCACTCACCAACTGTGGAGATGGCCGGCGGCGTCAGGGACATGAACCGCGCTCGAGGACAAGGAAATGGGCACTCACCTCCTGTGGAGATGGCCGGCGGCGTCAGGGACATGAACCGCACTCGAGGATGAGGAAATGGGCACTCACCTCCTGTGGAGATGGCCGGCAGAGTCAGGGACATGAACCGCGCTTGAGGACAAGGAAATGGGCACTCACCTCCTGTGGAGATGGCCGGCGGCGTCAGGGACATGAACCACGCTCGAGGACAAGGAAATGGGCACTCACCAACTGTGGAGATGGCCAGCGGCGTCAGGGACATGAACCGCGCTCGAGGACAAGGAAATGGGCACTCACCTCCTGTGGAGATGGCCGGCAGTGTCAGGGACATGAACCGTGCTCGAGGACAAGGAAATGGGCACTCACCTCCTGTGGAGATGGCCAGCGGCGTCAGGGACATGAACCGCGCTCGAGGACAAGGAAATGGGCACTCACCTCCTGTGGAGATGGCCGGCGGCGTCAGGGACATGAACCGCGCTCGAGGACAAGGAAATGGGCACTCACCAACTGTGGAGATGGCCGGCGGCGTCAGGGACATGAACCGTGCTCGAGGACAAGGAAATGGGCACTCACCAGCTGTGGAGATGGCCAGCGGCGTCAGGGACATGAACCGCGCTCGAGGACAAGGAAATGGGCACTCACCGACTGTGGAGATGGCCGGCGGCGTCAGGGACATGAACCGCGCTCGAGGACAAGGAAATGGGCACTCACCTCCTGTGGAGATGGCCGGCGGCGTCAGGGACATGAACCGCACTCGAGGATGAGGAAATGGGCACTCACCTCCTGTGGAGATGGCCGGCAGAGTCAGGGACATGAACCGCGCTTGAGGACAAGGAAATGGGCACTCACCTCCTGTGGAGATGGCCGGCGGCGTCAGGGACATGAACCACGCTCGAGGACAAGGAAATGGGCACTCACCAACTGTGGAGATGGCCAGCGGCGTCAGGGACATGAACCGCGCTCGAGGACAAGGAAATGGGCACTCACCTCCTGTGGAGATGGCCGGCAGTGTCAGGGACATGAACCGTGCTCGAGGACAAGGAAATGGGCACTCACCTCCTGTGGAGATGGCCAGCGGCGTCAGGGACATGAACCGCGCTCGAGGACAAGGAAATGAGCACTCACCTCCTGTGGAGATGGCCGGCGGCGTCAGGGACATGAACCGCGCTCGAGGACAAGGAAATGGGCACTCACCAACTGTGGAGATGGCCGGCGGCGTCAGGGACATGAACCGTGCTCGAGGACAAGGAAATGGGCACTCACCAGCTGTGGAGATGGCCAGCGGCGTCAGGGACATGAACCGCGCTCGAGGACAAGGAAATGGGCACTCACCAACTGTGGAGATGGCCGGCGGCATCAGGGACATGAACCACGCTCAAGGACAAGGAAATGGGCACTCACCTCCTGTGGAGATGGCCGGCGGCATCAGGGACATGAACCGCGCTCGAGGACAAGGAAATGGGCACTCACCGACTGTGGAGATGGCCGGCGGCATCAGGGGCATGAACCGTGCTCAAGGACAAGGAAATGGGCACTCACCAACTGTGGAGATGCCCGGCGGCGTCAGGGACATGAACCGCGCTCGAGGACAAGGAAATGGGCACTCACCCACTGTGGAGATGGCCGGTGGCATCAGGGACATGAACCGCGCTCGAGGACAAGGAAATGGGCACTCACCAACTGTGGAGATGGCCAGCGGCGTCAGGGACATGAACCGCGCTCGAGGACAAGGAAATGGGCACTCACCGACTGTGGAGATGGCCGGTGGCGTCAGGGACATGAACCACGCTCGAGGACAAGGAAATGGGCACTCACCGACTGTGGAGATGGCCAGCGGCGTCAGGGACATGAACCGCGCTCGAGGACAAGGAAATGGGCACTCACCGACTGTGGAGATGGCCGGCGGCATCAGGGACATGAACCGCGCTCAAGGACAAGGAAATGAGCACTCACCTCCTGTACCAGAGATCATTGCACTTAGCAACAGAGAGAGTGGGCAGCAAGAAAACAGACACTCACATACTTCCTGGATGCTCAGTCATGTCAAACCTCATAGAGCCATCACTCACCGCCTACATGCATGATAGTCAGTTCCAACCAATGTGGCATTTGTTTGACAGCTGCTACTCACTGTGTTCTATAGTTGCCATTATTCCACATCAGCGGGTTTCAGGGCTGAATAATTGATACCAACATTCTGGATAGTGAGTTAGCCATTGAGCAAAGGAACCACATTAGCGGTATGCATGATTCACCCAGACATGAGGGAAATATGCCAGAGTAGTTCGCATGATATCTAGTTCATGGGCTGTATTGAACATATTATGCGTACGAGATATATCCTGTCCATACCTCCAGTGTTCGTTTTTTCCAGCGCCCTGTGGAATTGTACAATGAGAAAGTGTTACTAAAGGAGGAAACGGTCACTTACTTGTTCACCGCATAATGGATGGAAAGGTTGATGTTATTTTGCTGCACAGACACGAACAGCAGCTGGAGTGTGTCGTCACTGAGAGCATTGGCCGTCGTCTCAATTAGCTCATTGCAGTTGTTGGCCTCCACTCGCATATCTATCCATCAACAAATGACTAGCATGCCTTTCCGACCAATATAAAAGAACTACTCACCATCTAGTTGCACATGATCGGTGGGGGGATAGCTTGTCGACATGAGCGGCTTCACAAATTTAGTGGTCAGCATCTCCTGTGCTTGTTTGATCTGCCCATCCTTCGCCTCCTTCCTGTTGAGTCCCCCTCCTTTAAGCTGGGTGAACGCTTCGGTGATGAGCCCATCAAACATCGTGAAGATTGCGATGACGGGGACTTCAATATAATATCATATTGAGTTTGATGCACCAGCAATAAACACTGGCGACTCGCCTTTGCCGGTAACATCTGTGTTGAAGAACTGCTCATCGGCGGCCAACAACGGCCGGTTGGTGTCTGTCGGGAGGCAGTACCTGTCGTCCTGTTAGTGGGCATTATCACACGAGGGTTGAGCTGACTTACCAAATAGCATGTAGTTGGTCAGCCAATGTCCCGCTTCCTGCGCACCCAGCAATGAATGCCTTGACTTTTTCCGTTTCCGCAACGGAACCACTTTCAAATCCGCGCGTGTCGTGGAAGATGAACTGGGGGTTGCTCTTGAATATCAACTGGTTCTCGATATCGTGCAAGCCGCGCTACATTTCAATCAGTGGATAACAGTGCGGCGATATTAAGAACGAACTTCAGCCGATCCTTCGATAACCGAGGCCTCGATCTGCACAATATCAGTGTCAGGTCAGTAGAAGCACAATGGCGGGATTACCTTCTTGTCAGATGGACTGAAGATCATCGGATTTTCGATAGAGTTACACACTTTCTTCAAAAGTGTCGTCTTGCCGGCGTTCGCCCTCCCAATGACAAGAATGCGGAAATGCTTGCATTGGCTGCGGAGATCGATGGCCTTGTTGATGTCGAGAGGCATATTGTGCACTGAGAAATTGTGGCAGAGAGGAGAGAAGGGTAGGCGAGTGGGTAGAGAAAGCGGCGGAGGCGAGACTTGTGAGCAACGTGGGCTAAGCTGGCGCCACGGCGGAAGTGCGGCTCCAGTATTTTTGGAATGTCTTTGACACTTTCATTACCCAACATCGCCGATTCGCTGGCTGTGGTGCCGTGGGGAAAGAAACTGGCAAACTTGATGGGGGTGACAGCACATATTGGCCATGAGGTTCCCGCAACGCCAGTTTCTAATCTTAACAAGAGCGCGGTGAGCCGCTTCCAATGGGAGACCATTTAAAAAAAAAAGAAAATAAGAGCCAATTTGCAGCCAACAACCGATTAGAGGACCGACTGAATAAATGGGTTGACTTTAGTATGTCTCGTAAGTGCGAGTACAGCTTAAAAGGGCTTCGGACGAGACGGCTTAATTTTAGAAAGAGGGTGAAGCTGATATGATAGATGATGGACAAGTTACCGACTTGGGCCATAGATAAGTGCTCCGGGCTGGCAACTAATCTCCGTTTGCAGGTTTGCCTAGTCAAGGAATCAAGGATGAGAGCACAACATAGCAGAAATACAAGACATGCATTAATTCATGACTTGCTATGTAACCTGTATGTAACCGTAATAAGTATGGCATTCGAAGGAACGATGCTTATCATGCTACTCTCGCTCCATGCCATCCTTCAACCACCACACACGCTGCGCGCCACTAAGTATGCCGCATGGCGGCGGTGCGGTTACAACTGAAATGCCCACGGCTACGGCTGGAGGCACATCAGGGAATAATATCGCATTCAATGTCGGCACTCACTCGACGCCAAAGTCCAGCGTCTAATACAGGGGCAGTGAATACGTCTAACGCAGCGGCAGTGAAGGCGTTCAAGACAACCGGATGCTATTGAAGAAACGAGCATCGAACGTGCAAATAGGCTGATGTGGAAAGTGAGGAAGCGCCAGTTGTCATTAATATCAAAAAACGAAACCCAAAGCATGGCGGTTTCGAAGACCTGGTCCACGGGTCTGTCGTGAGGCCCAGGAGACTCGACTCGGAAGATATTCGATAGCACCCCATCAAGTCAAGGCGGAGATGGGAGGGAAGAGTAGCCTCCATCCCGCTAGCACGGCCTGCGCCTTCCTCCCTCCCGCCGCTGACATCTCGCGCATGCTCGCGTCATCTGTTCTGACCATGCAGTGGCACTCGCACCCGCACCCGCGCCCAGGCGCATGCACAAGGGGAACACCACCCTGCGCTAACCTGTCGACAAGGGCAGATTCCACGCGCGATATGGGTCGCAGAAGCGTGCGGCGGACTCAGGTGCGGCCATGCGCACCAACACCCCCGTGCGGCGCATCACCCCGGCGCCTAACAAACGCAGGAGCCTGAGATCAGAGAGTGGAGATGCCTACTCTGGGAACTGGAATTTGGGCGGCGGCACGCGTCACGTCGCGCCCAACACCGCACGAAGTGGCCCGCGGTGCCCGCGCGGGTGCACGGAGCGCGCCAAATTGGGAAAGGGGGATCCTGGGGAGGCAGGGGCGTCGCCGTCTAGGCTAGGGTCTGCAGAGGCACAAGAATGTGCGGGGTATGCGGAGGAACGAGACTGGCGAGAGAGAAGCACGGGAGGGGGCGAGCACCAGCGAAAAGACGGGGCATCGGGGTGCTGGAGACTTGTTGGCAGTCAGCGTGGAATGCGGAGCTGGCCCATTTCTCTGACGCTGACGAGGCAGTAGCGGACGTGCTTGAACGGGAAAGATAGCTACACGATGAAGGTGCGGATGACCCGGTGGGCGAAAGTCCTTTGCCCTCAAAGAAGGACAGCAACGACTGCCAGGACGGCGTGCAAGATAACCTGTGGAGTCGTCATCAACGCGACAGTTGGACAACGTCAGCGAATAGTACTATCGCTCCGGAGCACTTCTTTGCCGATCGGAACAGATCGGAACATGCCGTTTGCGACTTGGCTCGGATGAATTATCCGAAGTTGTAGCTTCTTAACATCGCAACCAAGAATCTCATTTCGCTCATGCCCAACACCGGAGAAGCCGCGCGAATTAATCGCCCCACGTGCTCGACCAGTGCCGGTGGCACTTGGGTGGGACCACCACGCGGTTAGTGTGCGCACCCTCGGCTTGACGCTGAGTAAGGATTCGGGGCGTGGACTCCTGGGCGGAAGACTCTTCTGCACCGGTCGACACGCTCGTAGCCAACCGTGGAGGCTACAATCGGACTTAACGTCAGTGTCTGGAGCTATAAGCAACCTGCGAAGCAGCGAATCGGCCATTGGGTCCCAAACTCCCGGACGGTACTGTGGAAGACGAGGTGGATCACATCAATGCCGTCCGGTACCAGTTCGCAGATGACCTTCATTTGACACGTCAAGCAAATATAGCCTTGACAGACGAACCGCACTTGCTCCATAGAGAACCGTTATCGATTCCTTCTTGTCGTCGCACCATCTCCATGGGAACCACCATGTCGATTTCAAGATTTGCCCCGCTCCTGCCTTGCAAGCCGCTGTACTGCCCCAAATAGTCAAGCGTCAAAATGTACATGCGTGGACCCCCAGTCGAGCCCAGCAAGATGTTTTTGGATCAAATTTTTTGCCGCCCACTTCGTGTCGCGCGGACGCTATCGCATTGCCCATGGGTGCCGAAGATTTTTGCGGTCCAAGCCTGCCCCTTTATCGCACCGCCCATGGGTGCCGAAGATTTTGCGGTCCAAGCCTGCCAGAATATTCAATTTTTTCCCCTCTCGAGTCACCCCTCAAGCGGTCGTCAGCGCAAGCCTCCGGGCTCCATGACACGGGAGACTTGTACGAGAAGCGTGGGCATGTCGACCGCCATCAAGGCGGCGCTGCCACGAGTATTTATTCAAGCTCTTCAAGATTTTTATTGCCAACACTTCATGTGGGTGGCGCGCACGTTGCGACCACTGACACCGTTCCCCACAATGGTTTGCGCCCACGCACAGACCATATTGGCAGATCAAGTAACGTCCGTTCTTACCCGCATTTGGACGTTAGCCCATCTGGATCGCTTAACACAAATATTTCACACGCAGTCATCAAATTCGGTCATCGCGACCTGGTGCGACGCGCTGCGACGCGCTGCGACGCGTTCTTCGAACTTCCCCCGCGCATGGCCCATTTGGACCGTTTTGTCAACCCTATTTGCGGTCGACGGTAAATCGTCGACGTGTCCTTCAAGGACGATCCTTGAAACTCCGTTGCGTTTTGCGCATTTTATTTGCTACGTCGCCTGCTCCGGACACTCCTTTCTCAGGCCACGAGACTGGTTTTATTGTCGGCTGTGAACCTTCCTTGGAAGTTGAACATGCTGATGTGCGGTCTTGCATGCACTCTGCAAAGGGAAGACATGCGACAGCTTTCTGTTGACTGGTGGATACCGGGGAATTTTGCCTGGGAGGAGGGACCCTCCTCCCGCACACTTGCGCCTTCGGCTTGTGGTCAGGCCCCACGAGGTTACAACCGGAGGTCCCGCTGAATGGCCGGCCAGTCGCAGTTTGGCCAGCGTCTTGTGTGATCGATCCCCTGGAATGGTGTCATGCTCAGTTGACATCTTGCAGAATTCTAGAAGGATAACCACCCTGATAGTACTACATGTATGCCTTCTGTAAACTCGTTGTTCATGTTGTGGACCACGCGAGTATAATATATCCCCCCCCCCCCCCCCCACTTGATTGACCAGTCATCCCAATGCCGCCGCCCGAGACTCTACCACTTGTCACGCAGGAAATACTCGCTCAGTGTCCAAAGTGCGACTCCCCCATACTATATACACATGGGAACTGAGAATCGATAGATTCCGCGTGTTGGTAGTCGGTAGGGTCAGCGAATAGATCATTCATGGAGAACCGGTCTCTGACAGACACATCGTGCAGTCTGGAGTAGGAAAATCCTCGCTCATCACCCATGCGTTTGGTATCGCTATCAACGTAAGTTTTCGCGTTATCAGCATTGCCATCATCCTTAAAACCTCGTCCAGTCAGTATCGCATCAAGAGCGTGGCAAATGCGACATCAATGTCGAAATTACTTCCACGCAGAATCCGCTCTTTGTCCTTCACGATTCCATGGGTTTCGAGCCAGGGCAGATTGAAAATTTTGTGACGGCAAAGAACTTCCTCGAATCGCGCAGCGGCGAGGGCGTAGCTCTCAAGGATCGAGTGCATGCCATCTGGTGCGTTCTTCAACGTCAACACCGACTTGCCATTAAATCACGGAGCACATTAGGCTCTGTATACAGGTTCCTGTCGCCGGAAAACGAGTGTTTGAGACAGGAGATGAAGAATTCCTCAAACTCGCTTCCGCAACCGAAGGTGACTGATGGTTTAGTTCAAATTGATTTATATGTATGTTCAACGGCGGGCAGTTCCCATAGTCGTGGTGTTTACCCAGTTTGACAAACTGGTCAATCGCATGGAGCAAGAGCTGACTGACGAAGAGGAGGACATGCCTGAAGAGCGAATCACTCAGCTCTGCCTCCAGAGAGCCGTGGCCGAATTTAAGAAAGCGTGTGTCGGTCCTCTCGAACGAATCGATTCTAGATCTAAACTCACTTATGCACGATCATCCGGTTTGATAATTTACTGCAAGTAGTGTTGTGTTGCCTGACGGTCGTATTCTCCAGGGCTAGCAGGAAGTCAGTTTTCAAAACCAGATCGAGAAGCCTTGGCCCACCTCGTCCAAATCACACGAGATCTTGTTCAGACACACGTTGAAGGAGAGGTTTGGATCGTCTCTGCAATGGCCCAGCGGGCCAGTGCCCGGGTGAAACTCAATGCTTCTATCGAGTAGGTCCTTAGTCTTGCAACGGCTTCTCAGTTGCTGATATTCATGTGCTACAGAGTCGGCATGAAAGGCATATCTTCGTTTTATCTTTCACGCCGGCGGTCTGTCTAAATTTAATCCCAGGATACTGGACGGGTCTCGCCTCGAACGTGAAGTTTCTCAATAAGTCGCTTGAACAATGTCTACGCACCGTACACGAAGATATCACCGACAGTTGGAACTTCTATGATCCGAAGGAGGTGCGCCTCCGATCGTTTGGCTTGTCCAGCTCTCGCAGTAACCTACGCATTCTCTAGCTGCTGAATGGATCGGAATTCTTGAAGAAGATCAAAATCCTCGCACAGCTGGTCACGCCGGATCCTGAAGAAGCAAAGTCATCATTGTGCGTAATCCATATCACCACCGCGTTCATCCGCAACCAAACTACTTGCTAGCGAAAATCTGGAAGAGATCCAAGCGCTCGTCGGCTTGGGGACCATCGTCGCTGCCGCCGCTGTCGGTCCCGCCATTGCAGCCATTGGTCTGTCGTTGTGGTTCGTTAAGTGGATCGCCAACGCATATAACAAGACGTCTGTATTCCGCGTCTATGCGACATTCTCTCTACTGACACTTTCAAAGCCCCGAAACCCTCCGTTGCTTCATGGGGTACATCATCGACCTGACGCTCGTTATGGAACAGCTTTTCCTCGTGGTCCTCTCCATCCGGCCACCGCGCGCGCTGTCTGAAGCGGACATCGACCTGGCGTTGGAAAATTACAAGAACTCGGAGATAGCCCAAGTCCACCGCGAAATTCGACAATACACAAACAAAACGACTTGGGCGGAGATCCTCCAGTCCAACAAGGCTGAGGAGAAGGTGAAAGAACTCATTAGCCGGTACTCCGTGGACCGCGAATCGGACAAAAGCTCAACTCCTTAATAATAACTCCTTTCATGTCTAGCCCTTTGTTGTACTGCTAGTTCGCTTAGCTTACTGTAAATCGAAGAATTTGAAGGAACACTCCCTTTCTTCCCAATACTGCGTGGTTTGCGGATATAGTGAGACCGCCTAGTGACTCCAGTGTTCGTATCTGCGGATCAAGTAATACTACTTGTACACCTCTTCCCACCCACTGAGACAGTATATATACACAAGTCCTTCTTTGAAGAATCAACCGATGCACAAAAAGTACGAACCAAAGTTGAATTGGAGCTTTACTGTCCACATGTGGTGGCCATCACAAAGGGCCAAAGCGCAATATCGTGTAGCAAACACGGAGAAACTGCTCGTTAAATATAGCTCGGTGAAATGATACGAATGGAACTGGGCTGGAATTTAGAGTGCGTGCAAAAGTATTTTAGACTTCAGGCTTCGGGACTGAAAACGAGATTATATTGATGCACCTACTACACAAACATTCCAGCTGACACGCGCGAGAACGCCGGTGGATATACATCTCCGGAAATTGGGATGTGGACGGATATTACGAGTCCTAAATTTATTTAAGTAATCGTTCTTTATCAGCACTTCCTAACCACTTTTTTGTACACTCGTAAGACTCAAAACTTTGACTAGCCGTGGGATTACCATTGCCCCGGTTTGATGGAGGTGACCGCTAGTTCAGATGGTTTTATATATAGGTTTTTTGCCAAGTCGCCAAGATTAAATACGTGATTGTGGATGACCGTGAGCGAGTGAACCGCGTAAATGTTCTGAGTCATTGGCTGTGCTGGGCCGTCCTGTGGTTCGCTTGGCTATCCTTATTTTCGCGTAAATATCCAGATACTTTCTGGCAACGGAAGCATATAAGATAGGCCGCATCCATACTCATCAAGGTGATATCACATTGTAAATATTCAATTCCTTGAGCACCCGAATGAAATAAAATGAAATCTCCCGTCAAACTTTTGGTTGGCTTTTTCCTCATTGTCAGTGTCGCATGGTTTCGCCATGGGCCGAGGTTCAATTTCAACTGGCAAACTTTCAACCTTGATTGATGGCGGCAATATTCGTCATCGCTTGCCGTTGATGTGTAAATTCAATATTTGTATCTTCACCATGAATTCATCTGTGGGCTTCAAATTCTTATTATCTTTTTCCATATTATTTCAGACCCTCCTGGCAGCTCATGGACTATCAATTTCTATTTAAAATGGGCATTAACTGAATAAATCAGGTAACCAGCATTCCCATCATGGGCCGACTTCTTCTTTGGGATGCCCCGATCAGGCCGAGCAGCGACACTTGAAATCTGCTGATGAGAATTGAAAGGTACGTACCAAACCCAGAATAAAAGACGATAATAGCTGTCTACGGACTAAGCCTTCCCTCCTGTTGCTCCTGCGACTTCGTCATCCTTGGCCACTTACTGTGATCAGTAACCAGTTCTGTATTTCGGTTTTATATGCTGAAAATTTAGAGTGACACTCTGATAGATAGTGTAATGATCGTGAGCCAGATTCTTTTATTTTCTTTCTTGTTCACTTGAGCAACGCCGCCAAGCACCTCCGACCAGTTGGCTTTTTTCTGCATCTAAGTTTCACTGTTCATGTGGTGAGTGAAATTTTCTGCCATCCCTTTGGTTTGGGTGGCCGTCACAGCATCCTATATATCTTGGGCTCGGTTCTGTGGGCAGATCGGTGGCTGTACATGCCACCCACTCACTTAGTTTCCGCCTCCGCTGTCAAACTCAAAAAGGGAATTTGATCGCGGCCAAATCGCGGCACGATTTCCCTGCCGCCACAAGCCGTTGTTTGTTTGTCCTGGTGCATGCTTTCACTCGTCAGCCGCTTAAGGCGTTGTGGCTCGGGTGGTGAATTCTTTCCCACTCAGCAATGGCTCAAACAGTAGATTTTGATGAACACAGGAGCCTGAATCATGGGCAGATTTAATTTCAGTTTTCTCTGACTCTCGCAGTCGTATCGCGCAAAGAACAAAACAAGATATTTCATTAAGATTAGGTGTGAGAAGGACCGTAATTATTCGCATAATGATAGGGATGAGCCATGTAGTAAGGATAGGGATTATACGAGCTGGGCTGAGGTACTGGAATATTGGATGGACTGGGCTCCGGTGGATAAATATAAGGCATTGATGAATTGGACGAAAATGGATATGCAGCAGGATAGAACGCTAGGGATGCAGGGGTCATGATAGGTGTAGATCTAGGAACCGAAGGAGTTGGGACAGCCGAAGGAGTTGGGACAGGCGTGGAAGGAACCTCCAGACGGGGATTTTTCGACCTGAAACGGATGTTAGGCGAGGATAAGCATGAGGAATGATTTGAGGACTTACTTCTTACTGTCCTTCTTTGCCTTGGCCCCGCTACTTGCGCCAGCTCCATATGCTGCATCGCCTGCAGGCTTACGTCGGGTTTTCACTGCAGGCATCATCGTGGCTCGACATGTTTCCTTGACGACGGGGGCGAAGTGTTGTGGGGTGGGGAGGACGGAGCCGACGTCTGTAGCGAGCAGCATTGAATCCAGAGCTTGTTCGAGGTCTGCAAGTTCGGGCAGTTCAGCATTGTTCTTGTTGTTGCGTCGCCTCCGGAGCCGGGCAGCAAGAAGTTCCAGTTTCTCAGCCGTGATGGTCAACTCATTGCGTTTCGGTCCGGAAAAGTTGTGAGGAAGATCAGGCTCAGGTTGGTGCTGAGGCAGAAGTGGGGAGGGGAGGCTGGGGACCTTTGGGCTTGCTCCTGCACCGTCTCGAGGTTCGTCAAAAAACGTCTGAACAGCACAGATGTGCTTGCAGAAGCAAATAAGAGGATAGTCGAGGCACGTGCAGGTGTATGTGTCAATGTCAACTTCGTAAACTCGAGAAGGGTCCGACTTGGACGGGACGAGGAACTTGGTGCCACAATCGCTGACTTGCGTGATGTCGGACTTGACATACACCTGGCTCTGTTTCATGATGTTCTTGCGCTTTTCAACTTCCAAGTCAGGGCCTTCAAAACCTAGATCTTGGCGGCGCTGTTTGAGAGCATAGTAGGGAAGAACGTCGTTTAAAAGTGTGCTGATAAGGTGGTCAAGACGCCGGTTCCGTTTGCCATGCAGGAATTTCCCTTTCAACACGCTGTGCCAGCTAGACACATGAAACAGAATCAGCTCAAGTACATGGAGCGAGAGACAGATTACTTACGCTTCAATGAGCATATTTGTGTCGCAGTCCTCGAATATGCTTCGAGACGTTCGGAATACTGCCGACCACATCTTGACAACATGTTCCGGCATCCAATAGCGACGCAGATATTCAACGAAGTCTTCCGGAGCCGTCAATTGTATCTTAACCCATGCAGCTTCAAATTCCGCGGAATCGGTGATGCGTATCCATTTCTTCAAGAGCTCCCAGAGATCCAGATAAGCAGGAATGGAAAAGTGCTGCTGCCAGGAATGTAGAACGTGCCACCAACACAAAAGAATGATGGCAAGATAGACGTTCGCACAAGAATGGATTTGGCCCCAGTCAAAGTCGGACATGATTCGACGTGGAATGATCTCGGGAGAGCGTTGGCGGTGTATCTTGAGGAAGTAGGTAATTGTTGCTTGGGTTCCGTTCGATGCGAGCATCCACGCAGTAGGAATACCTGGCAGCGAATCAGTGAAGAACAAGACACTAATAAGAATTTACCATGTCCCCAACGATCTCGTACAACAAGTGTCGTAAGGTTCAAGTTCTCGTACATCGCAACGTTATGCGTTGCGTCAATACAGACCAGCTTTTCCCCATATTTTGCGAAGATGCTACGTTGCCAATCGGTTTGGATCATCAAGAGGAAGAGATCTGGCGCAAGACCAGAGCCAGGAGGAGCGGGATCGGTTTTGGATTTGAAGCCAAGCAGGTAGCCCTTTGCCTTTAGACGCTCCACCCATTTCAGAATTGACTGTCCATCATCGGGATGTAGTCGCACTGCTTCGGCCTCAATATCTTTTTCGATCCGGCGAATATCCCGGAGTTCGATGAATTCGGTCCGAGCCGCCACCGAATCGGCGTTGAGATCGCATTCAAACAAGGTATCTTGATCATAGACTCCACGGTGCAGCATCTTGAGCTAGAGGGAGAGCTTTGGATTGGGTATTAAAAGATGAAGTCAATCACTGACAATGTGGTCAGGCGCCACCTTCATTCGCAGTAGGGCAGCAATGTGTTCACGAGCATTTTTGGGAATTTGCGTAAAAGGGAGATTTGCGTTGCCAAGGTCGTGATTATGGGTGCTGGTGTAGTTACCGAGGATAGTAGAGATCTCCGGGTACTGTTTGACAAGCAATGTACATTCGCAATCTGTCCGTTTCGGCCCTCGTTTTCGATTCCAATCAGGATGAGTTGTGATGTAACCCTTCTCGCCGCCAGTTCCCGTACGAGAGCAAACATAGCGTAGTTGCCTAGTGTAGAGCTCTGAGCGTTTATAGGTGTTGACAAGACGGAATTCCATGCCGTGGCGTTCTTGCTCGTCATTAAGCCATATCTGGAAATCGTGCCAGTCTTCCCATTGCGTTTGGTATCCCAGAGGCAAGATCATATTGGAATGACCCCGGAGCATTCTTTGGAGGGGTCGGGTCGTTGTGAATGCGGAATTCGGACTGGTGAAAAGTTGGTGAATGGAGACAAGCACTGGTCGGGTCCTGTCCAGGGTTTGGCGAAGCTGGAGAGTCCAGACGAAAGCGGTGAGTGTATTGATTCATTTTTGGATGTTTGGAACCTGGCGAGGATGAATGACACGTAGAAAACGCGACAAGACGCGAGCATAGGTGGTCGCGAAACCAAAGCCGTGATTGTGTCACACCGTGACTTAGAATCTGCGGCTGCTTCAATTTCAGCAAAAGAACTTGTAGATAATGCTGAGATGAGCTAAAATTCTACATTGGCATTTGGCAACTGGAATACATATCAAAGAGGTACATATTGAAGCAGTACGAATATAAAAAATGTCCAAAGAGGAACGTACAACTAGAATTTCCACGACGTTGCATGACTCGAGATAGGCGGAAGGGGGATAGAGGCTGGGAACAACGGAGAAGAGGGAGGAGAGGGTGTGGTAGTAGGTATAGTAGTAGTAAGACGCAAACGTTTATGTGGTCGGCAGTTGGGCGACACCTTCTCTTGCTTGACGACGATATCGTCATCGTCAGAGAGCTCGATGATCTGTTGGGCACGTCTCTTGCCCTTGCGTGTCTTGCCGGCGATGATGGGTGAATCGGGTGGGAGCATTTGAGTGCGTGCCCGCTGAATATGCACGTTCTCGTCCTTGCCAGTGACCCCGAGATGGCGAATGAGAAGGGCTTCTCCGGGAGCGAGATTGTGGACATAGGACGGCTTTACAGTCATCCACGTATCAAATTGAAACGAGTAGCATTCGTAGGGAGCATCTGTGTCGTAGGTCCACAATGGCCATCCCGGAGGATTCTGGATTCCTGTCACGAGAGGGGCCTTGAGGTTCTCTGTCCATTGGACGAGGACAGCGGATCTTTGGAAGAGCTCAGTGGTGTTGGCCGCAAACGAGATCCCAGAGGCTGATGAAGACAGGCGATGGGGGCGTGAAGGAGATGGTGATGGTGATGGAAGGCGTGCGATGGCTGCAGCGAGATCAGGCGCCATCTTGTTGCTACGGCGAGGAGCAGATGAACGAGCGGATGAATACTCCTGGACGGCTCTGATGATAGCATCGAGGGAGGGATGGGTGTTGGGCTGCTCCTTAGGCATGGGAGTGGTTGACTGTTCATGGAGAGGGCACCGTCCAGACGTAAGTCGACAGTGCTTGCTGCACATATTATTGGAACATAGGCGATTGACACGAGTAGACTGGCAGCCGTGGAGCCAAGCGCACTTGCTGATATGGTATCCAGACACGGAAGGGAGCGCTGCCGGGGTGGGAGGATGAGATGTTGATGTGGTCGAAGTACTAGACAAGCTGGAAGCAACGGGGGAGGGAGACTCGAAATGGTGCCAGAATGCAGGCCCAAAATTCTTGTGGTGAACATTGTAACACTGTATCTCATCATTAGAGGCTGAATTAGACATGGCGAGGCGCGTTTCACGCACCTTCAGATGCGTCTGATCCTTTCTCGCACCACTCTGGGTCACGGCGGGGTATAGACGGCGTCCACAACCAGAAATAGGGCAGTGGAATTTCTTGTCATCCAGGCGGGGCTCGCGTAGACCATGAGCTCTGTAGTAATTCTGAGGCATGAGCAGGATGGCGGTGGAGAAGGGAGAGACGTGGCGAGTGAGGTGCAGCACAAACAAACAACGGCTTGTGGCGGCAGGGAAATCGTGCCGCGATTTGGCCGCGATCAAATTCCCTTTTTGAGTTTGACAGCGGAGGCGGAAACTCAGGAGTGATGCCACCCCGGCTTTCCCCAGAGTGTACAGCCACCGATCTGCCCACAGAACCGAGCCCAAGATATATAGGACTGAACAAAAAAAAACGCGGCCTTGTTTGGTCATGCTTGTCAGCGCCGTCTCGGCGATCGGCTTGCCACGTCGCTGCTTTCCTCCCACCACCACACCACTTCGATGCAAGCCCAACGGCTCGGCGTTTTCAACGGCCACGCCCGCGCTCACGTCGACGACGCCGCGCCCGCGCTGCTGCATTTGCGCCTAACCCGCCGCGCTCACGCCCGCGTCGTGCGCACCCCGGTCTGGGTACGGGCGGCGTCTGCGCAACGCCGCCCTCCCTCACTCCTGCTTTTTGACCACCCCGCGCCTGCGCTCCACGCCCCATCGCGCTCCTCGCCCCTTCCGCGCGGGGCCTTCCCCGACGCCGCCATCGCCTCCTCGCCGCCCTCGCGCTCATCGCCCCATAGCCGTCGCCTCCGCGCTCATCGCCCCGCCTCCGGTCCACCCTCGCGCTGCTCACCCCATCGCCGCACCCTCTGCGCCCGCGCTCGTCGCCCCGTCCTCGCCCTCATCGCCCCATCGCCTTTGCCCCCGCCCTCACGCTTGTCACCCCGCGCTCGCCCTCGTCGCCCCATCACCCTCGCGCTCGCGCTCGTCACCGCGCCTCCGCCTTTGCCTCCGCGCTCACCCTCGTCACCCCGCCTCCGCGGCCCCATCGGCTTTGCCTCCGCGCTCGCGCTCGTCGCCCCGCCCCCGCGCTGCTCACGCCACCGCCATCGCGCTCGTCGCCCCGCCTCCGCGCTCGCCGCTGTCCCCGCGCTTCCACCTTCGCGCTGCTCACCTCACCCTAGCCTCCGCGCTCGTAGCCCCGCCTCCGCGCTCGCCCTCGCGCTGCTCACCCCATAGCCGCAGCCTCCACCCTCGCGCTCGTCGGCCCGCCTCCGCCTTTGCCTCCGCGCTCGCCCTCGTCACCCCGCCTCCACGCCTCCATCGCCTTTGCCTCCGCGCTGCTCACCCCATCGACGTTGCCTCCACCCCATCGCGCTCGCCGCTGTTCCCGCGCTTCCACCCTCGCGCCCACCGCCGCTCCCTCCTTTTACACCCCGGGTCTCGGTCCTGCCGGCGTTTGCGTCCGATCGCCGACGCCGCGCAGACGGCGGTGTTTACGGGCACGCGCACACTGGTGTTTACCTACCTACGCCTCTTCTGGATTAAAATACCGATATGTATGTATATTAGCCATCATTCTATATATTGGTTGCGGCGTCTTTTCAGTGATTAAAAAATAAGTACCACTTGCAGGTACGTTCTTTTTTGGTAATTCCCCTGCTTGACTCTTTGTTTTCTAGCTCGAACGTTGTAATATTTTCTTTTCTTCAAATCCAATGCACAACGCGTGACTGTGACGATCCAACTACCACGAGGACGCAACGTGGACGAAGCGTTGTTGCCTCCTACCACGACGACGACACAGGATGGTAACCCACAACGTAGGCTATAATCCTTCACACTTTTTTTCTTTTTGTTGACCCCCAGTGCAGACGACCGCCAACTATAGCGCAGCGCAAGACGCCTTTGATAACGGTGAGGAACGCCCTCAGCGTGCGGGACGCCGAACGCGTGGTGAACAGGAGGAAGGACCAAGTGGAGGGGGTGGTGGTGGAAGTGGAGGTGGAGGGAGAAGATCCCCTAAGGTGAGTTTCAACTGCCTAACACAGCGAACTTGCACGTCAACGAGGTCTTTAGCTGGGTGTTCCGGCACCCAACATCCGTACTCATGCGCCCTATCTTCGGAGTGCACCTGGTGATCCTCGCTCGGCGCTGAACAACAGGAGCAAGGCTTCGCAGCGCGAAAGGCTTCCCGAGGCCTCCGAGCGCAGGTTGAAGGCAGCATTCCCGCTTATACCGACCTTTGAGGCGTCTGTGTCGGCCAGGGAGCTGCGGGCCACCGCTGACGACGGCGCGGAGCTCGTGCGCATGGTCCCGATCATGCGCCAGCTCGCTGATCTGGTTAAGCAAGGGAAAGTGATCTCGACGTCGACGAGGATCATAGACCCGGAAACCAAGCGGACCATGTTCCTGTACCTCGGGAATAGGTACGGGGATGACCGAGAGCAGTATCGGAACTCGCAAGGTCATGGGGACATGAGTAAAGGTTTTCTGGACGCGGTAAGCATGAAGTGGTCTGTCCTTGTCCTTAGTTTCTGATTTCCAACGCAGAAACCTATCAGCGAAGCGACCAGTCGCAAATATTTGGTAAAGTCGGTGGAGAAGGCGAGGCGGGGAAACATTCCAATCATCCATGATGGATTTCCGGTGCGTATTGGAATGGTTTCCGTTTGATTAGTAGTAACAACAATACAGGAGGGCGTTATCGATGCATACAGCAAGGCGGTCCACGCGATGGCTCATGCCAACACTCCCCAACCAGATCAGACCGATATAAGGCATGGTCCTGAGGCGAAAGCAGGGACAGCTGAGCATAGGTTTCAGATCTCTGCTGGCGTTGCTACCACTAAAAACAAGGGCGATCGCAAGAAGGTGTACAGCGACACACCTGGCATTGGTTGCGAGCGTGCAGGTGTATGGCATTTGATTGAGGGAAGAGAGGCGTTGGGCCACCACAACCAGGTGAGTTTTAGGGTACGGTTATAAACGGGATCGCGTGCTCACAAGAATGTCAGGGCTTGTACTTGGCAGGCGACATGTGTCGCACCAGCACCGGAACGAGCGGTGTGGCTGCATTCTTCGACGCCACCACTACGTTGGAGGCTTTTGTCGAGTCTGTGATCAAGATTGGGTTTCCGGATGAGTACGTGGGGATGAAGAAGGTTTGGGAAGCCGGCTCGTTTTGGAAAAGGGAGTCTGGATGCCATATCGCTCGTGCGATCGTCTATAAGCTTCCTGTGGACCCTCACTGGGATGGCAAGGACTACGGCGTCTCTCTCTCGTTCGGAGCTGGACGGTATAAAAAAGGTTACTTGTATGTCCCTCAGCTGGGACTTGTGTTCGAGTGAGTCGTTTTGCTTTTTTTGACTGTTTCTTTCTCAAGCCTGGACAGATATGGACCACGGGCGCTGGCGGCATTTTATGCGAGCTGGATCATGCATAGCGTTGGTGACTGGGAGAGCGAGAAAATGGAGGCCAATGACGAAACGACGCCGGGACGGATCGGGACTGTTTTCTACATTCCATATGCTTCAATGGAGGCTCTCATCGACAAGGAGAAGGGCTGGGCTCGCAGGAGTAATTACGGACGCTTCAATGTAGATGGGAGTTAGATTTTTTGTAAACGCTCTCTAGTTCAATTGGATTATATACTGGATGCTATAACGTCTACTAGTCCCTTATAGATTTTAGGGGCCGGCCAGCAGTTGCTGCTGGTTACCAGGGGGAGGAGGAGGGGTCTGGTCAGCAGGTGGAGGAGAAAGACTGTCTGAATGAATTCGCTTGGTTGGGGGTGAACCGTCATCGTCGTCGGCTTCGGAATCTTTCCTCTTCCTCTTGTGCAAGTAGCGTTGGACATCTTGCTCTGTTGCCCACTCGACAGGGAATCCCAGCATGGATTCCCAGTCGTCGCTAGTGAATGTGTCGACGTCGAGCTCCATGTCTACATCGTGATCGTCGGCTGTTGAGAACTTGTGCTCGGTGTCATCTGTCTCGACTGCAGCTACATCACGGTGGAGAGCGGAAGCGATCTGTTGGAGGTTAGAAAAAAATCAAAATCCAAGTGCAGTTGGTTTGACTCGCCTTCCAGTACTGATAGAGAGGCCTTTTCAATCGTGGATGGAGCCCAAACCGAGCCTTCCTGTCATCGTCTTCATCTTCTTCGTCTTCATCTTCGTCCGAGTCTGTGCTCACGCGCTTGAGCGTAATGCCCAAGCTCCCTTGCTTTGCCAACGAGGCAACGTAGGAAGCCATGCGCGATGTGAACTTGCTCTGGAGCTCGGCACGCTTCAATGCTTGATCGACGGCGAGGACGGTGGAGTCTTTGAATGTCGGCACGGTCAATTCCGACTCCTCGATGGATGGAATGCTCGCCCAGCATGGGAAGCAACATGAACGCGGGAGCTAGCTTCAAAAGCATGTCGGTCAAGGCAACGACGAACTTGGGGCAGAGAATGGGAATGCCTCCGGCAAGCGATGGCAAGAACGGCGCTTCGCTCAGGAAACCATCGTCTAGAATTCGTTCTACCTTGGTCATAACATTTTCGAGATCGAGAGTCTTCTTGGACCGTGAGCCTTTGTCGGCGTCGAGCTGACATTTGACCCAAAGCGCTAGCTCACGTTTGAACTTGTCGGTGTAAAGAGCAAAAGCGTTCTTCCATTCAGCGCTGTCCTTCTGGCCAAAATAGCCCATTTTGTCAGCTAGGTGGGTTTCAAAGGCGTCATCAGAGAGCTTGGCTGTCTCGGACGCAATGTCCTCCCACACTTCGAGTTGGGAATCTGAAGGATGAAAGAAGTATTCATACATGATATATTGAAGCCTTTCCGGTGCGTCGGGCCAGAGTGAGCTGTCAAAGTCATGCGTGCGATTGCCAGAGATGTAGGCCACCTGGAAGTATAGGCCTTGGAGGAAGCGCTCGAGAACCTGAGGCCAATGTCAGCTTGCAATGACTTGAGAAGAAGAAGAAAACGCACCCCCCACACCACCTCCTTGGAATCTATGAGACGCTGGGGGTGAACCGAGTTCTGGGTGAAGGGTGCACAAGCATGGATTTTCGCAAACGTGTGAACTATTTCAGGATATTTATTAACGAGTGTTCGACCATGACCCTCGAGCTCGGCGGTGAGCTCCAAGGATTGTCTGCGGTCGAGGTCGCTGTTCGCTTTACGAACACTGGTTAGAACTCTATTGAAATGGACCAGCGGCGAGTCCTGCATTGATGTAACACGGTTATTGGTAGACAGTGCGAGCTGCATGGTCTGCCCCTCCTCGTCGTCGAGCATCTCATCTATAAGGAGGGTTGAGGGCCTATAGATGAAGGACAAATAGAACCGACCGCTGTAATAGGCGACAAGCCATTTTCCCTGTTCACGCAGACGGTCATGGAGAGAGCGGTGTTCCTCTTTCATTTTCAAGTATTGGGGACTGCCTTTCTGAGCATTCACGATCTGCTTCTGGAGCTTGTCGGCTTGTATTTGGACTGGATCGAGATACTTGACCAAGCTACGGCGGCGATGCTGGCCCGCAAGCTCGAGAACGTCTGTGGCTTCTGCACCAGGCACCCATTCGACATCCTTGAAAGGACCGTTGGTGTCGAGGGTGAGGGATTCGAGGTTGATGATGTCCTTTTTGCAGACATACACGAGTGCATTTTCGACTGCGCCCTGGAAGAAGTGTGCGCCAACGTTTCAGATCAATTAACATAACAATTTCGTGTTTGACCTCGGTCGATATTCACAATATCTTCACGTGTATGCGTTCGATCCGGCGTGCAAACCAAATGGTCCACCGAATTACTTCAGTGAATTATCCTACAGGCGACTACGTATCTGTGCATCCCAATTTTGACGGCCTCGCCGGAGGTGTTCGCGCAAATCCTGATCTTATTACACAAAAGCAGGGGCCAAGCCATGAATATTTGAATTCACACCAGGCAGAACGACTTCGAGTTGAATCCTCACCGTTGGTTCTTGACTGTCAAGAACAGAGCGCGGTTGTCTAGATCGGTGTTGTACTTGTTATCCTGGACGAATCGCGGGATCTCACGGTAGCTTCGGATCGGGAGGCCTGTGTACCGTGAGAAGAGCCATAAAAACACAGGAGAATACACTGCGCATCGGGGGGAAATTCGGGTAGATGCGCGTAGATGGAGCGCTGCATCGAGTCCAAGCATTTCATCTCGAGCGCGCTGACTACAGGAGGGGTATATTGAAATAGTGTTTCAGGATGGTTATACCGATAATGGCGCCGAAGACGCTGGAGACAACGATGATGAAAGGATGGGTGCATTTAATACTAGCATATAAATGTGACTACCCACTGAAATGGACTGTTGTGACGAAACGCGTCTGGCTCCGAGTAACGCGGACAGGAATTTCCTTTTTTGGGATCGGGCGGTAGTGTCCGAATTGGGAACGGTAACAGGAATTCGTTAAATACAAACCCGGGGCAGGTTTTGTTGCGTTGCAACGCGAGATATAGGTCCTGGCATTCAGTTCTTATAGGTACAGCACAAGAAATGCAAAATCAGACTTAACATGAGTGAGGGAAATCGAAAATCACACTTAAAATGGTGAGGGGAGGGGAACCGCACATTCGGGGTGCTCCGAGAGTAGTCCCAATCGACTGGGTGGCTGTTTTTAGCGAAAAATGGCGGGTCCAGGGCTTCAGGGAAAAAGAACCCAAAAATAGGCACGAGGAGCAGTGACCCTGTAGGGTCAACAACATACCGTCATTGGCACAGTTCGATGCGGCCGGCTATAAAACGGGGGACCATGTCATTTCCGGGGGTTCCTATGGATGCAGACTCCTTGAAATCCTCAAAATGCTGAAAACTCACTCGAAAATCGCGTGTCCTCACCGATAGAGCACTGAGAATATTCTGGACAGCTCGGAATTGAGGTTGAAATGCTGAAATACATTAGTGAGACAGATGGGGTGAAGCCCGAAGGTAGAATTCACCCACCGGGGACGGGACGGTAAATTGGTCGGGGTGGGCAAGGTGCAGCTCTTGAGCGACATCTCGGATTGCTCTAAAACCTCGAAATTTGTGTTCCTGTGGGTCTAAAGGAGGGGGGAGAGATGCGTTGGAGCCGCGGCTCCCTGGGACGAAAAGTAATTGAAACTGCGAAACAAAAGTGAGTATTTCGATGAATTTAACCTGCGTACATCCATTGGATAGGCGGTGCCTTGACAGGGCATTGGTATACATATCATGTACCCACACTGCGAGTTTTGAGACAAAAAAAATGGGCGGTTCTCCCGCACCGCATCGATCTTTCAGCCAAAGTTCAGTCAAAAAATGCCATACAAGCGAATGGTGGATTGAAGTGACTCGAAACCAAGAAAAACGGCTTCGCAGGGGAGAAAAACAGTGAGTGCCTCGCAGTGTCAAAGAAGGGGTGAAACGCGGGCGGGGCAGAGATGAGAAAATCACAAGATATACGTCGCGCAAAATACGCTGCACGTGCGAACGGCGCAATGAGGCGTCGTGAAACCATCAAAAACGGATCCGCAGGTCTTTAAAACCCTAGGATGTGTCTCTCGTTCTGAGACAAGTTATCAGAGATTTGCGATATAGCGAAGTGAAAGCAGCGGAATAACTTTCCTTTTCTAGCTGTAGAGTGACCAGTACCCAATTCCATCGCGTCCGTGCCGGGGTTTACCGGAGCGCTGGTCATTTTCAGTTTCCACTCACTATCTCTCTAAACCCGGAATGTGGCGCCTCATTGCGGGATTAGAAGATAGAGTTCTTTCAAGAATAAGCTAGATACAAAGCTCGGACGGACGGGCCGTCTTGGGAAGCTGAACGAATATGTTCACCTTCCCGGAAGGAGATCCGGTTAGTTGATTTAATTTTCTCACGTTTTACGACGTAAACAGGATTGCGATCTCATCCAACTCATCCTGATCCTCCTCCCAAATGCCTGCAACTCGTGCGTCAGCTAGGGTGGAATACACTGCTCTCAGGTCGACCGCGCCAGACGACGGTGCGGAAGACGAGGTGGAGCCCAAAGAGGGCAACAAGGCCCGTTCCCCGTGTTATCTTCTACTGTTCAGCGTGCTCATGGCTCTTGCGGCCATTGGTGCTGCTGCCGCGTTCCATCTAAGCATGCTATCCAACACAGTGCCACTCCTCACACCCAAGGAGGTTGAATCTAGTCTCCGGCTGGCCCAGCCGTCTCCGAATCTCGAGAAAGGGCGGGATATTATGACGAAGAAGAAATGCAAATGTGCGTCCTGTACTATTTCATACGTGTAAAAAGTGACTCTGTTCCTTCAGTTCCACAGATGGTATTTCCACGCTATATGACGCGGGCGAATTCAGCTTCACCCGACACAGTTTACCAGTCCGGATCAGCTGTTGTTCTGAGCCCAGCCGTAAGCCCTGATCATTGCCTCCTGGTGAAAACTCAATGTGGCTAAATTTGTTGGTCAAGGACTCCATGATTTATTATTGGAAATCCAACAGCAAGTGGCCGATGTGCTACCTCGCCGGCTGGGTCTCAGCCACTCACGACCTCATCGAGGGTAACAAGAGCTATCCCTCGGAAGGGGATCTCGCGACCATCGAAGTCTGGAATCTCACCATTCCAGCGAATCCGAAGACGTTGAAAGCCATGACTTGGAACACGCGCCCTGCACGTGTCTCCCTGTTAGGCACGGTTAACTTTACGAGTGTAGAAACACAGCGCAGTGTTCGGGAGCTCGATGGCCAGGAGTTGCGAGCACCAACGCCTCGTTTTCCGTGTCTCGGGACACGGATATCGCGGTTGAGATCGCCTGTGCGACGTGTCGTTTAAAGTTTAACCAGGTATTTTCTTTGCCGCCCCTCGGTACGTGCCCTGGGCCAATGACCGCTGTTCTCCGACTCATTGTTCTCACAGCATTTGAATTAATCCAGCTTGGGTGACCTGAAGCATTTATAGGGTCCTTATATATCATGTGACGGAAAATCCTTCCGGTGTTGTGCTCCTCCTTGTAGAATAATAACTTCCATGGTTCGAGATCCCGTAATATGACGAACTCAGTGATCAGAACCAACTACTTAGCACAAACCGGTTATTAAGCTCACCGTCTTTGCATCGGTGATACGGTAGTGATAATTTGCGATACCCGTGACGCAACTCCCATTGACAATGCACTCCGACCATTTTCTGCTGTGCTGATCGTATGGCAGTTGAAGGTGGCTTCCCCAGTTGGTTTCATCACGGCTCCGCAGGTCTTTGGACTGGTGTACGCTAGATCGAAAGGGCTCTTTCCTCTGATTCATTCCAGTTCTTTCGAACCGAATGGCGCTCGGCGACCGTGGTTTTATCACGGAGTGGTACAACCCCTGAGTGTTGTGCACATGTGGCGCCGTCGGAGGGTGCCACCAAAATCTCGTTCATTTATTCTGATTCTGGTGTTGCAACCCTTGTTCGGTGATTTATGCTGTAGCCGAAGATAGAAGTTAACCCTCATCGAAATCTGGGATCTCATCATGAGCACACGGCGAGGCATGCTCCCTAAGCACCGCGTATTGTGCCCGGACGTTCAAGACTTGCTGGCAGCAAAAAAATGTCTTTGATTCATCAGAAAGATTTAGAGAAAGCTGCTGTCTCGCCAACCTCCGCTCCTCGGACTCACTTGCCGGGGCCTACCCCAAAGTTGTGAAATAAAAGGATCCTGGAATACCGGAAGATTATGAACGCGGTGATTTTTGAAACATTCGGGGTCCTCGAAGGCCGGGCGAGCGTCTGCTGATCTTTCCGAGCGTGATGGACCACTTTCAAGCGTTCCATCAAACGCGTACTGTTTTTGAAACCGGCCATGTTGATTTTTATAGTTCAAGCTATCAGTATTGATACCCCCGCCGGTAGAACATTTCTGTGGAGTATCCTCGTGTTCAACGTAGAATCATAATATGAAGATTTTGATCTCCACCACATCGGTGTAACTAACCCCAAGTCAGCCTTTTCAATAGAAGCTCGAGGTGGACCTGCAGCCCGGCATTATGGCCCTCCTTCCCTGGTAACTGCAACGGCGCTCGGCCTCAGCCGTGTGTTCCCCATTAAGTGTAATGTTACCCCAAGTCCTATAAAAAAGGCTGTTTTCTGACCTCAACCCTCGCGGTGTCATTCGATTTATTTCGCAGAACCTCCTTTTCCCGATACCTCCCAGAACTTCCCATAACCATGCATTTTGCTCCAATGCTTGCTGTATTCGTTCTATGCCTACTGAAAGTGCAACCTGCCACATCCAAAGGTACAACCCATGCTCCACTGTCTAGTGTAGTTCGTTCCTGACTCAACGTTTCGCAGCGATTTCGTTGGACGCACGCACCCCCTTGGGTGGCTTCGGCTACGTTCACGGCTACACGAATGAGGACGTGACGGAGGAGGGCTCCCCAACCGGTACGGCCTGTGTCGTGATGTCTAACTCGTCCCTGACTCGACGGTTCGCCGTGCCCGCTTCCATCTTTCTTACCACCCTACTCGACAGACGAAGAAATGGAGAAACGTACCCCCTTGGGTGGCTTCGGCTACGTTCACGGCTACACGAATGAGGACGTGACGGAGGCGGGCTCCCCAACCGGTACGACGTGTGTCGTGATGTCTAACTCGTCCCTGACTCGACGTTTCGCCGTGCCCACTTCCATCTTTCTTACCGCCCCTCCTCGACAGACGAAGAAATGGAGAAGCGTGCTCCCTTGGGTGGCTTCGGCTACGTTTACGGCTACACGAATGAGGACGTGACGGAGGGCTCCCCAATCGGTATGATTTGTGTCATAATGTCTAACTCGTCCCTGACTCGGCGTGTTTCAGCGGCTTCAGTGGAGGGACGTGCCCCCTTCGGACTTGCTGCCTAACTCATTCAGATTCATGTACCTATTGACCAATCGTGTTTTACGATCCAGTTAGGTATTATATACAATCCATGGTGTACTCCGAGTTGTCACCGTGCACTTTGAAAGTTCATTTCTTCACTGCACGATTCTTGGGGATAATTATTAATTACTACCCGAGTCCATTTCGTTTTACTCCGGTAAATCAACGCTCAACGCTGCTTCCCACGCTTGGCATCTGCGCGTAAAGCATGTCGCGCCAAAGCCTCGGCTTCCTTCTCCTCAGACGACTCCACAGCGCCTGAAGTTTCAAATCCTTATTTTTTGATCAAGCCTTCGACTCGAGTGAATTTTGTTCGGGCGCTTCGGGTGTTTGAGACGGCGTCCACGAAAGAGTCTAGCTGACATTAGTCACCAGATGGCAGAGCCTCCAGGTAAGTTGGATAAATATGGTATGTATCAGCAACCTTCTCCTGTTCACACCTTCAGTGCCATTAGTGTTGCAGAGGCGTAGGTTATTTAATACGATCAGATGGGTATGCAGAATCTTACTCAAAATCAACTTAGCATCGTCGCAAGTTGATCACAGGTCAAAACTAGGAACGTAGTCGAACAGATTTTGACTTCAGGTCATTAGACACTGGCAGTGACAGGTAGTACCTCCGAATGCGGCAACTTGAAGTCGCAGCTTCATGAGTCAGAGAACCAAAGCAGCGAGCATAGGTCTGAGACAGTAACACATGTTGAACAAAAATGTCAGGTCTTTAGACCAGCCAAAGACCAGCGGAGTTCGTATAGACCCTTGGTACTGTAGCAGCACACTTAATGGGTCACGGCTGATGGGAATGCGGCGGGCCCCCCATGCATCGATGGTTAGCCTCCGTCTGACCGGCGTCGACGGGCGAGATATGGTTTCGTCTAGCGCCAGGCTAGAGGTCAAAAAAGGTCAGGAGGATCGTATATTCTAGAATGTTTCAATAATCCGGGCGTTCGAACAATAAAGATATTATCTTCATGATAAATATATATATATATGTATATATTTCGCGGTCCGTCCCCTTGTTTTCGGGAGTAAGAAAGTCATCATCTCTATCTTGTTTCCCAATTTTCAGGAATTCCTCGGCAAATGGATCCGAATGGCGGAGACTGTTCAAAAGGTCACGGACAGACCCTCAGAGATATATACAAGTGAGTTTTCCTTAGACTCTTCTTAGCTGCAGCATAAGTTCTGGGATAAGGAATTCACCGAGAAACGGCCATCAGGCTCCACTAACGGAGCAAGGGCGTGGAGATTGTCTGACTGAACTCCAACCGATACACTCAACAAGAGGTGCTGCTGCCAGATTTAAGTCTTGAGTGTTCAGATGCAAGACACGGTGCTGCGTCTCCATATAGTGGGGATAGCGTTGTTACTTATCTTAACCTTGATTTTTCGGCTATAACACCGTATGAATCGAGATGTTGCAACTTGCGAGATTTGAAGGATGAATCAGCGGGAAACAATGGCGCTGTGTGCTCGAGGCACCAAGTCGCGGACCGTCTCTCCGAATACGACACAAATAAGTGAGGTCGCCTTCAAAGCGCGTTAAACACAGCATCCCATTTCAGCAATCCCCCTGTCTGTACTCGAAAATGGTCCGATTCCCAACTCCGAGCACGTTAGACATTGCCTGGACGGGGCTCCTGGCCAGCATCAGCCTCAACCTATCCGCCATCTACGTCTTCCGCGGCCGGCCAGACTCCTGTGCACGCACCTCAACAGACGACAGCCGTTTCAGTAGGTTTCGCAGTCTAATACATGTTTCTCCTAGTGACCCGATGTTCTCAGGCTACCGTGGCGACGATTACCCGCGCGAGCTGCCGCTTCACGTACCGCTGGTGGCACTGAAGATAGAGGACAGCGAGAGATACGGCCTCTCCGACTTTGACGCAAATGGCGACTAGCGCAGTACCGACCTGTTCCCGCACGGAAATGGGTTTGTTCAGCTAGGACCAGACGGTGGGCGCCTTGCAATCATATTCATCTGTGGTACCTTATATATCCCTCTGGGTCCCTGCAGGTCGAACCTTTGGTATTTCAAAACAGCTAGTGCTTTCATATTTCTGATGAGTGTTATGCCGCAGGTGTTGCAATGTTCCACCAGATGCACTGTCTGCAGGTTCTCAGGAACACAATCGTGCATGGCGGCCCTGTCGCAAAAATCTGATTTGCCATATAGCCAAAGATAGCCCCATTCTGAATCTTATAGGCCAAGCCAGCAAGATTACAGGGGTTATAAGTACCTATGCGGCGTTATAAGTACCTTATAAGTATCTATTTTATTTATAAGCCCAGTAATCTTACCGGCTTGGCCTATAAGGTTCAGAATGGGGCTATCTTGGGCTATATGGCAAATCGGATTTTTGCGACATGTGTGCGTGTCGCAATGGTTGCGACAGCTCAGGACTGGCACTTTCATTTTACTTTTTTTTAGTGGCCGTGACTCTAGCTGTCCTGTGTGCGTGTCGCAATGGTTGCGACAGCTCAGGACTGGCACTATCACTTTACTTTTTTTAGTGGCGCCGTGACTCTAGCTGTCCTGTGTGCGTGTCGCAATGGTTGCGACAGCTCAGGACTGACACTATCACTTTTTATTTATTTTAGTGGCCGTGACTCTAGCTGTCCTGTGTGCGTGTCGCAATGGTTGCGACAGCTCAGGACTGACACTATCACTTTTCTTTTTTTTTTAGTGGCCGTGACTCTAGCTGTCCCAATCCTGTGTGCGTGTCGCAATGGTTGCGACAGCTCAGGACTGACCAGCTCAGGACTGACACTATTACTTTACTTTTTTTTAGTGGCGGTGACTCTAGCTGTCCTCTGTGCGTGTCGCAATGGTTGCGACAGCTCAGGACTGGCACTTTTACTTTACTTTTTTTTAGTGGCGGTGACTCTAGCTGTCCTGTGTGCGTGTCGCAATGGTTGCGACAGCTCAGGACTGGCACTTTCAATTTACTTTTTTTTAGTGGCGGTGACTCTAGCTGTCCTCTGTGCGTGTCGCAATGGTTGCGACAGCTCAGAACTGGCACTTTCACTTTACTTTTTTTCAGTGGCGGTGACTCTGGCTGTCCTGCGTGCGTGTCGCAATGGTTGCGACAGCTCAGGACTGGCACTTTCACTTTACTTTTTCTTAGTGGCGGTGACTCTGGCTGTCTTGCGCGAGTGTCGCAATGGTTGCGACGGCTCAGGACTGGCACTATCACCTTTCTTTTTTTAGTGGCTGTGACTCTAGCTGTCCTGCGTGCGTGTCGCAATGGTTGCGACAGCTCAGGACTGGCACTTTCACTTTACTTTTTTTTTAGCGGCAGTGGCTCTAGCTGTCCCGCGTGCGTGTCGCAATGGTTGCGACAGCTCAGGACTGGCACTTTCACTTTACTTTTTTTCAGTGGCGGTGACTCTGGCTGTCCTGCGTGCGTGTCGCAATGGTTGCGACAGCTCAGGACTGGCACTTTCACTTTAATTCGATTGTAATCATTAATTCCCGTGGCAGCAAATAAATTCATGGATTCAAGTTCACTGTTCTCTGCATGCAGTTCCCTCATCCGCGACCTCCCTCCTCGTTCTTTCTTTATAGCTCGCGGTGCGTCTCCCTCCCACTTCTTTCGATTGGACGGCTATTAACTGGTACCCCTGCTTACTCCTCTCTTTCAATTTATCTTCACGCCCACTTGAATTCGTGACAACGTTCCTCACTGACATTGTCAAGATTCAAATTTTCTGTTCAAATGCTTTGAGAGATCCTATCTCTCCGGCGAAGTTCGGAAGAACTGAACCTTGAAGATGAAAGTCAGCTGTAAGTAAATTAGAAAGAATTCAGAGCCAAGGGCCCAGAGGGGTGAAGCTGAACGAGTTTGCCTCTGTACCTAAAGTGTTCTCATTAAGGCCTGGGTATTTTGGTTCGAGTAGAAAGTGATGTTCAAAGTAGAACAGTGTTGAAGCACCTTCTCAAACATCTATTTCAAAACCGCTTCTTCGTTCAACTGATGGTTTCGTCCAGGCTTTTTCCCCGGCAAATATATTAGTCCACCAATGATGTTAAGACGCTGAGCTGAAGTGGTGGAAAAGGCCACCGGTATTTGGAGTGGTGTTCAATAGCCATAGTTCAACTCCATACTTCTTATTCCCTCGCCACAACCGATAGTTGTGGCTGATATTGAACACCGAAAGACTTGATGCTAGTGCTAGCAATTTTGGTCATTCAGCGGATTTTATTGAGTCAGCCTGTACAGGTAAATCACTGGTTCTGTCTGCACCGATTTGATACTTCCGAGGGCTGGATTACCTGAAGAGTTTTTGGAGCATGGATGAAATTGAGGATCATGCTGCGCATCTTGCTAAAGGACGCCGACTCTATCAGAAGCACCGCAGCCAGCTCTCCATTTCATTTATTTGTTGACATTGAATGATGATCTTTTGATCTTTTATCCCAATTCAGAACGCGTTCAATGGCACAGAGCGGTTCAGGCAGGAGAGAAATGTAAAAATGCACTATTTCATTCCTATCGTGGTGGTATCCGCGGCAGGCGGGCCAATTTGTTTTTCCACTTTCAAGCTGTGCTTCCACTGTTCCAGGGACAAAAAATGCCCATCAGGTATTTTAAAACTTACCTGAGTCCGAACTGCTCGATTGATTCGAGTAGAGAGAGGGATAGAAAGAATGGTACTCAATACAATTGACCTAATTAGCAACACCTGTTGTTCTGAGTGACGACCTTGCTTCAGGTGAGTTTTTCTTCAATTAGAAAAGTGATTTTCCAGCCGGCTGAATGAGGAATAATAACGCTAACAAACGTGCCAACGACCTCACTTCCTGAAAAGCGGAAAATGAGAATGGGCAAGGAATATTTAGTGAACAGAGATTTGAGGGTTCAACATAGTTCGAGTTTGGAGAGCGGAGTTGGATTTGAAGAGGCGGGCAACTTGAAAAATACCGCCGCGGCTTGAAGGAAAGCTGATAGCAGTGGCAACCGCAGCTTGAGGTCTTGCTTTCTAAAAGTCCAAAACTTGAATGGCGCTCTTGAACTTTCAAGTTGAGCAACGGAGAGTGAGAACACGGGGCGCGTCATCGCAGTTCTTTTAAAGGATGTCGCCACGTCTGGCCACGTCGTACTAAGGATGAATCATGAAGAGAGCTCGTGAGTCGCAAATCAGAAGATGTCTGCGATGGCCGAGCGGAGTTTAAAGGCTTCAGACAGACGTAATTTATAAAAAGTAGAATAGAATTTACATATCCATACCCAAACTGAAACTAATAAATGTACTCGGTAACTGAGTAATGCTCGTCCCGACACGCCCCATGCCCTCGCCGCCAGTATCCTTCCCCTTACCGCCGCTCGACCTGGCCAAAAAACGGAGGGATTGGCGGCGCACGGTGCGATGTCAAATCCCAGGGCACCCGGCGTCTGCTGCGCGTCGTCCCTCGATCGCGCTGTTTGTCGTGGCGCCGCGGGGTCGTCCGCGCAGGTCTCGACGACCGAGCGCAGCAGGAGGGTGCTGGGGGAGCGCGCGGGCTGCGCTTCCCCACCGTATTATCCGTGTGCTGCGGATGCGGGCGGCAGGACGCGGCGTACCGGCCGTGCGGGGCGGGTGTCGTAGTCGCCGCCTCGCGGGAGTGCGGCGGCGCCGAAACATCCCCGCCTCGCGGGATCTCAGCGGTTTATGCGGCGGGTGGACGGGCGAGGAATGTGGCGGGGGTGGGGGCTGCGAATGCCGCGGGGAATGGCTGCCGTCGGTGCTGGGCACGCCGGTGGTGCGGTGTGTGGTCTTGGGAATGCGTCCAAGCGCAGAGCACCGAAGATGCGTACTCTGGGCGCGCGAGGAGGCGATGAACGAGTCGTTTGCGATGGGGAACGGCCACCGCAGTTGCTGGGCATGCGGGAGATGCTGGTTGTGGGACTGAGGGGCGCGGCAGGGCCATGCTTCAAGCGACGGGGGCGGGATTCTGCAGAAGAAGATCGCACCGCGAAAATAGGCGCACGCCGTGGGCGCTGGGTACAGCGCCCTGATTTGTGTGCGCGGCGTGGTGGGGATGGCCGCGGTGCTCGGGGAGGCGACGAGCGAGGCGTCGGCGAAGGAGAATATCCGCAGGGGCGTGTCGTGTTGGCATGCGCCCGAGCGCGGCGGCGAGGGTGGGTCCTTAACAATGATAAAGGCGGCCCACGCAACGAGGGACGGCAGTCGCGGGCGCGGCGCATGCGGTTGGTGGTGCGCGTCGTGATTCGCGCTACACGACGGGTGTGGGCTTCGACCCGCGGGGTGGGTTAGGCGCGGGGTGCGCGGGGACGCGATGGAGGTGACGTCTGCGGGGAGGAATGCCAGCGTCGCATGCGCTGCGCGCGCGGCTGGTGCGGGATGGGCTACGGTGTACACCGAGGTAGTGTCGAGCGTGTGGGTGTGGCACAGCGTCAACGTCGGGGACGATATAGCGCGTTTGGGGCGACGTCGTAGTCGCGCGCGTAGTGCGCTAGGCGTCGCGACACATGGCGTAGACTGCCCTGCAGCGCGGCGGGGACCAAATAGGAGCGGGGAGCAAGGGGGCTAGGCAATCGTATGCGGGGTGGCATGGCGGGAGGTCGTCGGCAGTGCTAGACGAGGCTTTCTTGCTGCTTAAGATGCGGACGGGTGCGCGCGCGGGCAGGATGCCTAACGAGGACGTCAGTAAAAGGAGAGAAAGAAGGAGAAACACGAAACGGGGAAAGGGATATAGACGAGAAAGAGAACGGAAGAGAGCGGGAAGGGAACCCCAGCACAATGAGCCTAGATCGGAGTTATGGACGCAAGCGCGTCGGTGGCGGGGGGTGCAGACATTCCAGTGTCGCGAGGGACAAGTTCTACAGCAGCTAACGGGACCGATGTCAGCATTGTGGTAGGCATCGGTGAGGTTGGAGGAGGTGGTGGGAGTGGAGAGACGACGTGGCGGTGTTGATTGCCACGGATCACTTTGGGCTGGCTACCTTGAAGGGCTGCAAATCACATATGGTAACGGCACGTACACACTGAATTCCTACATCGAGTGACTATACATACTTCTTCACCAACTCCTCCACCTTCTGAACACCACCCGAATCCCAGCCACGCCCTTCAACGAGCGCGCGAACCTGCTTGTGGATGTCGTGCTGGGATGTTGAATTGTAATACGCCTCAAATGCGTCCCGAAGTTCCTGCCAGGACACAGTACCCATCAATTTGAACTGGAGCGTGATGTCGAATAGCTGGTGGAGCACTAGTATCAGGTCCACCGTATACGCTATGAGGACTCGCCGGACGTTGGGGCTGTAAACAGGTAAAAAGAGTGTCGAGACAGAGCTGAGCCATACGGACACATTTTTCAGGGGGCATTTCAGCATCCAGGACACGAAAAGATATGTCAAGCCCAGGATAGCGACTGGAGGGGCGACAGCCGCTGATGCGGCAGTGCATAAAGCGACAAAGTCCTTGATTTTCTCGATGTCTGGTGGGGAGCTGGATCAGTGATCAAAATGAGATGTCAACCTTAAAATGTGAATTGAAGCGTACGAAGTTATGTGACCTTCGTCTTCCTGCATCTCCTGGACAAGAGATAGCATCAAGTGCTTAAATTCCTCGCCTTTCAGGACCTAATAGAAGGACACTCGTTCATTTCTCGCTTCCGGACTAGGGAACTGCACCGGACCCACCGTATCTGGATCCCTGAAGTTCCAGCATGCGATAATGTCTCTATGAACTTTGAAGAGACAATTGTGAAGTAGATCGTTTCCAACGCTGGGAATAGTCCCGCTCAAAGCGCGCCAAAAATCTTCGACGGGATGAGATCAGGAGGACCGGTAAAGCACGATTCGGGGTACTCACAAGCCATGCCTTTCCTGAATGGAGGAATTCATGATCGAAAGCGCGAGGAAGCAACGATTTCAACCTACTCAATCGAGACCTTGACTTTCAGGGATACATCGACTCTTTGCGCTGTAGCCCACATAATCCACACATCTTGAAGGTGCTTTTCCACAGTTTTACGAGTCATCTCGACAAGTTCCGAGATATTTATACCGCTCCTCTTCTTTCTCGGCACTAGTAAACAGGTTAGATCGTACGTAGAGGATTTATGTGGGCGCACCCGCAACATTGATGTAGGGAGGCATATCGATGTTCAGACGCTCCACGGCCTTTTTGAGTGATTTTACAGAGTGGTCGAATTCAACCTCAGCCGTATCGTCGTTGACCTCCCTCGACTTCCGAATCAGCAAGTCGTACTGGGTAAACACAATAACGACGGGAACTGGGCAGGTTTACGAGCGTGTCACTTGGTGGAAGCGACTGACTCACTTTTACGTTCATGTGCAAGCTTAAGGAACGCTTCGTCGGCCGTCTCAAGGACGCGCGCTCCGGCAATTGGTGTGCAAATGCAAAGCCTGATTATGCGGCTCAGTTGGAGGTAAATGGGAAACAGCAGCCATCTCACCAGACCGCATGGAGTCGATCTTTTAGCTCCAAGCCGTCGTCGCTTTTCTCCAGCAAGAACTTGCGGACAACATTGAAAGTAGAGAGATCTGTGGGCTCGAAGCCCTTGGAATCATGGAGGACAAATAGAGGATTTGTCTTGGAGCCAATTTCCTGATGAATATTGGCATCCCCTGTTTCGTAGTCCGAGACTTTCTGGCCCACAAGTCATTTATGAAGCCCATGAGGTTCGAGCTCGGCACACACCGCATCGTTGACCTGGAATACGCAGTTGATGAGCGACGATTTCCCGGTGCCGGCCTACGCTGTTTCAATAATGGTCACAGGTCGCAGAAGCGAAATTCGGACTCCACCGACGGATACGATACGGAATCTGCGGAATCTTTCAGTTCGGAACTTCCCGATATTGGGTATCACTTGCCGTTTCACGACATTGAGAACTTCGCCAGTGGATTCTGCATGCATTATCTCAACTTTTTGGAGGGAGATTTGCAGTAGAGGAGGAAGGCAAGTGCGGACGTGGCGAATGGCCGATGGAATCGCAAAATGCAAGAGCGCCACTGGCACGCTGAAGCCGCGTGGTTGACTCACTTTCAGGTTCGCACAGGGTTGAGGGCATATTTCTAATTTTGTCCCGATGCAATGCGCCACCGCCAACCTGGAGCCGCATGTTGCCGTGCAGGTCCTCACGCATATGCCGACAGCCCTGTGGATCAGGTTCACAGGGTTGTCGGCATATGTCTGATTTTGTGCCCACTAGAGGCCTTCCAGAACCAGGAAAATGATGATGTCAATGTTATCGTCCATCCGTAGAGTGGGTAGGTAGGTAGGTAGGTAGGTAGGTAGGTAGCATTACACGGCACGGTCCAACTCATGAACGCCGGTTCCCAGGAATTGTCCCAGTGTACAGGCACTAGTACACTATCGTCCCTGGACCTCCCTGCACCCTGCTAATGTGGACTTGAGGCAGGTTGCACTTGTCGACAAGTGGGAGAGAGATGGAAGTAAAGCGGGATGCGGCGGAGATCGATCTTCATCACCGGCGCCATCAAGTAGATTTGATCGGACGAATTCTGTGACAAAGTGACCACCCTCTTCTTGCCTCCCTTCGTCCGTCTCCCCTCCTCCCTTCCCCCACTTTCCAACTAGTTCCTCGTCTTGAAACATGGACAAGGAGACATCTAAAGCCAGGCCCTTACCACCCGTTCAGTTCCGCGTTCTCATTGTTGGGAGGGCAAATGCGGGAAAGACGAGCATCCTGCAGCGAGTATGCCACACCACCGACAGTCCCAAGATTCATAAGCTTGATCCTACCTCCGAGGTGTGTACTTGTGCGGTGTGCGCATGCGGTAACGAACTTCTGTGTACAGCGGGGTGAGCACAACATCTCCGATGAGCTTGTGTTCACCAATCATCGTGGCTATGTGTTCCACGATTCTCGTGGATTCGAGAACGGGGATGAGGAACAGTTGAAGATAGTTCAAAATTTCGTTCGCGACAGATCACGACGGAAGAAATTAAATGAACGACTACATGCAATCTGGTACGTGCTCATTGTCATCATCTTCCCGTCTCACTTGGGTATTGGTCGAATGAAGGTTCTGCATCCCGACCGATAACCATCGCCCGGGCTTGGAAATCGCTTCTTTCAAAAAGATAGGCCCAGATGAGAAGGGTGAGCGTTGCATCTCTTTCATTGTTCTCCTTGACCAACCCGTCGGAGTACCTGTGATCGCAGTGTTCACGAAATATGAAGCCTTGCGCCACACAACGAAGTGTAAATTGCAAGATGATGATGAAGACGATGGCGACGAGGATCTGGAGGACAGGACCACCCGCGAAACCGAGAGGATTTTCGAGAAGGAATACTTGGGTAAGTTTGACAAAAGGCCGACATTCGTGCGACTGGAAGGTGAGCCGTCGAGTAAAATATGGTGTTCAACGCTAAGTAGTAGGCATGCATCAACCTGCGAACCGGTGTGACGATCTTATCAAGACCACGAAGGATGCCCTGAATGACGGGGTGGTCGCTCTGATGCTGTTGGCGGTTCAGAGGGAGAATCTGCAGCTCAATGTCCGAACTGGAGTGAGATGGCAAGTTATCCATTTCGGGACAGCAACATTTGAAAGCTTACTTTGTAATCAGGGCGGTGGATAAGCACGATGCCCATGATTCCATTGGACTGGTGGCGGAATGCTTGAGAGCGTTCCCATCCCTCTGGGTAAGTACAGGAGAGCGGGAAGCGGCAACACTGATCCGACGCCACGCGCGCCCCTTTTCAGTTTGTGAGTCCCCGCGCCCTCCCTTCCGCCGCGCCGCCGCTGATCCGACGCCGCGCGCGCCCCTTTTCAGGACGTGAGTCCCCGCGCCCTCCCTTCCGCCGCGCCGCCGCTGATCCGACGCCGCGCGCGCCCCTTTTCAGGACGTGAGTCCCCGCGCCCTCCCTTCCGCCGCGCCGCCGCTGATCCGACGCCGCGCGCGCCCCTTTTCAGCTCGTGAGTCCCCGCGCCCTCCCTTCCGCCGCGCCGCCGCTGATCCGACGCCGCGCGCGCCCCTTTTCAGTTTGTGAGTCCCCGCGCCCTCCCTTCCGCCGCGCCGCCGCTGATCCGACGCCGCGCGCGCCCCTTTTCAGCGAGTGAGTCCCCGCGCCCTCCCTTCCGCCGCGCCGCCGCTGATCCGACGCCGCGCGCGCCCCTTTTCAGCGAGTGAGTCCCCGCGCCCTCCCTTCCGCCGCGCCGCCGCTGATCCGACGCCGCGCGCGCCCCTTTTCAGCGAGTGAGTCCCCGCGCCCTCCCTTCCGCCGCGCCGCCGCTGATCCGACGCCGCGCGCGCCCCTTTGCAGGACGTGAGTCCCCGCGCCCTCCCTTCCGCCGCGCCGCCGCTGATCCGACGCCGCGCGCGCCCCTTTTCAGGACGTGAGTCCCCGCGCCCTCCCTTCCGCCGCGCCGCCGCTGATCCGACGCCGCGCGCGCCCCTTTTCAGGACGTGAGTCCCCGCGCCCTCCCTTCCGCCGCGCCGCCGCTGATCCGACGCCGCGCGCGCCCCTTTTCAGGACGTGAGTCCCCGCGCCCTCCCTTCCGCCGCGCCGCCGCTGATCCGACGCCGCGCGCGCCCCTTTTCAGCTCGTGAGTCCCCGCGCCCTCCCTTCCGCCGCGCCGCCGCTGATCCGACGCCGCGCGCGCCCCTTTTCAGCGAGTGAGTCCCCGCGCCCTCCCTTCCGCCGCGCCGCCGCTGATCCGACGCCGCGCGCGCCCCTTTTCAGCGAGTGAGTCCCCGCGCCCCGCTGACAATCAATCTTTCCCCAATCTTAGGCCAATGATATAGGTCCGGTTCCTTCAGGTTGTGCAGGAGGTCTTATGTAGGATAACACTCAAGTTGCAGGATATTCGATTCTCCACATCATTACTTACATCAGTCAACACGAGAAAAGTGCGATGAAAAGATAGTGGGCTCCAATTCCTCAGATATTACGGTGGATGGGATCTTCCCAGCCCTATATATAGATCACCGGTACCTAACTTATATCACCTGGTCGGACAATTTCATTATAGGGCGCCCTTAGCACGCCAGAAATTTACGCAAGTGGTGCCTGTTGAACTTCTGAATCAAATTTATTGATGCACGATCTTTTGAGCGCACCCCGAAGTTACAGGGTGAGGCAGGAAAAGGTGAGGAGCAGCAAGTTAGTGACCGAATGCATCAAAGGCTCGCGTCAACTCAGCTATATGTTGCCGTGGAAGAAGAGCATACACAGCCAGAGCTTCATATCAGCCCAGGTCATCCGTCCTGTTCATCGCCGCGGTTAACGACCAAAATGGCCTGGGACTAATTTTGATCAAACGTAGCACATAATTTGAAACTAGTCTTCAATTTGAAATTTAAAACAGCTCTGGCTACCTATATGTCCCACCAACTCCGCCTTCTTAGGCGGGGAGTAGGGGGGGGGGGGGGGTGGCCGCCTAACAAGACGCGATTTTAGCGATTTACCGTCCACGAAAATATCCGTGGATAGCGCTAACATTTAGCAGTGAAACCAACCACGAAATCCACGAAAACAGTAGGCAATGGGGACTTTGACATATGGGGGGGGGGGGGGGTTAGTCTACCGACCACGAAATCCGCGAATAGCACCGGGGAAATTGGGAAATGCTAGGGGTAGCCTTCTGCCTACCATGAATACCATGAATAAATATGTGGTTCTAATGGATCTTAAAAATGTAACGACACCGCCCACTAGTACCACCAATACCTCCGCGCGATATCCTTACCATCCACCAATACCATGAATATTCTCAGCCAGGACCTTGCACTGGAGGGATATTGCACACCGCCCACCAATACCATGAATATTTATGCACACTTGCTTCACCAAGAAATTATGTATATTGTGCAAAGCAATACAAGAGATGTGCGTAGGTAGTGTTCGTTTCTTCAAAAAAAAAAAGCCGCTGCTCCGAAGGTATGTGTGACAGGGTGGTGGAGGGTGGAGCGACTGACCGAGGGGGAACTATCCCGTCTTCCTGGACTTGCCTTTGGGGAGGATGGAGCCCAAACTCTCCTTCACATTCCATCCTCCCTCTGCATCCTTCTGAACCCCGCGCGGCGGCCCGACCTTCCTCACCTTGGGAGGCGGTGATTTCGTCCACTCTGCGTCGTCGTCGTTGGACGCCTTGCGCTTGGCCGGGTGCGATGAAGGGCCCGTCTCTACTGCGGCCGACAACCTTGTCTTGCGACGTAGCGGGCCGTCGTCATCGTCCTCCCGCCGCCTCTTCAGACCCTTCTTCACTGCCACAGGCTCCTTCTCCTGCACCTCCTCCTCGGCCCCGCTGTCGACAAACTCTGCGGAGATGGCGGCCTTCTTCTTCGTCGACGTGCGAGCAGGCTTGCCTGCGACGGACTTGGCGGCAGTTTTCGCGGTTTTGGTGGGCGGCGCCGCAACGGGTTTCTCCGACTTTGCGGCGGGTTTCGAGGGCTTTGCGGCGGACTTCGAGGACTTGGCAGGGGGCTTCGAGGACTTGGCGGCGGTGGGCTTCTTCCCCTTCTTCCCCTTCCTCTCAGGCATCGTCACCTCCTCTTCCTCCTCCTCCTCCTCCTCCTCCTCCTCCTCCTCCTCCTCCTCGACCCTCTTTACCTTGCCGTTGGCCCTCCCCTTGGCCTTTGGCTTCGCGGCAACACCCTTCCCCCTCCCCCTAGCCACAGCTTTGAGAAAGAGGGGCATCTCCTCTTCCTCCTCTTCCTCCTCGCCGTCGCCGATGTCAGTGCCATCCCCGGCATCCTTCTCCTCGCCATCGTTGGCGCCCGTGCCATCCCTGCCATCCTTCGCCTCGACATCGTCGCCCTCACCATCTCCCTCCGTCCCACTCGATTCGGCCTCGTCACTGCCGCTGTCCGACGCCTTGGCTGCCTTCTTCCTGCGTGGGCTCGCCGACTTCCTCTGGATACCAGCGTCTGCACGCCGCTTTCCCGGTACTGCTCCTTCCCTTTCGCCGACAATTTGACCCAGCGGATCGTCCCGTCCTCCCAGCCGTTGAACAGGCGTCGCATCCGCCCGATACCACCGAGGCTCGACAAGTTCGCCATTGGGATGTCGTCCGGCCAGCCCTTGATCATGTAGCCGCGCCCCAGTACAATGGCATTGCTGTAGTCGGCATAGTTCATACGTATGGGCTCCCCGGCGATTGCGTCTACAATAAAATACTTAGTACTGGTACACCTCTTAAATAAAATTTAAAACAAAGACAACTCACGGAGACCACTGGTTATCTTCTCGGACAGCCGGCCTTTGATTTCCGATGATTGCACCTCTTCTTTTCCATGCGCCTTGCCTGAGGTTAGACGTTAGCAGTTACATGATTACGGGGAAAAAAACTTACGGTATTTCTTCTTTGCCTGCGACACGGACCACTGCTCCAGCTGCAGGACCATGTCGATTCCCGTTATGTCGTGCACCTGCTTCAGGTACTCCATTGCGCCTCCAGACCCATAAAATTGCGGCATCGACTTGTCGGTAAGGTGAGTGCGCGAGACGAACAACATCCCCACGGCACCCGTACGGTCATAAAGTAAGCTGATCTATGAGGCGAGGTGCCAGTCAGCCGTGTCATTGCGGGGGAAACTTGGGCAACATTACATACCTGATCTATGAGAAACTCCTCTGCAGCGGCCGCATTGGAGGCCCGGGTGCCCGCCTTCTTTGCCAAGTTGTATTCGTGGAGCTCCTGGATGTACTGCTCGACCTTCTCTTCCGACAGCTTGCGGTACTTCGACTGCGCAGCCTTGACTTTTCCACTGTTTTTAATCCTGGCAAAGCTAACAAGGGTTAGAAATATTCGAAAAAAAATGGTCCCTACCATTTTCGAGGTCTGGGAATCCAACGGTCAAGTCCCCGAAACCATCCGAGTAGCCGGTGGATTTCTGGCACTTGATCTCCCCAAATTATTCACGGTTTTTTAATCCTGGGAAGGCCAATAAAATCTCGAATATTTGGAAGTAAATGCTCCCTAGTTTAGTTTTGGTCTAGGAATCCATTGGTGTCGTCGTTTGAAGGATCTGAGAAGGCCCTGATCCTATGGCACATCATTTTGTCGACTTTTTCAGTGTTTCTTATTGTGGCAAGGTCAATAATGTCTTGCATACTTTGAAGTAAATGCTCCCTAACATAATTTTGGTCTAGGAATCCATAGACCTGGTCGCTGGAACGATCTGACAAGGCCCTGATTTTATGGCACATCATTTTCTCGGGTTTTAGTGTTTCTCATTGTGGCAAGGTCAATAAAATCCCGGACACTTTGAAGTAAATGCTCCCTAGCTTAATTTTGGTCTAGAAATCCAATGGTGTGGTCGCTGGAACGATCTGAGAAGGCCCTGAATTTATTGCACATCATTTTCTCCTGTTTTTCTGCTGTTTCTCATTGTGGCAAGCCCAATAGTGCCTCTAATAACATGAAAACGAGTGTCCCACCGTTTTATGGGTCTAGGAATCCATCGGCATGGTCGTTGGATTGACCGGAGACGTCCCTGATATTGTTTGGCATTATCTGCCCTACCTTCACCCTCTTTTTTGCCCTGGGAAGCCAACCAATCCCTCCAATGACCTGAAAAGAAGTGGACCACTGTTTTTTGGGTCTAGGTATCCATATGTGTGGTCGTTGGATCCATCCGAGCAACCCCTGAAAGTGAACCGACCCATCTCGGCCTTTTCTGCCGATGTTTGGCTGTATTTGGCAACGCCCTTATAAATATCGTCACGCTCGGCTAACGCACCTGTCAATCCCTTTGTTCTCGTACCACCACCATCGCGTCGTTGCCACCTACCACCACTGTCCTTGTTGGTGGCTAGGCCTGGATGCCACTGTCTGCAGCAGTGTCTCCTTGGTCCTAGCCCTTCTCCTGGATGGTGGCTGCTCAAGCCAGGTGGCTAAGGTGCGTCATCCTACATCTTTCCCTCTGGCTTATTTTTTTTTTTTTCAGGGCATGCCTGGGCCCGGGTTTAATTCTTTTTGTTTTTTGTTTTGTTTCCTCAGCGCGGATGTTAGCCGCCTCGAGATGTTCCACACAAGCTTTGCTTGTGCTGATTTCGCTGTCAATCCGGCGTTTGATTGGCAACCACAGGGATTCAGCCTTTCGAGGCTTTGATGTCTACGTGGGAGCTACAACGGTGACGTTGTTAAATATCGGGAATGGCGGCATTCCAAAAAACACCTTTTTTTTTCGGTTCTGGGGGCTCATTTTTTTGACGGTTTTGTTGGTTCTGGGGGCTCACTGTTTTGTCGGTTCTGGGGGCTCACTATTTTGTTGGTTCTGGGGGCTCACATTTCGCAATTGACTTTCTTTCCTTGTTCCAGTCGCTGCTCTCAACAACGTTGGTCTCATTTATTTTCTTTACAGTGCTGATTTATTTTATTTTGTCTCTACAGGGCTCTCTTTGCTTGCGTCTTGTCAACGTATGTCTCTTTTCTCTACAACGCTGATCTTTTTGTCTGTACAGGTCCAGCTTTGCTTGCGTATGTCTTTTTGGATCTACCTCTCTGCTTTCTTGTTGCCAACATTCACATTTGGTGCGTGTTTCTTTCTTTGAATTATTCTGCTGTCATTTACTCATTTCGGATTGCAGATCTTGGGCGTGATTTCATGTTGTATGTGTGGTACGTTTGTGGTTTGCTTCCCCGCGATGTGAAATGCGCATTGCATCGCGGGGGCGCAAACCACAGACATACTACATATACAACTGGGGGGGAAATCGTAATTAGTCTAAGATACATGTACAGTTGTATGAATAAAATTTCGCGGATGTATCTACTATCTACTATATAATATCAGGGTGCCAGACAAACGTCAATCATTTTCGCACGATCCCATCACGGATGACGGGCTTCTGACGTCACCGGATGAGCCCCTAACTCGGTGGACTGGATACGGAATGCTGCGGTGCTGTGCTGCTGCTCCGCACTTTAAGCGCGGAGCCACCAGCTGCTATCTGCGAGTCTGATCGAGATGCAGATCAATGGGCGGGCATCAGCTGTGAGACCCAAGCAAGACAGGATGGATATCCACGTTGATTCTGCTGCCGATCCACTATGGTTATCGTTGAATGTCAATTATGAATTTTCTTTCTGCGGTAGGAATTTTAGGCTCATAAAAAATGGGGAGTTGGGGGATGATCATGGGATGGGAGAGTCTGAGCTGGAGCTTATTCAGAGATACTGTCACAAATCTACAGCCAAATTGGTTGAAGGGGCTGCTGGGAGAGGTTCGGGAAACGCGAAGGATTAGAAGGTGGATCGGCCAGAATTTCTCTAAATTTCTGCCAGAGGTGAGAGTGCAAATGCAGCAAAACCTTTCAGTTCTGCAAAATAACCAAGATAACAAACAAGTAGAAAGGCTCAGAAAATGCAGAGCAGGCCAGGGTTTATTCTGTTACTGAATTTAATTGTGCTGATTGTGCAGTAAAAGAACAAATAGTCGTGCAGGGGAAATGTCACTGGTGATACTGGAAATGCACAGTCAAGGTGAATCACAAAAAAAAACTGGGACTTGAAGTAATCAGTAGCTTGAACCATGTGCAGCATTTTTGTTCGAAAAAATGATCTAATTCAACAGATAATTAGAGTGGACACAGTCAGGAACTGGCCATGGACAAAGTGTTGCAAGAAAGGAAAGACAGGAAGTTGTGCAAAGTCGGATGAGCAGCTGCTGGATGTGAAATTCCCACTGAGACAGGTGGGCTCGGATATAAATAAGCAGTAACTCAAGAAGAACTTCAGGCATGGCAGTTAGCAGCCAGAACAAGCTGGTATGCAACTCAAAACCAGCCTCAGACCGCTGCTCAACTGGGACGAGCAGAAAGATCCGGCAGTTCAGTGGGACAACCCGCTGCGAGACCGGAAAGATGGTGAGTTGTGCAACTAGAGATGAGAAATTGTTTGAGTGGAAAGTCTCACTGTCCCAGTCAGTAGCTGGAACACGCCGTTGCCCAAGTACAGAGTCAACCGAGCAGTTCGCCAAGGGGACGACAAGCTGTTACACAACACAACAGCTGAATGAATGAGTAATGGCTCAAGGGGAAATTTCACGGATGGCAGCATGAGCTGTTACAGAACCATGTTATAAACGACTGAGGAGCGGGGCAGGTACTCTGTCTCCAAAAAGCCAGGTTGAGTAGCTAACAGTTGGAGCAAGACATAGCTCAATCAAAACAGCCCGGGGTCGAGACTGTTGCACAATTTATTGGAACAAGCAGTTGCACAAACAAAAATTCACACTGAGGAGTTCACATCTGGGATGATTGGGGAGGGTACAAAATCACAGTTAAACTAGCCGATAAAGTTAACTGTTTCCCCGCGAATTTATTCGCGGGTAACTCTAGTTCTACTATATAATATCAGGGTGCCAGACAAACGTCAATTATTTTCGCACGATCCCATCACGGATGGCGCCGAGGCGGGTTCTGACGTCACCGGATGAGCCCCCTAACTCGGTGGACTGGATACGGAATGTTGAACATCAATTATGAATTTTTCTTTCTGCGGTAGGGATTTTAGGCTCATAAAATGGGGAGTTGGGGGATGATCATGGGACGGGAGCTGAGCTGGAGTTTATTCAGAGAGTGATACTGTCAAAAATCTACAGGCAAATTGGTTGAGGGGACTGCTGGGAGAGGTCCGGGAAACGCGAAGGATTAGAAGGTGGATGGGCCAGAATTTCTCTAAATTCTGCCAGAGGTGAGAGTATAAATGCAGCAAAACCTTTCAGTTTTGCAAGATAACCAAGGTGACATAACAAGTAGAAAGGCTCAGAACAGGCCATAGTTTATTCTGTTGCTGAATTTAATTGTGCTGATTGTGCAGTAGAAGAACAAATAGTCATGCAGGAAAAATGACACTGGCGATACTGGACATGCACAGTGAAGGTGAATCACAAAAAAAAAAAAAAAAACTCGGACTTGAAGAAATCAGTAGCTTGAACCATGTGCAGCATTTTTGTTAGAAAAAAATGATCTAATTCAACAGATAATTAGAGTGGACACACACTGCGTTCAGCGGGTCCCTAAACCCGTAAAAGTGTAGAACCTGTGAGACGGGTCTAGATCGGTCTAGATGACGTTTATGTACGCCTATTTACCTAGACCTGTCAAGTCGAGGCCGCCTAGACCTGGCATCAGCCGAGATCATCTGAGACAGGTCTATGTCCGCTTGTCGAGGGCGAGTCGAGAGGTGGCTGAGGAGGTGGCTACAACTGCCTAGCCACCTAGAAACACTGTGTCTAGTTGGCTAGACACAATTGGCCGTCTAGGCACCTAGACACGATCCAGTTCTAAGGGACCGCTGAACGCAGTGACAGTCAGGAACTGGCCATGGACAAACTGTTGCAAGAAAGGAAAGACAGGAAGTTGTGCAAAGTTGGATGAGCAGCTGCTGGATGCGAAATTCCCACTGAGACAGGTGGGCTCAGATATAAATAAGCAGTAACTCAAGAAGAACTTCAGGCACGGCAGTTGGCAGCCAGAACAAGCTGTTATGCAACTCAAAACCAGCCTCAGACCGTTGCTCAACTGGGACGAGCAGAAAGATCCGGCAGTTCAGTGGACAACCCGTCGCGAGACTGGAAAGATGGTGAGTTGTGCAACTGGGGATGAGAAATTGTTTGAGTAGAAAAGTCTCACTGTCCCAGTCAGTAGCTGGAACACACCATTGCCCAAGTACAGAGTCAACCGAGGAGTTCGCCAAGGGGACCAGCTGTTACACAACACAACAGCTGAATGAATGAGTAATGGCTCAAGGGGAAATTTCACGGATGGCAGCATGAGCTGTTACAGAACCATGTTATAAACGACTGAGGAGCGGGGCAGGTACTCTGCCCCCAAAAAGCCAGGTTGAGTAACTAACAGTTGGAGCGAGACATAGCTCAATCAAAACAGCTCGGGGTCAAGACTGTTCCACAATTGATTGAAACAAGCAGTTGCACAAACAAAAATTCACACTGAGGAATTCACATGTGGGATGATTGAGGAGGATACCAAATCATAGTTAAACTAGCCAATAAAGTTAACTATTTCCCCGCGAATTTATTCGCGGGTAACTCTAGTTGTACAGTATAATACATAACGTCGGTATGATGTATTGATGTATTGAGTGCGGATCCTTGAGATGCCGCCATCTGATTCAGAACCATTTTGGGAAGAGTATTGCGAAAATATTTTATTCCATCAACCTGAGAGTAGTTGCGTCTCATTTTTTTTGGCTAGATGGGTTCTATCGGATCCTATGAGATATGGATTCAAGTATCAGGGCTTGCCCATCGGTGGGAACCTTGCAATGTATTTTTCTTTGGAGGGTTTTCAGTTGGTTGAAGTGATATATCGAATTTTTTTCATTCCATCATACTGAGACTAGTTGCGTCTGATTTTTTTGCCTAGATGCGTTCTATGGGATCCTATGAGGCATGAATTTAAGTAGCAGGGTTTGCCCATGGGTGGGAACCTTGCAACGTATTTGTCTTTGGTGGGTTTTCTGTTCGTTGAACTAATATATCGTATTTCTTTATTCAATCACACTGAGAGTAGTTGCGTCACATTTTTTTGCCTAGATGGGTTCTATAGGATCCTATGAGGCATGGATTCAAGTATCAGGGCTTGCCAATTGGTGGGAATCTTGCAACGTATTTTTCTTTGGAGGGTTTTCTGTTGGTTGAACTTATATATCATATTTCTTTATTCAATCACACTGAGAGTAGTTGCGTCTCATTTTTTTGCCTAGATGGGTTCTATAGGATCCTATGAGGCATGGATTCAAGTATCAGGGCTTGCCCATTGGTGGGAACCTTGCAACGTATTTGTCTTTGGTGGGTTTTCTGTTGGTTGAACTAATATATTGAATTTCTTTATTCAATCACACTGAGAGTAGTTACTAGTTGCGTCTCATTTTTTTGGCTAGATGGGTTCTATAGGATCATATGAGATATGGATTCAAGTATCAGGGCTTGCCCATCGGTGGGAACCTTGCAATGTATTTGTCTTTGGTGGGTTTTCTGTTGGTTGAACTAATATATCGAATTTCTTTATTCAATCACACTGAGAGTAGTTGCGTCTCATTTTTTTGCCTAGATGGGGTCCATAGGATGCTATGAGATATGGATTCAAGTATCAGAGCTTGCCCATCGGTGGAAACCTTGCAATGTATTTTTCTTTGGAGGGTTTTCTGTTGGTTGAAGTGATATATCAAATTCTTTTTAATTCCATCATACTGAGAGTAGTTGTGTCTCATTTTTTTGCCTAGATGGGACGCCATGAGGCATGGATTCAAGTATCGGTGGGAACCTTGCAATGTATTTTTTTTTTGGAGGGTTTACGGTTGGCTGAACTGATATATCACTTTGGTATATAGAAAACAATATTACAATTGCTATGTATAATCTAATGACTCGCCGCAAAGTAGGCCAACATTGCCATGCTGTTAAATCTATACTTTGGATGCGGTGCAAGGAGCCAGTCCGCAAGGCTATTGACATTTTCCCATTCACCGTCTTTTGGCTGCAAGTGAACTGCAGCTTCCCCACGAATGCGGCGATTGTGGTGCATAGCAACCGCCATTGGTAGCACAAGGTTAGGATGGGTACAAGTGGCACCTCCCTTTTGGATTTTGGGATGGAGAATGTCACCTCCAAATGAAGCAATGTGACACTTGAAGCAAGCTCCACCCTTCTCGGGATAATGGATTGTTGCCTTGAGACGTCTGAATGTGGTGTATGGATCCCCATCCACCTTCCTCATTGAAGGACAGGAATCGGGTGAATGCGCACTCCTAGTGCAAAGCACAACCCACATGCTTTCCCCACACGGTCCAAGCATCCTTGCAGTATCGTTATGGCCTCTGGACGCTCACAGGCTTTCTTCCCAGTCTTCTCAACAGCAGCCAGGGTTGCACTTCCAAATGCCTCTTTCAGCTTGCGCTTCACACCCCGTTGGGAGGAAGGCCCAGTCCACACAAGGGAGGGATTCTCGGGATTCTCGATTACTGGCGTTGGGCCAGGTTTCACGCCCGCTGTACCATCTATAAGAATGAACTGCTCCTTATAGATTTGCGTTTGACTCACCGACTTTGCATATCTCACAGGGAAGCTCCCGCTGAAGATCGGTGCAAGAGCGCGCTGTACCATCCATGAATCCTGTCATCTGCCATGTGTAGCATTTCCTAGGCTCCCCGTGGACAAAGTCCCACATAAATTGCGTGCCAGCCAGATCATCGTTATCCTTGATTTCCCAGGGCTTGGTGCCCTTGCGTGAGATGCCAATGAAATTCCATGCTATTTGGCCATCGCGTCCCGCTCGTTCGGCCTGCTGTTTTAAAAATGGTGGCATTTCTGGGCAGGCCAATGTGGATTGTGAGCCGAACATGGGGATAGTCCATGCCTGCTGCAAGCGCTGTGGTACAAACCAGGCCGTCTTTTTCTCCAGAAATCATTTTTTGGTATCGTCCGCGTCTTTCTGTGTCTTCGATTGGATGAGCTGTAGAGTCTGCATGGTAGAAATCCAGCCCAAAGTCTCGCGCAACTGCCTTTCCATCCACCCATGAGTTCACAAAGATAAGGTAGTGGCTGTCCTTGTTCCATCTCTTGTTCTGCTTGCATGAGTTAACCACCCTGTGAGCAGCAATGAGCTGCTCTGTCCAAGTTTTGCAGGCGTCAGAAATGCGAGTTACAAGCTCGGGGCGGTCACTCGTGTTGGATATGCAGAGTGGGTTGACAAGGAAAAACTTCTCCGCAAGATAAGCTCGCGCAGATGGAGGAGCTGTAGCGCTCATGAGGACAACCTGAGTATCAAACCTACGCAGCTCGAAGGGATCTTGAAACGCAGGCGCGCGAAAATCCTCGTCCATGTAGTAGTGCTGGACTTCATCAAACACCCAGCGGTTCACAGGTCTCTGTGCATTGAGCTCAGATATCGCCGTCTTGAATGACTTCATTGCGGCCATATCCGAAGACACCAGAATCAAGTTGTGGCAGCCGTCCAAGTATGGCCTTTCCGCTCCCATCCACCGTTCATATGGAATTCCAAACCCTTGCAACCGCCTCTCCCAGTCGTCCATCAGGGATTTCAGTGGAAGGACAATCACGGTGTATGCGTTTTCAACACGCGAGGCCAAAACCGGCATGAGGGTTTTTCCACCACCTGTTTTGACAGCGAGAATCACATCTCGCTCCAAATCCAACAGGGCTTTCACGCCGTCATACTGCAGTTTATCCTTCCAACCCGCATCCGGACTATACAGCTCCTTGAGGCTGTCGAGCAAGTCTCTATAAGGCGTCGATGGCTCTAATAGATCTTCTTGGTCGTCTCTATAAGGGGGGGATGGACCTAATAGATCTTCGTCCTCGTCATCCACGAGTGTGAGGTCGACAATATCATCCATAGGACTGTCCTCGGACTGAGCAGGTGTAAGCATAGGCGACAAAGGAGCCGCCGCCGCTGTTGGGACAGGGACAGGGACAGGTGCGAGGAGGTGGGACAGCTGTTGTGCCCATGGCAATTGAGCTTGAGCTTGCTGAGCGGGTCTGGAATGTAAAGCCTGCTCCATCCTCTTGATCTGCGCAAGCATAGCCTCTTGGGATTTTTCCATGGCGCGCTGTGACTCCATCAAGTCGCTGAGCAGTTGCGATACACTTGGATCCACACCCTCTGGCACCTTGGATATTTTTTGGGGCTTCGGCTTCGAGTCTAGCACAACCCTAGAAAAATATTTCCTTATAGCATAGTAGTATGGCAGGGCAAGCCCACCAGGGACCACTTCAAGCAGTTTCTGCCACGAAACACTGCCTTCGAGGAACGCAAACATAACCTCGTCTGTGATGCCGAGGAGAGGATTGTGTGTGCGTCCATAATGCATGGGGTCAACTGCCTTGCCGTGCCCAGCCTGGAACACCTGCACCATGGATGCAATAGGGGTGCTCAATTGCTATCTCGTGGGCCCATCCCGTGGGTTTATTTGTCCCGAACAAATAGAATTCAAACTCCGCCATCCAAAAAGACTTTTTATAACAACGGTGCGGCCGCTAACGGTGCATATATCTTGCCCCAAAATCACATAACACATTCTAGAGTACTTTGGTAACATTTCTGGATAGATTTGATGTGTAGAAGCAGGTCTGGAGGTATGAATAACTGATGACTAGCTTTGCGCGCATAGTTTCGCGGATTCATTTCCAAATACCACTCAGAAAAATGTCCATTAGCTCATTAGAGCCTCTTCATGTTTTATAAGTGGTTTTGGAACTCCACTGAGAGCTAGTGTAGCTCTGGAAACGGCATAATACCGGGCGGAGTTTGAGTTCTATTTGTTCGGGACAAATAAACCCACGGGACGGGCCCACGAGATAGCAATTGAGCACCCCTAATGACTTCATCGTCCTCCTCGTCATCAACTGCGCTGCGACAGTGCTTGCGGCGGAATGCAGTGTTGATTTGCCGGAAGGGTTGGATGGTCATGTCCCAGCCCAACACCGGTGCAGTCCACTGAGCCATGAGAGCACTCAACTTGTCTGAAGTGAACTGCTTCCCAAAATTCATGAACAGTAAGTCCGCGTACATCCCCACAGTATCGGGTTCTCCTGGAAAAACCCTCGACGCGAGGAACTGTCATCTATAAGACACTGTCCCGCCTTATAGATTATTCCCACGTACCTGAGCAAATGGCCGCGCAAATGTGTGCAGCTGGATAAGCAAGTCCGCCACAAAGCCACTGGCAGCATGCGGAATGAATCTGTCCTTTTGCGCTGTGTTGGTGGTCTTGTCATACTGCCGAACGAGTGCCAGAAATTTTCCGACTCCCAAGGCATTGCGCAAGCGATACTGGGTGTTTTGCATGTGCAAGGAGGCAAGCTCGGTCCAACGAATCAATGCTCCCGGTGTGAGCTCGGTGTAGAGCATCAGAAGACCCTCGAACTCGGCCAGATCACAAAGCCAGGTCCGAGCGTAGTCCATGTTCAATTGAAGCTCGGCCACACCTGAAGCCTTGTACAGAAAATACCCTGCCAAATGAGGTTTCTTCTGCATAGCGTTAATGAACGAGTGCCTGTGTTCGGCAAAGGGGTTGAGAGGATTGGTAATAAATGAGTACCCGGGATTGGTGTTAGCCAGATTGTCAGACAACTCGCCATACTTGACGTGGAGGTCAAGGTTGAGCAGAATCCTATCCTCCCATAATTCCACAATCTCCGCCTCCAGTTTTCCCAAGACTTGCTGGAGCTGCTCGAGCGAAATCTTTTCTCCAAGGTATAGCATCTCCCTCCATGTTTCTCTGTCGGTCCAAATAATGCTCGGAGCCTCCATGGTTGTGTAGGCAAGAGTGGTTGCATAGTGGGTGAGGGAACGAAGGTGGTGGAATGTAGTGAGCTCATGCTCAATAACAAATGGCGCAATCATCTTGAATGCCTCCAATTGGTCTTTGCATCGACCGCTGTTGACCAGCTCATGAATCTCCTTGAGCATGCAAAGCTTGATTCCCCAACACAGTTTTGCAATTGGCCCTGTGGTTTTTTTAGGCCCTGTAAATTCACCTGTCTTTTCAAGGCTAGACAATGCCAAGAAGCACATGGTTGGATCATAAATCACGTGGTTTTCGGTAGCCTCCCACTGCGTCTTCCACAGCGCAAGCAGAAGTGGATGCAATTGCGTGCAAAGCTCCTCGGCATCGGTAAAGTCAACCACTGCCTGCACTGCACCCTTCAACTGCTCGCTGACCGGCATATGATAGTGCTCTGGCTCACGCAAGAGTGAAGCTAGCAAGGGCACAATCACATTGATATATTGTCCAAACATTTTGTCTTTTTGGTGGAAGGCATGCAGCGGTGTGTTGTTAATCCCGCTACAAATCTATAAGCAGGGGAGCGCCCTTATAGATAATGAGCACGCACTTTTTATCTGGATCTGCACTGTTCAACCGTTGCAAAACTACCTCGTTCGTCTGTTTGATGAGGTCGGTTGCAGTCCAAAAATAAGATGCAACAGCTTCTTGCAGCCACGGGAATTCATCGTCGGCAGGAACAGAGGCCAGCTGCCTCAACTCCTCGTCGTGTTCGCGGTAGGGGTGCAAATGCTCGGCCCAGCCATTGCGCAGCAGCCAAGGTGTGATCATTCGTGGGTTGGGGAGCTCCTCGGCACGGTAGTCCTTTGGGTCAAAGTCCACAACAAGGTCGAACAGAGATTTAGCCACCATGGACGGCTGCGTTAGAGGTGGTGGCTGCTGGGTTGGAGGTGGTGCACGCTCAGACTGCGTCAAGGCGGGGAAGGGGGAGGAAGACCGTGGGGTAGGAGGTTCATTGTTGTCGTCCGTAGGAGGAGGTTCAATGTCCAATTACTCCACCACCAAAAACTGAGCCTTGCAAACACCAGCATTTAGCACCTGGCTTGCCAAACCAGACCGTGTTTTCTTGTTTCCGTGTTGTTTGTCACGCATGTGCTTGTCAACGGCTTTCTTCCCGGCGATGTATGGGCAGCGGGGACAATCGTGCTGGTCATAGTTTATATGGATGCCGCTGAATGAACGGCGTGGCTCCATCCGTAGTTCAATCTTTGGGAAGTCCTCTCTAATTTTGAAACCATGTGTGCGCTGGATGATATGGTCACGGGCAGCGGAGTCTGCACCATTGTGGTCACGCCGAAGATGCATTAGGATGCCACTGTTGTCGTCCTTCGAATTGACCTGGGCCGAACCACATGGCAGACAAATGTACATGTTGAGTTCAGTATTGATTCCAACCCCAACGGAAGCCAGAACACTGGTTTGCACAAGATCCCCACGAACGTTCAGGGTGTGTGGTACTATAGCCATCTATAAGACAGGTTTCAGTGTTATAGATGAGTGCTCGAGTCTCAAACTAACTCGCTGCGATGCAGTTGGTATCTATATTAAGGACGAGGTTAGCCTTATAGAGACGATATAAATAGCCTCAACGTACCTGGGAAGCCATTGGTTATATAAGCAGAGCTGTAGGATAGGGAGATGGTGGGGGTTAAAGATCAGGAGAGGTCGAGTGGGCCTTGGCCTTATATACCTGTTACAAGGAACCTCAGTCACTATTGTGACCACGGTGATATCGGCGCTATGGCTTGCCGATCATTTGGTTGACTTTAATCATGTGACCGTCTCGTTCTTTCTTTCTTTCCACCACCATCTCTTTCTTGTCCTTGAATCTTGTGCTTCTACTACTCTGGTATTGGCTTCTAGATGTTCAGACATTTAGCTGGTCACAAGTGGTGGTGTTCTACCACCTATTTTGTTCTTTTGCCGCCTATTCTGTCTGGACCTGCTGCTCAATCTAAACTGCGCTCTCTGGATACAATGCCCTTGGTCTACAGCTCCTCTGATATACCACCCCCCTCTGTCTTATAATTTTTTTCCCTCCTGGCTAGATCTACAATGCCAATTTACATCCAATCCTCTATAACACCATTTTGCGTCTTATAGATGCCAAATCTCTTGTGTCTATTAGACGGATCTGGGGCTTATAGAAGACCAACTTTGGCACACAAATATTTTTGAAAACAGTCAATTCTCAGGGAATTCTGCGCACAAACTTTTTCACAGGGGCTATTTCTCGGGGAATTTAAAATCTTTGTGCGCAGGATTCTCTGGAAATGGCCATTTCCACGGAATTTTCATCTGTAAAACTATCTGGGACTTATAGATGGAATTCTGCGCACAAACTTTCTCACAGAGGCCATTTCTCGGGGAATCATGCGCACAAACCTTTTTGAGAGGACACCTGTTTCAAAAACCTTTGTGCGCATGATTCCCTGAGAAAGGGCCCTTTTTAAAACCTTTGTGCGCATGATTCCCTGGAAAAGGCCCTTTTTAAAACTTTTGTGCGCATAATTCCTTGGAAAATGGCCATTTCACTGAAATTTTCATCTATAAGACCATCTGGGACCTTATAGTTGGACAAACTTTTTCACAGAGGCCATTTATCGGGGAATCATGCGCACAAACTTTTTCAGAGAGGCCATTTCTCGAGGAATCATGCGCACAAACCTTTTTGAGAGGACACCTGTTTCAAAAACCTTTGTGCGCATGATTCCCTGGAAAAGGCCCTTTTTAAAACTTTTGTGCGCATAATTCCTTGGAAAATGGCCATTTCACTGAAATTTTCATCTATAAGACCATCTGGGACCTTATATATGGACAAACTTTTTCACAGAGGCCATTTATCGGGGAATCATGCGCACAAACTTTTTCAGAGAGGCCATTTCTCGAGGAATCATGCGCACAAACCTTTTTGAGAGGACACCTGTTTCAAAAACCTTTGTGCGCATGATTCCCTGGAAAAGGGCCCCTTTGAAAACTTTTGTGCGCATAATTCCTTGGAAAATGGCCATTTCACTGGAATTTTCATCTATAAGACCATCTGGGACCTTATATATGGACAAACTTTTTCACAGAGGCCATTTCTCGGGGAATCATGCGCACAAACTTTTTTCAAAAGGGTCTTTTCTCAAGGAATTATGCGCACAATTTGTGCGCATGATTCTTCAGAAATTGGCACTTGCTAAATCTATAAGTCAAAAAAAAGTCTATAGAGGCGGAATTGTGCGCACAATTCCAGGATAAGATAGATAGGCAGACCTTGGGCACAGAACGGACACCGTCAGAGGAGAAGGGTTTAAGCGGCGAACACGGAATCCGAGTGCCGGCCCACCCTCGAACAAAACAGCCGTTGATTAGGCTAGTTTGGACTCCAGCGTCGCAAGAAGACCTACGAGTGAGTGACAAAGGGCCTTGTAGACATTCTGGGATGCCAAGGCGACGTATTATCCAAAAGCTCGAGACTTCGAGAACAGAAAGAGGGCTGTCGACCAATATGCCGGTTAGTTTCCAGGACAAGATTTTGTGTCCGAGTCTTCGGCAGTTAACAAGGAGGGAAATCAACCCTTCTGCTCTGGATAATTTGGCCAATACAGACTGTAAATGCGTCGGCTGTCCCGAATTTCCTGGGGGGAAGATTTCAACGTTGATAAGGCAACAAAAATGCGTACTTTGAATGCTCCTATCAGTTAACCCTGAGGAAACAGAAGACATGGGAGCGAGACGGGGGCTAACACGAAACTAACGAAGATGTCAGGAACGAGTAAGCCGACATGACCCTCCGTAGGACCTAGAGTGGAGCAAAGGAACCATGATGATAGTCACTATAGAAAAAATCCCATCGGTTGGGCGTTGATGGACGGCGGAAGGGAGGGAAATGTTGTAAAGCCGTGGGTAGAGCCTTACACTGGAGTTCAAGGGGAGTCTTGACGTGTTTCAGGCCGCTTTGGTCGGGCTCCTTGCCGCGCAACCATAGCAAGAGGTAGGAAATACCCAGTCCTTGCACGAGGCGGAAGTCGACAGTTTTGTTTGATTCAGAGTTGTGGCGCTGGCCATTAAGATTGGGAACGAAGAAGTACAACCCCTGTTGGGATTCCGAAGGACGAAGAAGCGGGGAGGGAAATTTGTCGCCCGGGAACACGCGGCAAATAAGATGATCCAACGCAAGAACAGACGGCAGAGCTTAGTGGGCTTGAAACCGGGCGAATGTCTCCGGTTCTTCCTGCCAGCGCCGCCGCCGCAAGAGCTCAGCTAGAGAGAGGCATATCTAGGTAGAGTACCATTTTGCATGGTTGGTCAACGAGAGCCGGAGAATAAAGTGGTTTCAATCTAGTGACTTCGCGAGTTGCCCAAAACGCCACGAATAAGGGTACGGGGGGGGGGATATATTATACTCGCGAGGTCCACAACATGAACAACGAGTTTACAGAAGACAAACAAGCAGTACTATTAGGGTGTTTATCCTTCTAGAATTCTGCAAGATGTCAACTGAGCACAACACCATTCCAGGGGATCGATCACACAAGACGCTGGCATACTGTGACTGGCCGGCGATGACGCGGGACCTCCGGTTATAACCTCGTGGGACCTGACCACGAGCCAAAGGCGCAAGTGCACCCTCCTCCCAGGTAAAATTCCCCGGAATCCACCAGTCAGCAGCAAGCTGTCGTATGTCTTCCCTTTGCAGAGTGCATGCAAGACCACAAGTCAGCGTGTTCAACTTCCGAGGAAGGTCCACAGCCGACAATGAAACCAGTCTCGTGGCCTGAGAAAGGAGTTAAAATGAGTTGTAGCTTGCATTCTTGAGGTAAAGCAGCAGTTAAACAGCTGGGATGTCACCCTCGCAGCGTTGGCTCATGAACGAGGAGAATTGCGGTTGCATCGAAGATCTTCTTGGCCAGATTCCTGTCTCCGAGAAAAGGACAACTCGCAGGCAGCGTGACCCAACTCCAAGCATACGGTGTAGAAATCTGCATTGCACCTTTTCAAGAAGTTTGAGGCTTTTTAAATCCACGTCGAGGCATACATCACATCCAGATGTAAGATGCGTGTCCACTCGTGCCATATATAAGTTCCTAGTATCCCACACAGGTAACGCGCCAACGAAGCGGTCCAGCCCGTGGAGCGCATTCCCTATTTTTGTTGCCTTTTTTGCCTTGACTCTGTACTGTTCCCTCCAGATGTTTTTCGTGCCGGTTTCAAACCAGACACCCAGGTAAGGCGCTTTTTGAACTTGTTTAATTATATTTCCCCCCATGTTGAAACTTGGGTATGATTTTTGTCGTGCGCCGAAGATTTGATAGACACATTTGGTGATTGATGTCTCGCAGCCATTCTCGTCGGACCACATTTGAGACCCCGTGAGATGGCTTTGGAATCCCGCAGGTCCTCCCGATGTAGCGAGAATATCGTCGGCATGTTCTACATTTGTGATTCGCACACCATTCAGCTCGGAAACGTGGGTTGATGGGATAGGCATATGTCGTAATTCATACTGGGCGCTGCGACTTCTAAAATAGACACACCGTAATGGGCGAGCCGGATTTTCCGGCAGGGGGATAACAATAACTTTGTAATCCGTGAAATGCTCCATAAAAAATAAGGGGATAAGGAAAGTTTGTGTTGTCTTGCTAATGGGTGACTTCCCGTAAGATAAATTTAATCCACACAACGATCGGAGGGGTGCCAATGATGGGACCTGTCAGGTAAACCAAAAAATCTGTGTTTATTGGTTTCCCGTAAGAGCGTTTATGAGAGTTTTGGATTATTTTAATACCTGTCTGCTGCAAACAACACGCAAACAACGCGTCTCGACCAGATCTTCGACACATCGCACCAGAATGGACCCCGACACGTACTTCTACCTTCAGCACACACGCGAAATGGACGATGATGATTGCGACGACGAGCTGCAGCTTGCTGGGCTGGCATCGGCCATTTTTTTGCTCAAAACTGAGGAAGCACGCCAGCTGCGTATACAGCGCAGGAAGCCAAAAAGGCTGTACCTGTGTCGTTCCCAGCTCCTTCCCAATCCCCGTGCTGAGACGCCCTGGCAAGTTCTCGTTGCCAGCTGCAGTGATCGTGCATTTATAACCACAATGGGTTTTGATGTTGCGACGTTCTACGCTATCATCGATGCTGGTTTTGGTCTATCATGGCGCTCAACTCCCATTCCCCGTGGCGACGTATCCGCTACAGGAAACTCTCGCTTAGGCCGCCGGTCCCTGGATGCAGCCGGTGCTCTAGGGCTCATTCTTCATTATCTCTCGTCCACCATGCGCGAAATCAGCCTTCAACAAATCTTTGCTCTCATACCAACTAGCGTCTCACGCTACATCACTTTTGGACTCAGAATTCTTCTCGATGTTCTACGGAACATGCCCGATGCAGCCATTGAGTGGCCACAACATCGCGATGATTTCCAAGCATATAACAATCTGATTGTTGAGCGACACAATCGGTTGACCGGTGCATTTGCAAGTATCGATGGGCTGAATCTGCCTGTGGAAACCTCCGAGGACCAGGAGATCGAGAATGCGACCTATAATGGCTAGCTCTGTGAACACTTCGTCAGTTCTGTGTTGGTTTTCTCTCCGAAAGGTATGTCATCTTGTAGAAGTGCATAGACCCAAGTCTGATTCAGATTGTTAATCACAAAGGGACTATTATTGCAGCCAATCTCAATGCCCCTGGGAGTTGGCACGACTCACGTGTTGCACAACCCATTTACGAGAAACTCCGTAGTCGCACTCCCGAGGGATTTTATCTTGTTGCCGACACCGCTTTTCCCCGTGGTTCAGAACAGATTGATGGTCGAATCCGTGCACCTGTCAAAACTGGCCAACAGATTCGAGGCACAATTGAACAGATTGAAGAGCGGCTGGCCTTTGATCGCCAGTTACTGTCTTACAGACAGACAGCAGAATGGGGAAATCGTGGATTGCAAGGGGCATTTGGAAGACTCAGGATCCCTTTGAAGATAGGTGATCACGCTGAGCGCAGCGACCTTCTCGAAATTTGTATCCGGTTGCACAATCTTCGAGCCATCCGAGTTGGCCTCAACCAAATCCGTACTGTTTACATGCCACTGTGGCAGGATAACCGCCCAGACGAGGAGGTATGGAACAATTTCGAGAATGAGATGTTTGGAGATCGGCGCCGGAATGACCGGGTTGCGAGGTTTCACAATTTTGCAGAGCTCTGATAATTACGAGGCAAACAGGATGTATTGACTTCGTATGACTAGCATAGACAATGATAAGGAGCGATGGTTACCGAACATGATTAGGACGAACACAAAAATTAGGTTAGAAGGGATCATACGGTAAGTAAGAGAGAAATGACGAAAGAGAGTGGAAAGGTAGTTCTTTTACTGTGCCGAATCATTCTGCGTGTGGGGGGCACTGATGATCAATGAGAGAGGAACACCGCCCACACGATTGGGAGTGACAGTCAGTTCGACACTGTTGCCGGTAACCAGGGATGAGGACTCGTCAAAATGTGTCGAGGCTTGCATTAAATATAACACAGAGTACACTGAACGCCTTCATATCGACCTTGCCAAAGACGCATACCGTGCGACCAATATGAAGGATGAATTTGCTCAAATGACAGTCTGGTTGGAGCGGAAGGAGAAGATTTTGCGCCACGAGAAATTCGTTCATTGGAAACTCAGTGGTTGTCCTGGACCCCCAATCATCGAGAATCTTCATCCCGGCATTATTTACGAGCGGAAATTGACGATGCCCAAGCACCCCACCCGAAAATCGGTCAAGTTCAGCACTATCGAAGGCGCATACGGCGCTACCTTTTTCCGCGATGCTCTTGCACGTTACATCGTTCAGTTGACTGATCCAGAATTAAATTCTGCTCAAATGGAACGAGCGGCAAATGACTTCGATCTTCCCTTCAACTCAATCCCCGTCTTTCAAAATATCAAATTCAGCACCATGGACCCATATGCAGACCAGGGGCCAGCCGATTCAATTGTAGACTCCATTCATGTTCAACCTGCGAAGATTCTCAAGAATGGGGATGCAGTCCCTGCCCGATTTGATACGGCTCTTGTCAACACAGGTACTGGCAGGAAGACAGGAAAAGATGGTGCGTATTCCTGATTCTTATTCGGTGCAGGAAGACAGATTGGGACTGACTGCCAATGTCTTCAGGCTATCGAATTGCGCAAGTTCGCCTCGTTTTTACTATACCACACCGTCTTGCCAAGACGATTTTCCCCCCACACATTGTTCCCCCGAAATATCTTGCCTACGTGGAGTGGTTCATGGCATTCAAACCAGCCCCTGAGCGCTACCATTTGATGTACTCAGTGTCCCGAGTCATCAAGAATGGGGAACGAATGGCATCCATTATCCCCGTGGATAATATTCGACGGAGTATTCACCTCTTGCCGAAATTTGGGATGGTTGCACCATCCGAGTGGAAATCCAGCACCGTATTGGATATGTGTCCAACATTTTTTGCCAACCCATGGACTGACCGACATATATATGCGACACTGTACTAGTTTTCATTAATCTTAGCACATATATTTCACAATTTGACCCAGAATTTACTCACACTTTTGAAAATAGTCAGGAATATGCCCAGGTTCAACTATTTTTTCACTATTTTCTTGCTATTTTGGCAAAAATATTGTAAAATATATGGAGGGAAAATATTCTGAGATAAAGTATCCTAAAATAGTGAGGGAGATTTTCCCTGATGCTAGGACTGAGATAGAAAAACGAAGAAGGAATGAATGGGAATGGGAGGAGCTTGGGAAAGAAGGAGCCAACGAACCTTGAGAGAACTGTTCGTCTCTTGAGTGTAACCTGGGCCGCTTTGCCCGACCCCGTTGGATGGTCGGCCACAGTAAGTCAGTTAGAGTGTCGCGTTGCAGCGCAACAACGCAACCAGGGCCAGAGCTTCCCGACGAATAGCAACGAACGAAGTCAGCCAGCCCTGCAGAAAGCTTCAAGAAATGGAGGACAACACACGTTACTATGTAGAAAATGCCGCTAAATGAATCACTCATTGGACGATGGTGCCCTTGCCCGATGCGTAGATGCCGTCCAAGAGTTTCTGAATATCCTTGTTCCCTACCAGGCAGACGCCCTGGATCGATGCAACTGTGGAGAATGTTCGTTAGGAATAATCATCATATTGGGAGTTGATTGGGAGGGTACCTGACTGGGAGCCCATGTCAATGTCGTTGCCCTCTAGGATCAGCTCGTCTTTTTACGCGGTGGATTCTGCGGCGGTGACGGTCCTTTCACTAGTCCGACGGTTTGTGATTTATGTGACACGCTCCCCGATTAGGCGGAGTGACAGCGCAGTGAGTGGCCAAAAGCGTTTATTCAAGCAGCATTATATCTTTCTTGTTTGGTTGGGGGGCAGCTACCCTCCAGCCAAATTTTAATTCTATTCGAGGGTGAACATTTATTCAACGAGATCCAAGGCCGATGGGGTCCTGACAGCTGTCTCGGGATGTCCAAAAACGGCCTCAAAATAATCCGTAGGAATATATTTATCTTACGGGAAGTCACCCAATGTCACATTGTAAGCTGACGAGAATAGTATGATAAAACAAAATTGGATATTTACTTCCAGAGCAGCTGGCAGAGCACGGGAGACGTCCTCGTTTCCTGTACTCAAGTTCGATCTTGAACTATCTATCTAATCCGACCACCTGGGGCCAGGTAGTCGCTCCCGGAGGCCATTGGGCCTCAATGGGGTGTTTTTTTGTCGGCGGATCCCCCCGGATTGGCCCCCCTCCGCCGTTTTGGTTGCTGTGAGGTCAAAATCGGGCGCAACATGGGATTTTGGGGCCTACTTGGCCTTTTGGTTGAATTGGGCCTGATCCGGGTTTCTTTAAGGGGCCTGTTGCCTAAAAGAAAAGCGCCCCACCCTGAATCGGGGCAAATAAGTGGTTTTTGCGTACCCTAAGGTCGATATTGCAACCCTAAGGCACTTTTGTGTACCCTAGTATTATTCCGCCCTCCTGCCCGGCTCTCATTATCAGAAATTTGTGCCCTGCACAGCCCCGTTCCCGCAACGATGCGGGAACGGCACCGTCACAAAAAAAGTTGCCTTCACAAATTTCAGTTCTCAAATTCGCTCCCGCAATGATGCGGGAACGGAAAAGCGACGCCAATTTTTACTAGGAAAATCTCACCCAAACCTCCAGCCAAGTCTTGGCCAAGTCCGTTCCCGCAGAACGTTACAGCCCTCAAAAAATCGCTCCGCACCCTAAGAAAAATATGCGCGATGAATTCACAAAATTCGAGCAGCAACGCGCTCGATTTCATGCTCCAACTCCCCCATTCTACGCCCAGTCGAGTTCCACTCACACCGACATCTCATCAGTCACGCCGTGACAGAAGTGTCTCCCAGGCATTTCCGTGGCATTTCCCTTCTCTCCTCCTCCCAGCATGTCGTCCCGCGCCAGGCCCTACCGCACGCCCAAGCACGCAGTCCGCACGCCTAGCGCCGACAACGAGTAAGTTCCCTTCCTCCCTTCCCCTATCCCCACCCACTTACCTGATCTACAGCGACGATTTCCACGACATCTTCACCGCCAGGCCGAGCACGGTCCCCAAGCACCTCCGCATGCCCACGTCGACCAACAGCCCCCGCCCCGCGTCCTCCAGCTCCTCCGGCCGCACCCCCTCTATCTACGGCAGGACATTCCCCGATGACCCATTCTCGACCAGTAGCTCCTGCGACACTCGACCGCGTCATCCCATCTGAGCACGTCGTCGTATCCACCTACCCGCGTCGCCTTCATCTGGGTCTATGCACTCGCACGGCACGCACTCCAGCAACACAACCACGATGAGCAAAAGGAAGTGGTGGCCGCTGCCGTCGATCCCGTCACTGCCCGGCGCGAACAAGAGCATGCTCCGGACGTGGCAGAGCTCGCTGGCGGAGGCGGTGGGCGTGGGCGGGGAGTTAGTGAGAGGTGCGTTTGCGTTCTTTTTTTTCTTGTGGTTAGGGGGATACGGGACGTCTTTTTGCCGCGCGCAGGGAAAGTCGAGCATGTCTCGACGCGCGTCATTGTCGTGGACCTTCTGCTCGCCACCCTCATCGTGGAGCTACGTATCCTTGACGCCCCCTTCGCGAGCTGCGTGGCCTTCGCGCGCTTCGTATGCTCGCCCTCCTGCTTGATGCTGACGCTCGGTGTCAACGTGACTCCTCTTGTCGTGGACCCGCGGCGCTTTGGATTCTGCAGCTGATGCCGGTGCTGGCGGTAGTTGGCGATGTGCGAAGTCGGCGTATTGCGTCGCGATGGGACTGCAGCCCGGCGCGCGAGCTGCGTGTCTGGGCCCGCGATGAGCGTCAATGACGTGAGCCTGGCGACAATCCCACTGATCGTGCTCACCGTCCTTCTCGCCGCGCGGGCTCACCAAGGTGGATGGGCGTATCCTGCCTTTTCTCTTCTCTTTTACCTCTCGTCTCCCTCCCCACGCTCATACTAACCTCGTTCTTCAGATCCCTCCCCCGTCTTCACCCCGCTCACCCCGCGCGCCTCCTCTCGTGGTTCCTCGACAGCCCCGCGGCGCCGTTCGGCGTGCACCTCATCGCGCTCGCGGGCAAGGCGCTCGGCAAGGACGTCCGCATGTGGTTAGGGCCCAGCGCGGCGGTGGGGGCTATGAGGTGGGTTTCCGCGTTATTTTGGCTGTCGTTTGCTGTCCTTCTTGTCGCCTCTCGTTCGCTCCCTTGCATTTCCCTTGACTTCCTCTTCTATCCACGTATCGCCGTCCTTCGCTCCACTCACCTCCTTGCGGCGCCGTCCTTCTACCTCTCTTGCCATTCACCACTACCCCTCATCATGATGGCGTCGTCCGTCTCCCCGTCATCTTCTTCTCGCTCCATTCCCTCGCACATTTCGCCATTCACGGACTTTTTTCACCTTCTACCCTCTTCGTCCTCCAAAGCCCGACGCTAACACCCTTCTCCACAGAACCCTCGCCGTCGCCTTCCCCGCCTGCGGCCTGGGCGTTTCCGTCGCCACCGACAGCACGCTCTACCAGACGGAGGTGTACACTGTCTCGCATACACCCGTCGCGTGTCATCGGCGCATGCCTCGTCGTCGTACGCCTCGCACAGCGCCCACCCAAGCTCCTCGTCGCACCACTCGCACGCGTCGTATCGCGAGCTCCACGTGTGCGGCGCTAAGTCGCCGGTGACGAAGAAGCGGTGGGGCGACCGTCCTGCTGGGCATTCCACTAGGGCTGGATGGCGTGAATCCGAGGTGAGGGTTTCTAGTCCTTCCTCCCTCTCCCATCCCACCAGCACGGGCTGACCCCTCCCCAGATGCTCTACACCTTCCCGCAATCCGTCGACATCGCGGGCCGGCGCCCAAGCTCCTCGTACTACTTCGTCGGCGTGCAGGGCGACCGGCTCTTTTGCCTCGACCCGCACCACTCGCGCCCGGCCGTCCCTCTGTGTCCGCCGCCTGTACCGTCGGCGGCGTTCTCGTCCTCGACATCGGAGCCCCCCGCGTCCTGCGTAGGGTCCCTCGAGCCGCGGGACTCTGTGCGCGCGGCCAGCCCGCCGATGACGGAGGACGAGCTCGTGCTCAATGCGCAGCGAGCGCAGGACAAGCTCGTCGACGACGCGAGCGGGATGATGCGCGCGGAGGAGGCGTTCTACCTGCGTGCGTCCTCGCCCGCGGAGCTGCGCACCTTCCACTGCGAGAAGATGCGCAAGATGCCGCTGAGCGGGCTGGATCCCAGCGTGCTCATTGGGTTCGCGTGCCGCGACGAGGCAGAGTGGGTGGGTTTGAGGAGACGGATTGCGTTGGTGAGTCTGGCGTTCTTTTACTCGCTTTTTCAATTGGTGCTAATTTGGGATGGTGTGTGTGCGCAGCTCCCGCGGACAATCTTTGCCATCCAGGACGAGCCGCCGACGTGGCTGGGCGCGGACGACGACGACGACGAGATGGGCCTGGAGAGCATCTCTGACCCGGAGGAAGAGTGCGTAAACGCCGAGGGGGCGGACGACGGGGAGGGCAGCATGCGGTTCTTCAACAAGGGGTCGTCGAGCGCGTCGCTTGGCGTCTCATCCAGCGCGTCGCACGCGCACTCATGGGCATAATACCACTCCAACTCGAACTCGACGACGAGCAGCGCGCGCGCGCGGAGCGAGGAGGAGGAGGCGGACACGGAGGAGGACCCTGTCGCGCCGATTACACTGCTGCGCACCACGACGCGCTTCGATCTGAGCGGGGGGACCGAAGGAGCGGGATGGCGCTGGGGAGAAGGGCAAGGTGGGTCGCCGTTTCCCGAGGAGGACGTGGATGCGGGGCGGGAGAACAACAACGGTGATGACCCGGTGCCGTCTGCACCGGTGCCTGCGCCTGCGCCGGCCAAGAAGAGCAAGAGTGGAGGCGGGAAAGGAAGAAGGGGTGCCGGTGCCCAGCGTGCGTTATCTGTTCCTGGTTTCGGCACAGGATGGTCCTACCGGCGGTGGGCGGCCGCAGCAGGAGCGCGCGGGTGAGCGAGAGAGGGAGCCAGCGGAACGTGACGGTGGCGCCGCGCCCGCCAGCGCAGAGACGCAGCGAGGGGCAGTACATGCCTACCGCGCGCGCGCGTGGCGGGGGTTGGACGCAGAGCGGTGGCGTGCGTGGCGTGCTCACAAGCGATCACCGAACCTTTTCCTTCTATCGACGCGCTTTGGCGTCTTAGCCTTGCCAACTTGTCTTTATTCAGCTATATTTTTTCTTCGCGACTTGGCTCGTACGTATCTAGGCTTTGCATGCACTACATATTCATGATACCCCGTAATTAACTATATATCCTTTCTTTTTTGCGCCTTGACCCTAGCCTTGGCCGGATTTAGGGTGGTGGAAGTGTGTGTTGCTGCTTGGCAAGAGCTTCAGCGCGGCCGAAAAATGCCGACGCGCTCTTGGTTTCATACCGCCAGCACCAACTTCGTGGCTGAAGCGGATGCGCCGAGGCGCCGTGGTTCTGTTGTATCCCAGTCTCACAATACTCCCTGTCTCAGTTCACTGTGGTTCCCCTGTTCGGTGGCCACCTCCGACTCGGAGGAGATTTATGGCGTTAAATTTTGGGCCGCATGTAGCGAATAAGAACACGGGAAATAAGGAAAAGAGAAAAATGAATTAGCACTTCAACTTGTATCCTTTAAAAAAATTACGAGCAGGCAAGAGGAATTGTTGAACCTCGTCGCTGTTGGGAGCGGCAAAAAGATACTAGAGAATTTTCTGTGTCCTCGTTCGGAAGCAGAATGGGTATGGATTCCTCGATGGAATTGAGTTCGTAGGTATAGAATGAACTGTGTTCACTCACCTGATTGCAACGATTTCCGGGCTGTTTGCAATATCATTTGGTGCGTACAACTTATTCCAATAGGCATTGCCACCAGATTTACAGTCACAAATGAGATACGATGGCTGCCATAAAGACAAGAGATGTTCGACGAAATTGGCGCATAGATGGGAAAATACATATCGGAGTCCCGTTTCGGATTCAGAAGAGGAAGAAGATCAACCACCCGTGGCCTCCGCCGGCCCACGCCTTGCTCTCTCCACTCGCGCCAAACCTGCCACATAATCGCCGATGATCGCCTTGTACCTGTGTGCAACGTCTGAACCCATTCGAATGATCCCACTCCAGACGAGATCAAAATTGACATCGCTCCGCTCCCGGAGGTGGGCGATGTCGACCGATTCAGCAGGCATAGCCTGCCACCTGGGGCGAGTCGTGAATTGATCTCTCGAGTGAGGTTATCGTATTCCTCGAGCTGGGCCTGCTGGTACGGCTCTCTGCCTGTATCTGGGTCGCATGGATCCCCCGCGGCCGCGACTAGATCCATCAGCTTCTTTGCGAGGCCTACGAGGTCCCGAGATCGCTCCTCCCGCCGTCTGGCTCTCTCCTGACGAGCTGCGGCGTCTCGTTCCCTCTTGGCTCTACGCTCTTCAGCCTCCCGCTTTGCCTCTGCCTGTTCTCTGCTCGCCTGGCTGCCTGTCATGATGTCAGCCTTCAGCTGTGCCACGTCGAGAAGCGTGAACTGCTCCCTCTCCTCTTCCTGCACCTGCGCTTCATCGAAGGAGTCCAATGCGTCCGCGGCCCGCAACTTATCACCCAGCTCCCGACTGGCGACCGAGACCTGGTAGAACGGTCCCGCTGTAGCGAGCAGGATGACAGTGTTTTGGGTGGAGAAGCGCGGGGACGAGAACAGGAGCACACACTGGGTTGCGACCTGCTTCCGAGCAGCCCGCAATCGCTCCTCGATATCTTCGAGATAGTGTTCCAAATCCGCAGGGTGTCTCGTCGGGCTACGTTTCTTTTCTTCTAATATCGGAACTTCGAGCCCGTCGACGCGGATCCGCCGCCAGGCTGAGGAGTCGAGTGTCGAGAGGGCCTTGAGGAGCTCCTGCTGTAGAGAGGAGCCAGCGGGCAAGGCGCTCCTCGGAGACAACCGGGGGAGAAGGACAGCATGGTCGACGTACACGCCCTTCGCCAATCTGTCCGGCATGGTTATCCTACGCGCGGGGTCTGCGTCACGGACAGAGACGTAGACGGGAAATTGCGGGCAGATGAGTAACACATCTTTTCCATCCCCAATAAAGGAGTCCAGAAGGGCGACGCTGACTGCGTATCCGAGAGTCTCCAGCCTTCTGGAGTTGTAGAACATCGACTCGGACATAGCCAGGGCGGCGAAGGCTGCTATCGACATTCCTGCCAAGTGCACTAGTCCATCAGTCAAGGGGTGCTTGATCTCTGGATCTCTCAATATGATTTAGCGAAGCGACATCACTGATGGGAGCCCGGATCGTCGGCATCACAGCCACATCCGTCGTCCTAGATCGCTTTCTGCTCTCTGCTACTGGCCTACTTCGTTGTGTTATAGACGCGAAGAATAGATGCATTATATTTCTCACTGACCCTATACTTGACATCGCCTACCAGTCCAATGACACGCCATGGGCTGCGAACCCACATCAAATCCATGCTTTATGTACTCCAAGCATCTGGGGCATGTCCCAGCCCTCGCGTCTCTTTTCTCCCCAGGAGCATTGTTGGTGTTAGGTATGACTGATGAAAAAGTGTTATAATATGTCGAAGAATTTGCATTATTTGACAGATGTGTAGTATGTGCAGCATATACAGGGCTAGGATTCAGAGATGCCTCAAGAGTTCCAGTCGCGTCGGCGAGCGTAGACAGACACGAGTGGCGCGATGGAGACGGCGCGACAACAGAATTGATGTGCCGACGCTGCCGCTGATCATCATGATCATCATTCCCTTTTCTGGGGGGGGGGGGTCGTGGGACTTATTGAGTGATCCAGAGATCGAGCACCTCTTGCCATCAGTGATGTGTAACACTGTTTGCCAGATCACATGACACATCCCAACTTCTTTTTGACACCCACGATGGCGAAAAGGTGCGAGTCTGCCACGGTTCCTCAGCTCTGGCCGTTTCATTCACCCGCTTGCTTACAGCGACGATTTCCCGCTGTTCTGCGCAGAGCTTCCACCACAGAGCGGTAGCGACACCGTCCACTACACGTATGGATGGATTGTCTCCTTCGACGAAGTCTTTGAAGGACTAGCGCCTCAGAATGTCTTAGAACCCGCCGAAAGCCCTACGGGCTGTATCACCTACCGATGGGAAACCCGCGGCTATGCGGCTAAGTATGCAGGGTGCGCCGTGCCACCAACAATCGTCCATCGGCGCTCTGACTGTTACCTCCAGGGCTAGGCCAAAGGTGTTCGCTGTTCGTGACCCAAAGTCCTGTGCTGTCGTTCTCTCCATTGCGACCAGCGATTCCACGGGAAAAGAAGCATTGGTCAGTGATGATGCGTACCGCGCCGCTTGCTGGGACTGTGTAGGCCTTCCGATCGAGAGGAAAGACCGAGAAGGGAAGTGGTTCCGCCTCCCGGTCGTAGAGGTACCCAACGGATATCTCTACGATGCCTCGGCGGTTCCGACTGCCAGACATTTGGCATATTTCTAGGATTGTACTCATGCACTCGAACGAGATTGGTTTTAAGGCTGTCGCCGCACAGCGTGAAAGGAAAATGACCATACAACTGTAATGTGCAGTCGCCTTCCTATACACATAAGCTGGGAGCAGAACCATACACAGATGGAAGTGCGGGAAAAGGTACGGAAATTGGGGCGAAACGAGTTCGGGTACAGAGAAATAAACGCACATGAAAAAGCTATATTCACTCATCGCTTGACCACCGACTCGTCTTTGGGCATCTTCTTAACCATATATACGCACCTGCTGCGTCATCGCAGGTAATAAGTTGGAGCTGGGGCGATAGTGAGGTTTTGGACCAACGATTAAAATACGGAGCCGTAGAGGCACATATATACCGGCTGGACTTTGAAGTCGGCTTGACGGTGGTTGAACAATTGTTGAGGTTGAACGGGAGAACTGGAGGATCTTGTGGTAAAAACCTACTTCAGTGGTCAACGAACAACACAACGGGCCAGCTATGCAGGGCAATTTACGGACAAGCATTGAATCAAGAGTGGATGGAACTCTAAACGGCGAAGACAAGCTGGCGCGGATACATACTGTGTGTAACACATGCCGATAGTGTGGGGGGCAGAATTGTTTTGGGCTCAAACTGCCAGGCAGAATGGCACAATGGCAGGGCAGAATGGTGGCAGAATATGGCAGAAGTCTGAGTCGTAATATCAAGTATATTGACCAAAATCTTTGGTTTCTAGAAGATTTTCATACCTGTAAATATCACCAGTGTTGTACGGACTGTGAAATTAACTTTTTTTTGGCCCGTTACACCTTGGTTTACATTGTCCTGAACTAATTTCGCTCCCATCGCATACGCCCACGCAATTAGATACTAGAGGTTCCGAGCGAAGGGAGGGAGAGAGGAGGGGCGAGGGCATGGGATCAGGGTGAAGGGCCACTGGGCGGCCGTCGATGGAGGGGAAACCGAGAAGACGGGAAAGAGAAAGAGACATATGGACTCGCCGCATTCCAAGCCAATAACCTCAACATTCTACACACACCCTGCCGCTCCCACCATCAGGAAAACCCGCCTTTCCTAATTTGCCCCAATTTGCCCCAATTCAAAAATATCTAGATCTCGTCTCAGATCCCCGGATGTTTTGGGCGTCCCGTGAAGGGGGTTTGGGCGGAGACTTTCATCCATTAGGCTGCCCATTCATTCACTTCGTTGCTGATTATCTTTTTTTTTCAGAGGATTCGGCAAAGAATGCTTTTCGAGTATGCGTTCTTTCCAGGAATACTGACTTAGAACACCACAGGTGCGATTTGTTCTTCGACTTTCTGGCTTCCCCCAAGCAATGCTGCGTCTTCGAACCCCGCGAAATTCCGAATCAAGCTATCGCATTACCCCGACCGACGCAACACATTCTTCCAGTACCATGCACACGCCAAACCAAGAAGTCCAAATTCGAAGCCTTTGGCGCGACATCTTGTTCTCTGTCCGCTTCGCCTTTCTTCCCTGCTGTCTATGGAGCAAATCGGTCCACGCGAGTTTTGGCTCGCGTTCGACGCATGTCTCGGCAAGATGGCGCGCGTTTTTGGCGAATTGACGCGATACGCCCAACGTGACGCGTTTCGACATGTTCCTCCTACCTCCTGCAAATCCTGGAACGCGTTGACTTGGGGACATCGGGCTAAAAAAAATATGTAAAGAAGTTTCAAAAAAATTCAAAAATTCTTGTACTTCGCATGTGGATAAAGTGGAAAATGTGGATTTTGAGCGGATTAGTTGATTGCTGGTCTGCTTAGTACAAATCATTTAAATTTCCACGCTAAGAAAGCGTCGAGGTACGCGTTTTGAACCAAATCAGTGTCGGATTACTGCCCTATAGATTACAATGCCCAACTTCTCTCACCAGTTTGTGGCCATTGAATCCCTTGGAGTGATTGACTTTTCATACGAGCACTCCTAGGCCGGTATCGCGAAATTCGGTTTCATCCAAGAAAATGTTTTGATGTCCGCAACAATGACACAAGACGTTCAAACGCTACGTGGGCGACGCGGGAACCCAAACAGGGTAGAGACAACAACAGATATAAAAGCAACAACAATACCGTATACGGTCGGAGGCGCTGCCGTTGCTTCTGCGAGTGTCTCGATCTCAGCTGCTACGCGACAAGACCAGCAAGGGAAATATAGGCTAGATATCTCTCACCTGGATCAAGGTCGAGAGCCTGTGCAACTTGTTGAAGCTCCTTGCACGACGCCCCGGGGCAATTGTGGTCCAACGACGCGCGGTCAAAATCAATGATCAACGGCCCCGACGATGATAGTGTCACGTTCCTCGGCTCTAAGTCGTTGTGCTGCACGCCAGTCTTGTGCAGACGGACGAGCCGGTGGAAGAGTGTGAGCCTAGGTATAACGCTCAGCTTGTTCCAAGACGGGAGGAATGGATCTTACTTGTCGCGGGGTTTCAGCTCGCTGAAGGCCCTCAAAGCCTTCCCCGCGTAGCTCATCATGAACACCGTGTTCCTCCCGTCCTATAGAAATGTTCTAGTCATTGGGTGGGGCCAATGACTCCCGATCGGGAAAGTTCTCGAAAAGCTTGCTGGCACTCATATGGGGGGTCCAGAAAAATCAGGGGAACAATATCGATTGATCCCTCAGGACGTTTGGCCTCGTATTGGCGCCGCTACGGCCGAAACCGTCCGAAATCCCGCCTTTCCTTGCTGGCAGGATGTTATACATCGGAAAAGCTTGCTGGCGGCAATGCAGCAAAATCTGGAAGGCGATTCCGGCGGGATTCCACTTTTCATCTCAGTGATTTGGTCAAGAATCCGTGCAGCGCTGGAGAATTCTTTATATTTGTGAGGGCTCGATCTGCGATGCACCCCATCAATGCTTGCTGGCACAGGGATAAGTCAGGGAAAAGCTTGCTGGTGGATGTGCAACAAAATGAGGAGGGTGATTCCGGTGAGTTTTCGCTTTTGGTCTGAGTGGCTTGGTCAAGAATCCAATGGGTGGTGGGCCATCCATACCTCGTATATTAAGCAGATGCCTCGAATCACATTGTTCGTGTTTGCCCCGATCCGAAGATACCCCATTCACTCAATCTACCTCGTATATTAAGCAGATGCCTCGAATCACATTGTTCGTGTTTGCCCCGATCCGAAGATACCCCATTCACTCAATCACCTTCTAGCTTCGGCCAACGCCGCTCATTACGTGCCGCTCCCTGTCGGCAGCACCTGTAAGCACACCCAATTCCCTTTTTTATTTTGGGGTTCTCGAGCTGAAAGAGAATAGCTTCGGCGTGCTTAATTAGACACTCCACATGTTATTTTCAACCTCGCCGATCAGCCGCCCAATTTCCGCACATAAGGAAGGGTATTGCGGCCTCCTTCTTTCTTTCACACCTCCATCACGTTCTTCCGTATCGCATTCGTCCGCCGCCCCATCTGCCCCATTCCTCTTGCCACCGTCGCCTCAATACTTTGCCTGACTTCCCGATCTTCTGCAGCCATTTCTTGCCCGTGGATCGATACGCACGACAGTTAAAAGTGTCTCGCATCTCTGTCATCATACGAAGTCGTGGGACGTGTATGGGTTGAGTCCAGCAAGATGCCGCCAGCATCAAGATAGTTCCAGGACTGCGATCTTGACTGGCGCTCCACGCCCTCGAAGTTGTACTTTACTGCCAGTCGTCTCCTGAATCAAGCCTTCAGCATTCATGCCATCAAAACGAGCATATCAAGGCTCAAGACAGGGCCGCAACAAGGTTCAAACTCTTCAACGCTCAAATTCAAACCCACTTCATGGCTAGCTCGGTGGTGGTTCGGTCTCGGCAACATCAAAGGCCTCGCAAGACCAGACTACAGTCAACCGCGATGGGCGATGGTCGGACCATGAGAGCTTTCTTTATGCCTCTTCTATTCCTTGCATCGCCAGCTAATCCTTCCAATCCGTACAGAGAAAACGACAAAAACTCGAGTGAGTCACTGAAATACTCTGTTGTGCAATAATTGTTCACGCTTCGGAGCAAGGGTGCACTTTGCACACTCGATTCACGTTTTACTACCCCGGTAAGTTCATTACATTGATTTTATTGACGTTGATCTTTAAGTTCAAACCACCCAAGCGATCAAGGTATGCACTCTCGTAAGCTGAACAGTTCACTCATCTAATTGTCCTGTCCAGAGCCAGGAAAACAGACGAGCGGTAATAATCTTCCAATCGGTACACATCCTCACCCAGCCTCTGCTTGCTCGCTTCTGGCATTGGCGGTGCCCCGATATTTCGGCGGACAACTCGTGCCTGGGAAAGTCGAGCCCCGTTACGGGTTTGGACGGAGTGCTGCGGAGATTCATACTCAGACAATGTTCATCCAGGCACGGCGGGCTCGGCGAGTGCACACCGCTCCTGTACCTTATCTGATACTTTGTTCACTGACCTCCTACACTCTCGCGTCCATAGATTTATTTTAACCACCATCTATTTCCACTCATGGAGCCTACACGCCAGCAATGTCTCCCGAGGTATTTGGATTATCCCACTGGCTCGGACATTTTGTTGATACGTCCTTCGCAGCAACATTCACGTCCCGTACGAACGTCGTTTTGAACGAATCTCAATTGAAAACCAACGAGCGAGTAGTAGAAATTATTCATCTACTCGGTAAGAGATTTCATCTCTACCTCCGTCATTTTTCCCTTACGCCTCCTTAGCAGCCGTACTTAGATAGTCGGTGCATACATCATATTATTAGATCATTTGCAACCGTTGAAATAGATGAAGTCCACACCGAGGCTTTCTCGACTAGAAAGTGTATTATCCACAGGAAAGGTGTTCGAAGTTCTTTCAAACATTTTGTCCAACATCTTTATGTGTCTGACTGGTTGCAAACTGACTCTTGACGACTACGCACATCTTACAATTCCTGTCTATCCCGGTACATATGCCGGAGCGTAGCGAAGGCACATCTGGTTTCGTATGTTATGCAGATGCCTCGAATCAGAGAACACCTATTTGTTCTTCCGAATTTACCCCCTTTGTCCGACTCGCCGCCTTAAAGCCACAAGCGCTGGCAGGCCAGTTTCCATACCTCGTATTTGAATCATAGTTTGCTTGCTGGCACAAACTTGGATTTGATTCTCTCATGGCTATTTTCAGCGACCCCCAAATCACAAATTAGCTCGGAGAGGCTCCAATCGCGTGGCTTTCGGGCGCTGACCATCTTGGTCTGCCTGCCTTTGCCCTCCTGAATTTCATGATTTTTGCGCCAAAAGGCGAGCCATCTATTGACTATTCACTCACCACACGCACGTCTCAAAGTCATTCACTATGCCGTGGCTCGCGAGGCTGAAATCCTGCTTTCCCCGGTAAATAAAAGATTAACTTTTGTCCGGATTTCATTTCGGACCCTGCCGATCGCCGTTCAACACCCATTCAAAAGGAAGGCTCTCCATTGATGCTTCTTCAGTTACACCTCAATCATCCCCTCCCTCACGCCATAGTCCACTATGTTGTTTGTGGTCCAATTTGTTTGCGTTGGCTCTGCACTGACCTCTTCCTCCTAGACTATGCGCCTGCAACGACGGTCCAGGGCTCTCGCCGTCATCCAAATGATGGCCAATAATATAGTGAGCTCGACTTCACTCCTGCAGCCCACACCTCACGTACCTCGCAGCGCGTACGCATGCCATCGGTAAGGCTCTTTTAATTTCAGCTCAAAGGTTGCATTTAAAATACACTGGCTTACTTCCCAGGTTACCTGTATTCGCATCAATTCGTCGCACCTTTCGCAAGCGATGCTAGGCATAAGGGGCAGGCACGGGTAGATAAGTCCTTCTATTCCTCCCACATTCCTGCGACTCTGATCGCGTCTCCCTGTGATGGATTTTTCGCCTCTGTTCGCTCCAGGTGAGCATCTTGCTTCCTGTGTACTAAACTCCTCGCGCTCATGACCGAAGCGACACAGTGCGAACGCCGCACTGGAGCCGGCGACTCCAGAATGCCCCACGCTGTAAAGATTGCGCCTGCTTTATCCTCTGAATGCAGCGGTGATATACTGACGAATTATTCTTTCATTGTTCCAGATACAACCTAACTTTATCGTGCCTTTTCCGCTCCTTTTGTCCGTGCCTTCCACTCAGTTCCAATCTGAAGTCCCCTGCTTCAATTGCGTACCGGCAGACATTTCGGGGGAGTCCACCTTTCTTCCAAGATTCAGCTGTTTGTTGATTGATTCGGACGCCCAGTGAACTGACCGCATAGATGCACTGATGCTCCCATGGCCAGGTCCCCAGTGTTCGCTGCCCATTCCAAGCTCATCTGCAAGATCGATGCTTCTGGATTGGAAATCCTTCAGTGGTTATCAATGTCAGGTATGCGTCCTGTATTCTTTTTACTGCGGTGAAGAGCTGAGGTTCCGTCCGATTTTCAGCCATACAACGTACACAGGTATTGTTTATTTCCTCATACGCATGAGTCTGATTCTTTTGTTTACAGTTCAAGAATCCACTCCTGCCTATGCCGGCAAATCATTTCACGCAGTGCCAGCCATTCACACCCACTACGTGCATTCAGCACATGAGTTCAGTCCGATTTCATTCTGTGTGATCACCCGACGTCCGCCAGATGCTTCTCAGAGCAACTACTGGCATCGTTGGTGGCATTCAGGCGGGTGTGTGCTGATATTCACGTCGGACATCATTTTCGGATTTGTCATTGGTCAATGATGACTGGGTGCGCCGTCTGTCCAACTTTATATTACGCATGTTTCCTGGTTTCTAAAACAGTGAACCGACGCACTTCTGGCCCATCGACGCCAAGTCACCGTGCAACTACGGAACACGCCGTGACTCGCCACTAGGTAGGACATAGGATATGTATGGCCCAGATAACAGAGTATTTCGTCGACGCGATATTCCACCAAATCAATTCGTTCTGAACTGTTTCCATTTCGTTCCATTAAGCTCCGGTAGCGCGAGACACAACATGTGTCTGTTTTGTTTCGAAGTCCATTTTCCATTATATCTTCCACCTCGGCCAACCCACGAATACTATCGAACTTGAGGACAACGTTAAGAGTCTGAGAGGAGTTGAATCGAAAGGAAGGCTGCTGACAACAACTCTGGATGCCTTGGAATTTTTGGCTGCTCCTAGGATTGAGAATTTGAGATCTAAGATTCTCTGTGTCCACAGAATCCGAATAATATGCGTGTGCTTGAATTTCCTGCAATAAAATACTATACTTTCTACTGTCCACAACCTACGCCGGAGCGAAGCGAAGGCATGTCTTGTTATATTCAGGCCCTTTGCAGCACCAGAGGTAATGAGTCAGACACCAGAAAATGTTGCAGGTGGCTGTTTAGAAAAATCAGGACAGTGATTCTGGTCAGTTTCCACTTTTGGTCTGAGTGATTTGTTCAGGAATCCGTGCAGTAGTAGCCTGTTCATTACATTCATATATGGCCCTAACTATCTAATCCGACAACCTGGGGCCAGGTTGTCATTCCCGGAGGCCGTTCTGGCCTCGATGCACGTTTTTTGTTGGAGGATCCCCCCGGATCGGTTTGGCCTTAGGGTACACTAAGAACGCTTAGGGTTCCAATTGGGCCTTAGGGTACACTAGGAATGCTTAGGGTTGTGATTTGGCCTTAGGGTACAAAAAAAGGTGGCTTAGGGTTCCAATTTCGGGTTGAGTACACAAAAAAACCTCATTTGCCCCATTTCGGGGTGGACCCGCTTTCTTTTGCACAGCAGGCCCCCTAAAGAAATGCGGATCCTGCCCAATTCCAGGAAAAGTCCAGGTTGGCCCCAAAAAGCGAAGTTGCGCCCGATTTCGACCTCACAGCAACCAAAACGGTGCATGGCCGCCGATCCGGGGGGATCCTCCACCAAAAAACGTGCATCGAGGCCAGAACGGCCTCCGGGAACGACAACCTCGCCCCAGGTTGTCGGATAAGATAGTTAGTGTTGGTGCAGGGTAGGGTGCGGAAGCGCGAACTCGGGCTATCAGTGCTTTCGACGGGCCGCGGGAGAGCGATGGGACAAGGGGTGGTGGATCGGGTGCATGCGCAGGGGAGGAGTGAAGCGTCGGCGAGTGCAGTGAGTGTGCGCTGATGTGGAGGAGGATAGGCATGAGTGTGAAGATAAGGAACGAAGGAGACTTGGGATGAGATGGGACGGTAAGTGTATTGGTAATTTATATTCTGTCAGGACTTACCCTTTCTTTTCAGGCGTTTTGAATCTCCTCGACGCTAGCCTCGCGTAGCTCATCGCACACCCTTGACCTCGGTGTATTGCCACGCACTCCATCCCGTTCATCGGCGATCGCGAAAGATGTGGGTGTTTTGCTACTGCTTGTCTCCCGACGCATACGTTGATACAGTCCCAGGCCGCGCGAAGTAATGCCAATGCGCGCCCGTCGCCGTCTCGCCACCAGCCTGGCTCGCAGTAACGGCGCCAGTGGGAAGCTGCTCGACGCCGCTGGCTGCAGCGCGCTAGAACGCCGCATGAGCCATGGGGGCTATTCCGGAGCGCAGCAGCTTCCCGCGGGGCCATGAGGTTTTGACGCGGGAAGTGCCGCGCCTGACGCGCATTGACGCGCACTGACGCGGCACCCCATCAGATGCTTCGGGAGTATGCTAATACATTTAGAAATGTCACTGCTATAATCTACATTGCCCAGAATGATATTCTGGCTCATTAAGTAGGAAAATTCCCCACATCTAAAGAAAAATCAGACACAAGTGGGGTGAAATGTGAGGTAAACATTGGTTTAACAACTTGAAGCTCATGAGAATGTTTTGCTGTGGGACTTAGAACCAATTTTAAACATAATTCAAACTGCAGTCAATGTGAATTCAATAAAAGTTGTATTGAGTGCGCGTCAATATGTTGTTGCCGCCTGGTTGCTGCGCGTCCACATTAAATTCCCGCGCGTCAATGATTCGGCCCGCACGTCAGTGATGCCATCAGCGCGTCCACATCAATTCCCTGCGCGTCAACATCACATTCCTGTGCGTCAATTGTGGAGTGTCAGTACTTAACTTATACTGCAAGAGTTCTTAAATGTGTGCATATTCTTTGAAAAATAAACTTGAATTTGGCTATCTTCTTCTGCCAACAGGGATCGGCACATCAATGTCAATGTCTCATCCTCCTCTCAGTCGAGTCAATTCTAAGTCTCACTGTTATTCATTAGGGTACAACAGAGACAGATGAAATTTATAACCCGCCATGATGTTTACCTTGTTTATTGGGTAGTTGAATCTCGTGGTCTTCAATAATTGTTATCAATTTGTCGCCCCGGACATGGGACAAGCTTTGGACATGGTAGGAGATCTAATACTCCCAAATTCTTCTCCCAGGCCACAACTCTCTCGCGCTGCACAAGTACAAGCACGGGCCGGATACCTTGGCTTAGTTTGGGACATTGTCACTGGACATGCAATTACCAAATTTTCGCAGAACATTGGGGATGGTTTGTGTTGCCTGTGTTTCCCTTCTGCGTCAGGTCATTCTCCCGAGTTTATGTGACGGACACCAGTGACATGTAATGACTCATAACAGCGCGGTATACCTGAGTGTTCAGAACTTGGTAAAAAAAATGTGCTTGTTTGATGCGGCGATGTGGAGGCGTCATCGTGTCAAACCTATGCAAGTACACACCACTGCCGCGTCGCTTTAGGCAATAGTTGACACATCTGAGGCTCTTTTCCAGTGGAATTCAATTTCCATTGTTTCCCCACAACCTTGCACCAAAAATATATTTCAATTCCATACCACAATTTTCAAAGGCACTCCCAATGGTACCGAATCCGCCGTCCAATAGACGTCATACAGCCTTGAATTGTGGTGGTTTTGCAGCACCTTGGAAAATAAATATCTTCATGGCGTACAGAAAAACATGACCCAGGACTTTGGGGCATTTTGAGCGCGAGCTGAGACCACCACGACGTGGCGACGAAGGCTTCCCTTAAATTGAGCAACATGTTATATGTCCAAATCTTTCTCTTCTTTCATCCAATTGTCATGAACCTGAATTCACGGCACACCGACGGGAATGTGACACTAGAGAGGCAGTGGAACTCACAACTTGAATCCCAAGGACCATGAGTCTTTTAAACACCTCGAGTGGTCGAGCCAAGATACATATATGGAACAGCTGGACACCAGGATCACAATGCAATGAAGGTTAATGCATCCTTCAGCTAATATTTGGCCTTAAATTGAGCCATCGGTTCGGCAGCACTAGCTTCATCTCATCTCTTCTCTCGGGATACAGCAGCATATTCGAGTTTTTTTTTTAGACCTATGGACGATCTGAAAGAATTTACACTGGAAATGAGAGTCTTCGGTGTCCTTACTGCGTGAAGCCGCATCGCACCAAGCCCAGCCTACCGACCCCAGGCCCACCTCCCTGATTGTTGCTGCGTTCCATCGCTTTCAGAGTTGACTTTCCATTCATGCAGAACACATTATTGAACCTGGGTCAATTAATCAGATGTTGGGGTCGTCAATTGCTTCGATAGTTCGAAACTGCACCAAATAATACTCCCAACTGTCTTGCTGTTCAGGTTCAAAATGTTGATGCTATGAGACCTCAATATTGAATGCACATTTTAAACAAGTGTGCCGCCCTTGCATACATATATAAATGTGAGCGTCAGGTCAACTTTCCCGCGCGTCAATACTTCGGCCATCATTTCGGCATGTCACGGGAAATTCCACGAGCGCGTCACTGCGCGTCAGTCGTGTCACTCGCGCGTCAAAACCTCCGTGCCCCTTCCCATGCAGCGCCGATTCCGACTCCCTGATCCATCCGAGACACCGCCCGTCTGGCTACCGCACAGTGCAGCGGATGCAGGTGCAGACACAGAAGCAGATGGCACTTCCTTCGCCGTGGGACGCCGCCGTTGCTCGCTCCGCCGTACGGCAGGCTCCGTCCGGCTTCGAGTTTTTCTGAGCTTTTCTTGGGTCCGTCCGTCCGTCCGACTGAGTAAGTACGTCTCTAGGCCCCCCCACCATCTACACTTCACCGCGCGTTGGACAACAGATCTTGTGAACCCTTACCTACTCGGCGCTCATTGTCGATGTCGGCGCTAGACGCCTTATACTGCTCCCATGCTCAGCACTCAACACTAGTATGCCAATTTTTTGATCCTGGAACATCCTGCCTAGATTTTATCTAGGTCGTCTCAGAGGTTCGAGTTGTGGTCTCCAGCCTTCGTAGCAGGTTATGGGTATTTTTATGCCGCCTATTCTACAGCATCTTAGCTCCGATGCCGAACTTCCGAGCGCTAAATGAAAATTTCCCTGTCAATCAGCATACTGCTGTGTGATTCATATTCAAGTGAAGCCTTGAATTCGGGGGGTTTGGTGCCGAATTAACAGATGCATGACACACCACGAGAGTGAGGTTCGCTGATGTTGGTGTCGGGAGGAGTCCATTTGCACCGAGGTTCTGCATGAGTTATCCTCCCGCGCAGGATAGGCGCTGATAGAAGCGCGGCATGTAATCTGCGCCGCCAATTTGAGGGAAGCTTTTCTACAAATATGGGAGGACCAATCCTGATGTGAAGATCCGACATCAATTGTCCCATGCCTTAACAGCACCTTGCACCCACGTTGGGGACATCTGACATATATAAGATAGACGTCCTGGCCCTCAAGCTTCTCAAGCCTTCTCCTCACAACCATGTCCGATCTGAAAACAGTGTGAGTAACCCGACCGCCTGTCGAGACTTTTGATTCAATTCATGCCCTTTAATTAGCATTCAGCTTCACAGTAAGCACCTGCCTGTGTTGAGCTGTTAAACCATATTCAGTCTTTTCTCGCAGGTATCCATGTCACGTCCTTGTCTAACCCACATAATGATCTTCCGGGTGACATGAAAATGTTTGCACAGGTCATCATTGAGGACAATATTTTCCAGCAAACCTTGCCGGTGGTGTCGGAGCATGATCAATTGAGTTGGAAATTTGATTTGGGATGTAAAATGTGTGTTAGGGTTTTGCACTATAGACTTGGGATTCACTGTACCTTCCTCTCACAGCCCACCCCATGCTCCCACATTCTCAGTGGCAGTCTTGCGCCAAAGTGAAACTGAAGGAACACGGCTTGTAGGCCACGTTAAAATTGGGCGAGGCGAAGTCCTTGAGTCTGCAGAATCAAATAGGTGTAGGTGCAGTGCCCCTTACTCTAAGTACAACCACTGAGGATTGCAATGCAGCCTTCCAGATTCAGCTCAACAAAGTGAACATTGATGATCCCTCACTCAAATTCAGTGCTGTTTTCTCGGTTGCCGAGGTGCCGTACCAGGAGGAGCAATTTAGTGATCCTGACGATCTCAACCAGGCAGTGTTGAAGCTTGAAGCTGCTGTTGCTCTCACTCCAGATGGCCACCCAGACAAGCCATCACAGCTGAATAGCCTTGGGAATTCACTCCTCCATCGCTTTGAGCGACTTGGTGATCTCCATGATCTCAATGAGGCTGTATCAAAATTTGAAGCTGCTGTTGCTCTCACTCCGGATGGCCACCCAGATAAGCCTTCAAGGCTGAACAGCCTCGGAAATTCACTCCTCCGACGCTTTGAGCGACTCGGTGATCTCCATGATCTCAACCAGGCTGTGTTAAAGCTTGAAGCTGCTGTTGCTCTCACTCCAGATGGCCACCCAGACAAGCCTTCACAGCTGAACGGCCTCGGAAATTCACTCCTCCGTCGCTTTGAGCGACGCGGTGATCTCCATGATCTCAACCACGCTGTGCTGAAGCTTGAGGCTGCTGTTGCTCTCACTCCAGATGGCCACCCAGATAAGCCTTCAAGGCTGAACAGCCTCGGAAATTCACTCCTCCGTCGCCTTGAGCAACTCGGTGATCTCCATGATCTCAGCCAGGCTGTGTTGAAGCTTGAAGCTGCTGTTGCTCTCACTCCAGATGGCCACCCAGACAAGCCCTCACGGCTGAACAGCCTCGGAAATTCACTCCTCCGTCGTTTTGAGCGACTCAGTGATCCTGACGATCTCAGCCAGGCTGTGTTGAAGCTTGAAGCTGCTGTTGCTCTCACTCCGGATGGTCACCCAGACAAGCCTTCACGGGTGAACAGCCTCGGAAATTCACTCCTCCATCGCTTTGAGCGACTCGGTGATCTCCATGATCTCAACCAGGCTGTATTGAAGCTTGAAGCTGCTGTTGCTCTCACTCCAGATGGCCACCCAGACAAGCCTTCTGTCACAAAAAGGTCTATTTGCTTATAACGGATGGTGGCCGTTGATGGTGCTGATCAGCAGTCATCAGAGTTAGGACCGTAGTTGAAAGCAGTCGTCAGCACTCATAATTAACGCTCTTTCAGTTACCAGCGGTCATAAGCAAGTCATAAGTCAGATGCATGGAAGAGATGTAGAGGTAAATTTATTTCGCATTGAATCAAAACGAAGTAAGGGGATTGGAAATACACGTCTATTCAATATTATTGAGCCTCAAAAACATGTCATCGTCAGCAGTATCCATGGCAAAGTATAAGTTCCGCCGAGAAGTTCCACGCGCCGGTGGGAGGAGTGCACCGCGGGTGATATAGGTCAGTGGTAAAAACTCCGCCTTCTCCACCTCTTCGACAACGCGGCAACCCTGCCACGTTGTTCGGGGCTTCCATTTCGAGTTCTTGAACCGGCGAACGTATGCAAGGTCAAAAGATTCACCATCATCGCCTGTGCTAACACGAAAGAGCGTGAGTAGCCGTGCCAATGACAGTGGCTCGACGTCGAGGTTATAAAGCACGCAGTCATGGCGAGGCCTCCCGTAAAAACTTTCAGCACAACGCAAGATGTCCTTTTGAGGGGACCAGTCGACTTTGGATTGATATTCAATGTGAATAACGCCAAAGGATTGCACCTAGGGAATGATCAGCATGACTCTGTACCATTGCCTCGCATACTTACATGTAATGTTTTCTCATACCCAATCTGCAAGTCAGGATACTCGGTAGCAAGGAATACACGGAGAGCAACATCAAACCCCTGGAAATTTTCACCTCCAGGAGTCCGCAGCATCTCAGCTTCGAATCGGCGAGACGCAAATTTCCGGTTTGGGGCACCTAATCGCCAGTGGGCATCAGCAATCTGCGGTGCCAGATTACCAGCCTCGTCATCGGCATCCTCGGTGGCCTTCTTTTGAACCTCTTTCTGACGTGCATGATGGTCGGCGACCAGCATATCCAGTTCTGCTATCGCTTCCTCGTTCTCGTCGATCTTGACCATCTGAAAAACGATTCAATAATACTGGCTCAATGAGAACATAAATTACCATTACCTGCTGTTCTGCTTCTCTGCCGTTTGTACGAGTATAATGACGGGCTACCACTTGCTGAAAGGATTCTCCGATACACGTAGTCATGTGGTTTGTCGTACCCTTCTCACGGATATCATCGGCGGCATGGGACGTGTAATGCTGCTTCAGGAAGTTGAAATCCTTCTCCAAATCCTCGAATGCAAGTGTCAGTTTCTTTGGAAAGAAAATAGATGAGAGCATACCCGACATGCAATCTCGTAAATGACTCCATGAGAGTCAAGCGGCTGGTACTCATACAATGCATTCCGACCAGAATTCGGTACTGCTGCAAAGCCCGAAGTGCGTGAATAAGTTTGGAGTTGGCAGGCAGCAAGTGCACAATACACGGTAGAATACACTAAGTAGCCCAGATCAGCACATGTTGAAAGATGAAGAGACAACTGACCATCAACATGTGGAGAAACACGTTACCTTCAGCATAGTCTATGAGCGTAGCAGCAGAGATATGGCGCAGGCCACGCCAGCGCGGAAACTCTTCGAAACTGCAGAGAGATGGTGGTGAGAAAACCACAGCGATGTTGAGATGAGCGTACGCTTCATTGAACTCGTTCGACTTTCCCAAATTTGTGAGCTCCATTTTGATCACAATCCAAAGATGTTTTCCGAATTTCCCGAGATCGGTCCAGTGAAGAGTGTCGTATGAGACTGCCTTGTAAGGATCCGAATGTGCGAATTCCCATAATATTTGCTTGAGAAATCATCGGCTGGGTAGAGATGGGATCTGAAAATGGCCTTACCTCAACGTCGTGCAACCCCGATCCCTTGAGAACTTCTTCCTTCGCCTTCTTGGTGTTCTTTCCGAGCGCTTTCTCTAGTACTGCTTTCATAGCCGTGGGCGTTCGAAGCTGAAATCGTTTGGTGAGCTCGCACAACCGATCTTGCGGCACTAAACATTTGGGACACGGATATTTGGCAGCTGCGCTACGCATCGCTAACCAAGCGGCGAGTTCTTGGAAATCCATTGACTCAATAAAGATACCAGGATACGCCGTACGGCACCGGCCGTCTCCAAACCGAAAAGTGTCGCCGTACCGGGAACGGTGTTTGAGCGAGTCCAGAATCACAGCGTTGATCCTGTTGTAAATTAGCGCCCGAAGCTTCGCAAAATCCTCGCGCTCAGCCGAGGCGAGACTTTTGGCGTCGATATTCCGCAGCTCCGGAGGCTAGAATCGATGTCAAGATGGCTTGACAGGATGCAAGAAGAAATGAGACCCCGCACCATCACAATATACCCCAAGAGTGCACACCCGCCATTTCCCGTTGCATTCCGAATAGCCGAGTTGATCCAGAGTCCGCGGATGAGTATCGGATGCATTTTCACCTTTGTCGACACCTGGCCCTTGTCCAGCCATATGTGAATTGGTAGGTAGCAAGAGGGATACAGGCCTTCCTTGGGTCCGGGAAGCAAATCCTGCATTGAAATCATCAGTACAGTGAATAAAAGGCGCAGAATGTCTAGTCGGTACTCACATCAATGTCCCACCAATTCTTCCCAGTGCACGGCTCGTCAAAAAGCTGCTCTCGATGCTCCACTACGGTCCCTCCTCGGCACTTGTATTTCTTGACGGAAAACCAGGTACTGTGCGGTGCGAGAGTCTTGTCGCACACCCAGCCTTGAACAACCTTCCAGGGATCACGAAAATCCAGGGACACCTCGTACATGTCCCGGAAACACTTGGTCTCGCCCTCGAAATGTATAGGAATTGTTGTGCGCTCAAACTGGATAATGGTAAGCACAGTAAATTAGATATAAATAGCTCAAACCTGAACTGTGCGCTTCCGCGCCGCCTCCAGCGAAGCCTCCATATCCCGTACAGTCAGCATCGTGATTTTGGACGGACCCGCCCAAGACTGAGAATGAAGAGAATCAAGTTCTTCCTGAATTTGTTTCTTAGATTTCGAATATCGGATGCAGTTGGAGGTAAAGCTGTAGTCGGCGAAGCAGCGAAATGGGGCCCAAGGCCGCACAGGATCCATACCGGTGGCATAGGTGGGATTAATTGCCCTGGAAGCCGAGTCGTCGAAGAGAGTGATGTTCGCAGGAAGCATGGAGTGGGGATGGGGAACAGTGAGGATGTATTCTGATGGGAGGCGCACAGTCTCGACTGCTGGGAGCTGTGCCGGTGCTGTAGCGCCCGTCTCAAGGTTTTGTTCGGCGGGAGCATCATCCTCAAACGGAAAGTCGTCGGGGCCAGACAAGAGAGGAAGTGTGGAAGGTTGCGCACGTCGATTACCTGGCCTCTTGGTTTTCTTGTACAATTATATTAGCAGATTCAGATGGCCCCAGTGCACGCCTCCACGCACCGAGAGTAGAAGACGGGGCATATTCTCAGTGTACATAAGCCTCTGGCGCTTCGGAGCTCGCTGTTTCTGTGCAGTAGTGTCCTGGAGCATCTGGTCGCGGCTGCGTTTGTTTGCGCGGCAGACAGCTTGATGGGCGTCCAGAGTGCGCGGGTCTTGGCGCTTATTGCAGACTAGGCAGTGCGGCAGATCGTACGCAAGGTCGGCGCGAAGGTTTCTGGGTGCTCTGCGGGCCATGTAGCGAGAGTACGAGGACTTGGACAATGGACGCGTTGGTGATTTCGACTGGCACGTGAGGGTGATATCATGTGTGACCAAATGTGACCCTCGCTCCACCGCTCCTCTTCAACCATGCTTCGCTAGCGACGGCTATAAAGGCTGAGCCTCTGCTGCCCAGGTTCGTTACCAACCACCATGTCCAATAACTCCCAATCTCACTCTTCCCAGTCTTCCTCCCGGGACTGTACTCCGGATCCCAACCACGACTACACGGCCACGCAAAAAGAATTGATTCTGCTGTGTACGCCGAGTAAGAGCGGCAATGAGCTTGCCCAAGTGCGTCCCTTGCTATACTCTCTTTCTCATCTGATTTCTGTCCAAGCTCCGTTCTCGCTTGGCCGCATCCGTTGATGATCACGGCCGCGTCGTCACACGCCTCAAACGCCGCCTCGACGACTTGGAGAACCAGTCCAACAATCCTCGCAAGCGTGGTCGCCGTGCGCGCAACCACCGCGCCAAGGATGATGACATACCATCTGAAAGGCGCGTGCGTCAAACGGGCCGCAAGTTCGTTCTCATCTGCGGCCTCTGGCTACGACTCGATGACGACGATGCAGAGTCTTTCCTCAAGGCTGCGCTCGACGATGACTACGACCCGGAACTCCGCTTCAACAGCGATGACGACATCCGCCAGGGCCAGCTGCGTGAGCTCTTGGATATTCTCCCCAACGATCTCGAGACATTTCGTAGCCGTGAGTGGTTTGCGAGCGCAGTACGTGATCCCTGCTCATCTTCTTCATGTACTCATCTCCCTTAGTTCATGGACGGCATGGACAGCCAACGCTCCAACACGGTCACTCGACTCCGTAAGCAAGCTCTCACTCAACTTCTCAGAGACAGCATCAATCCATCAAAGCTGGCGACGTCTGAGTCCCGCCTTCTCCACTTCCGCCATCTCATCGGCTACAGCGAGGAGGAGAAAGACTATCTCCTCTGGGATATCCCTTTCCTCCACGCCAACGAGTCGCCGACGCTCGACTTTCACGAGCTCTTCCGTCACCCGCTTCTCCTGAAGGTCGGTCGAACATCTCTTCTTCTTTTCTTTTCCCTTTTGATGATCATTTCATAGGTCTTTGCAGCCCTTATCCGTGGCCCGTCCGGCGCTGACGGTGTCATGGAGGGAGAGTCAAAGATGCCCAAAGCCAACACGATGCAGAAAATGCTCAAGATCGCTTACACGACCCCAGGAGCTATCGCGAGCAGTGCCATATGGGTGCGTTCGTGAGCTTTCTTTTTGCTATGCGTGGTCTCATATCTTCCATCTTCCAGGTGCTGTGGCTGTTTTCGGGCGACGAAACCTTCGCTCCTGTCGGCGACATCACCGCCATCGACTATCAACTACGTCATGATGAGTACCTTGACAAGATTCTCGAGGGTCTCCGACTCAAGAAGCGTTGGGCCAAGGAGCTATTCGTGTACTGGGACTCCCGCTTGTTCCCGTCAATGAATGGCTCGCGCTTTGGCGGCGGGGTCCAATCGAAGCACGAGAAGCAGCGGGAGCAGATGGAGAGGGCTACCGACCTCCTTTTGGAGATGACGGATGCTTCCGAAGATGACGAAGACGGCGACGGCGACGACGACGGCGACGATAATCAAGGCGGTGATAATCGAGGCGGCTACAACCAATGCGAAGACTCAGACGAGTAAATAGCGCTTTTTGTCCACTTTTTAATGCCCTAGGCGGGCATTTTTAATTTTTAATTTTAATTTTTTTACCACTTAGTTATGAGTGCTGAAAACCACTTATATATGCCCACGAAGCGGCTGATGACCGCTTAAATGCCTCAACCGTCGGTTATAAGCAAGCTTATTGCAGATGGTGTTTATAACAGCTGACGGGCGCTTACCCGCCGATATAAGCATATAGGCGTTTTTGTGACATCATGGCTGAACAGCCTTGGAAATTCGCTTCTCCGTCGCTTTGAGCAACTTGGTAATCTCCATGATCTCAGTGAGGCTGTATTAAAGCTTGAAGCTGCTGTTGCTCTCACTCCGGATGGCCACCCAGACAAGCCTTCACGGCTGAATAGCCTTGGAAATTCACTCATCTGTCGCTTTGAGCAACTTGGTGATCTTGACGATCTCAACCAGTCTGTATTGGAATTTGAAGTTGCAGTTGCTCTCACTCCGGATGGACACCCAGATAAGCCTTCATGGGTGAATAACCTTGAGAATTCACTGCGCATTCGCTTTGAACGACTTGGTATCTGAATGATCTCAATCAATCTGTACATCAGAAAAACACTCCTTTTTGAATTTGTGTAAATTTAGCATAGTTGTTAGAATGGACCCAAATTTGGACAAATCAGCCAAGTTCGCCAAATTGTGTATGCATTTGGTGCTTCAGCCAGGTTAGGGTAGGAACTCACCTTAACCTTGGAAGTGAAAAATAGTAAACTGTGGATACTATTGAGAATGGAACCATATTCAAGGTAGGAAGTATCAGCTTACTGCTTGGTGAATCCTAGTTTCATTCATAATATTACTAGCACATGAGAGTATGTCCCACCAATTCTGAATACGGTCAGTCCCAGTTATGTAAATTAACAAGTTTTATTCACTGAGGCACCGTGAAGCCGGGGAGCATCTCTGAGTGACACATTGAGGTGAATCACGGACCTGGTGATCGAAGTCTTAGCCGAGACTGGTCTTAAGCTTAATGTGTTGATGCGACGCGACGCGGAGGTAGGCGGAGGTTGATGTCCTGTATTTTAAATTCATTCCCCCTAATCTCTGCTAAGCCTATGCCAGTCATTCATGTCCAGCCCAGGTATCCGGAAACAAATCACTGAAACTATATTAGACACTTGTTTTATTGGGAAAAAGTGACAGAACTTGTACTGGCATGCGAAGCATTGGTCACAAGCTAAGTCCCCGTTCCATTCGGGGCTGAATATATTGCTCAAAGAAAAGATAGCCCAAAGACTTGGTGGTGTACACCGTACACCTACGAGAAATCCAGTATTTACTTCGTCCTCTGTGGGAGGTGCCCGTTCAAATCGAGGCTCGGTCATTATGTTGTATTAAATAGTCTTTTTCTCTTGTTCGCCGGCAGGATATTTATGCACTTTGAACGAGGTCTGGCTCCGTACTATAGCCATTGCTCCAAAAATGTTGCTGAACCTCCTATTTAACAGAAATTAGCCTCGAGCTGGAAAGTAATATGTACTCGGTTGAATCAAGGTTTAATCGTACCTACTCACTGACTTCAAACCCAGAGATCGCCCGCATAAAACCCTCGTACAAAGGAGAGGGTAAAGACCTGGTGGTGTATGTTGCACACCTACTTGAAATGAAATGGCCGAGCTTTTCATCGTAGTAGGCCCTCGTTCGACTCGAGGCTGGTTCGTAGGGATAGGATTTGGATTCTTTTTCTTCCTTACCTGTAGGTGCCACCAGGCGATATTTTATGAACATTCGACGGCAGTACGTCGGTAGGTGTTATTATTATAATGAATTGGCCACTCCTCGCTCCCGAAACCTCAACCGTTTCCTATGAGCAGGCCGCACGCGCTGTAATAATTGTGTACGGCAGTCTAGGTGCGCTACTAGTAGGTGGTGTGAAGTCAGTGTTCAACAAAATGGGCATCCTATGAATGATGCTGAACTCTTATTTATCAGCCAAGAATTATTTCGTTTGAAAGTAATGTGCACGCGGTTAAATCTCCTTGTTTACTGACTTAGACATCATCCGCATATATCAACCGCGCAAAAGGGAGCTTCGTACACCCAATACAACTTGCAAAGAACCTGGAGAGTGTGTGAGGCCCCCGTCTAAGTCGGGGTTGGGTCATGGCCAGTCAAAATTTCTTTTCTTTTCTTGTCTGTTGTCAACTTGCAGGTGCCGCCCATGATATCAAATATCGACATTGGCCGTATAAAATCCTGACAAAAAGATGGGGTAAAGACCCAGTGGTGTACCGCATGCCCGCAAGAAATAGAGGATCATCCGCGTCCGGCTCTGTGGGAGGTCCCCGTTCGATCCGGGGCTAGGTCATACTTCGAGTGCGCAAAGCTTTTCGATTTTTTTTGGCTCGGCGGGGATGTATTTTAAAACTTTCAAAGCTCAAAGCCAGGATGGCTGAGATTTGAAAGTAATTGTAGTGGCCGCGAGACCGGACGGCATTTAAAACTGCCCAACGAGAATTTAATTCAATATTGAACTTGTTTCAAGGAGCTTGAAATTTAAAGGCGGGTCCGTAATAAGTAAATTTAAATTTCATACATACGTAGTGGAGAGCATATTCAATGGCTTTTGTGTTGTTGAGTTGAATCGGGCCGAACAGAGCCGGAGACCAACGTGACCAAACGATTGCACCGCCTCCTCGCTTAGAATTATAATAAATGAACGGGCGAGCAACCAGCCAGCTGGAAGCAGACGCTCCCCCCACCCCGGGGACAGTCCAGGACGACAATATGCATTAGAGCCGTAGTTTTTTGGCCAAACGTGCGCAGGTCGCGGGGTAATCCTAGCATGTCGCGGCGTCGCCCAAGATAAACCGAGGGACGCAGCAGAACTGTGGGAGGGAGGTCAGTATCAGGAATAGAGCGGCGGCGGAGGCAATAAAAGCACACGAGCCGCAGCGATATTAGTCCTGAACAGGCCTACCGAAGCGTCTTGTCCTAGGTTTTCCTCGTCGCCGTCCCCTTCCCCAAACTCGGCGAATCCTCCATATCGGCGGTACGCCCTCCGAGCTAGTGTGTATGACGTTCGCCCCCTCCCACCACCCGATCCCCCGGCTGCTAGTCCCATCGCTCTCCCGCCCATCGCTTGAATCCGCGCTCCCGTACCCCGCACCAGCACTGGGCTGAAGACGCAGCAGTGCTAAGGATCTGACTTAAAGGTCAGTCCAGATCGATCTATAGATTTTCAAGTCAGTAACGCTTGAATCAAGTCAGAACACACCTTGACTCGACTCCAATCGAAACAAAACTTCGAATATCGAGTGGGCGAAGGTATTAGCAATGACTTTAACGTTCAGTCAGTCAATTGTAATCAAGAGTGAAGGGAACGCACCTCGACAAGAACAAGCATGGTTTCGGCCTTGAGAGTGAAAAGCGAAGTTGATGGCTTTCGCGGCTCAAGTCAGTAAATGGAAGTATTAGGAGGAAAAAGGAACGCACCTCGACTGGATCAGGGCAAGTGTTGGACGATCGAGAGAGCGAGCATCCAAGACTTAAATCTAAGGACGTGTATTTGCGTGTAGTCAGTAAATAATGTGGTTAGACAGATTAACGGGACGTACCGGCAATCCTCCTAGCAGATCACCGAGCCAACATGGCGTACGTGGTAAATCCACGATGATAACGATGGCGTGGATCAGCGGCGGGGGGAAGTCGGCGGCAGCTGCTTGGAATGAGTACGAGTGGTGGTAGCGTGAAGAGAGAGCGAGGGCTGTTGACAGCAGTCAGACGAGGGGCACAACGAGTACCGAGTTCCCGCAGACGGCGCGAGGCGTGTGGGCAGCGAAAGCTGCAGTGACGAAAACTTGGCGAGATGGTCTGGAATAATATCAACCTCAGACATGGTAAGAATAGGTCGAGGGCATACGCAGCGCACCATGTAAGTCCTTGAGCATCGGCATCGAGGCCATTGAGCCAGCAAGTCGGCTGCGGCTATTGTGAGGGCGATTGTGCGACAGTGACAACAACGGGAAAGCATTGAGCGAGAAGGAATGCGAGGGAGAACGACCCACCCGGTTTGACCATTTAATGAATGCCGTCGTAGTCGCTGGCGATGAGGGCGACAAATGGCGGCGGAGTCAGTTCGGGTCGAGTCGAGTCAAGAGTGGCGAGGGTCGAGGGTCGAATGTTGTCCAGCGAAGAGTGGCAGGGACGGGGCCAGTAACTAAGAGAGTGAGTGGCCTCTGACTTCAGTGTTACGCTGCTCCTGCATCAATGTCGCAGGGACGTCTGAGACACCGTACTCCTCGTCCGGATTGACGTCCAACGCGGGCATGAACTTGTCGCAGTCGTCAAGGTCATCTGTGCAACAGATGGGACAAGAAGGGCCGCCCGAGAAGTCATCGTTGTCCGAGGCCACCGCACGGTTTTAGAGCGTAGTTTGAGCGCTCATTAGCATAGCGCATACTGAGCTTACGAAGAACTCGAATCAACGTACCATTAACGCTGCTACCTCCACCACCTGGAGGTGATCGTGACGATGAGAATAGAGGGACTCGAAATAAAAGAAGGCAACAATACCTCACGCAAAGATGATATCGTATTCAGTCGGATGGGGGTGCATGGTAGGTTCGTATCCAATCGGTCCACTGTACCTTCATAATACCTGCCAGCGAAATGGGTTATAAGGCCAAGCGTAGCTCGGTTTACCTGAGGCCCACTGCTCATTCCAGCGTCATCGAGGAGTTCTGGTTAGAGTAATGTGGAGGTATATGCTTTAGGAAGCAGATCCTATGCATGGGGAAGTAGAAGAACGAGAACGAGTCGCACCTCAAGGAGACGAAAGTACAACAATGAGGGAAGTGAAAGGGTATTTGTCGGTAGTAGCATGTGCTATGTAGTCGGGAGTGGAAGGTGACGAGAGGAAACCACAGAATTGGGCTCAATGCACCAGGACTGAGGATCTCAGCTGACTCACTGAAGCGTCAAAGGTGTCGCTACTGACCGTTCAGAAATCCCAGAGCCTTGCAGGTCAGGTAATCGCGGAGCGTCGTCCTCGTTCTAATACCGGCGGTCGGCTTCGAGGAAAGCTATGATGTCGGAAAACTTCAGAGCCTACACGAAAGGTGACATGGTGGCAGAAAGCAAGCGCGATGCAGCGGCCCGCGATCCGGGGTTCCAAACACCCGCCAACAATATGACTCTGATCGCATGCTATTGTTCTAGAGGTCTGTCTTTGTTTCGCCTCAAATGGAGATCTGGTCCCAGAAGCCAGTAAGAAACGAAACAAGTATTAGAAATGCGTGAAGAAAAAGTACCTTCAACTAAATGGTCTCGTGGAAAACTGAGCGAAGGATGTCAGCAGCCAATGAGACAAGTATTAAAAATGCGGTATAATAATTCTGAATGAAGCAGTCAGTAAACAACGCAGTAAGCGGTGAAAAAAATTGTACCTTGAACTGGACGGGCATGTTGAAGTGGTGAACTCAGAGTTTCAGCATGAAGATCTTGATAAAGAGGTCAGTCTGAGTAAGCAACAGATTAGGAACATGCAACTTGAATAGCATAGTCTCAGGATGTTAAAGGAGCTTGGTATAAAGTTCTGATTCAACCGTTAGTAAAAGCGAAATATTACCTGCAGTCCGATGTGGTCGTCCAACGGAATAGCCTCGCCATATTAGAGATTGGACAGCGCGCACGACGTAGAGGGCTACTGGATTGACCAAGCACCTATCCGGATCCTTCAAGCCAGCACGGTACCGGGACTCCGATTGGAGTTCGGCGCTGCGACGCTGGCTTGTTGGCAGAAACGCGATAGGGAGAAAAGAGACGGACCTGCAGCGAGTGCGGATCTGCGGGAACGCGAGCAATTGAGGTGTGGCGTAACAGAGGTACCTAGAATGCCGGCTTTGATGGCCCCCCAAAGCGGGCGCAGTCTGGTTGCAACAATTCGGATGCCGCCCGTCGAAAGTGCCAGGGATTTCCCTGGGACCGAGACTTGACGATACGATTGAGCTTGGCAGACCTTCCCTAGGGTGAGGCGTATCAGCCCAAAGAAAAACCCGGAAAAATGGAGCTGTATGGGCAGACCACGCACCTGGACGTCGTGGTACGCCCCTCCCTACGCGATACTCGTCCAACAGAAGAGGCGAGATCGGCGGCCGTGGGGAGATACGAGGGCCTGAATCAGCACAAAAGAACGAAATAAATTATATAAACATACCGACGCGGCTGATATCTCGCGGCTGTAGGTGAATCACCCTTTTCGAGATAGCAGAATGCAAATATGGCGTCAACGGGAGGATCGGAACGACGCAGCATTATGGGACATACCACCACGCGGAGATGGTGCCTAGCGAGCGGTTTTGAGGGCTGTAAGAGCGGTGCCGCGGTCCCAGGGATACATGATGGAAGTGGGGCAAGTCATTCGGGCTCAACTGGAGCAAAACTGGGACGAACTGGTGCGGGGGCAAGCAGATTAGTCGGAAAAATGCGAAAAATGCGAAAAAGAGTGGATATAACGTATTTGAGGGAGTCGCACCATCCCGAAAGCGGCCCGTTACCTCCAGTACACGCATCCCACGACATCTGACCCAGGATAACGACCAACGACGGCAAAACGGGCGGCTGCGACGCTGGCGACAACTGCGCTCGTGTAGCACGCAATTGGCGGAACGGCGGATGATGCAGGTCCAAAATTTCGACGTAGACCACGTTTGAGGGCATCGTCCAAGGGAGTCGACGGGTTGGTACGGAGTCTAGCCCAGCCAGGAGCACATAAGAGGAGCTGAAAGCTGGCGGTGACGAAAAAGCGCGCAGGAAGCGCAGTTCTTGAGGGAGAGCGAAGTGGGAAGAGGGGAGATGGAGGGGATGTACCCTAGAGTGCATTTGTGGTCGTGGGAAGATGACTGCGAGAGAAACGAGGCGTTTCGAGACGATACCGCACGCGGAGGTTGATATGTGATCGCCAGAGGACGTGGGCTGGGCCGGAATTTGGAGGTCAAACAGTCAAGAAAGAAAAGTACGAGCAGTATCTGAGTGACTGGGGCTCCATTGACGGTGGGAGCGGAGGGGATGGACCGCGTTGCGTCGTCGATGGTGGTGTCGCAGGAAACAACCAGTAAACATGCGCATACAAGCGGGCCGACGTAATGCCGGCCGGACGGACGTGGAAAGATGCATTCAGGGGCACAAAGATACCAGTGGGGGCGGGATGCAACGTGTATGAGTGGGTGGGGCCGGTATGCTAGGCGAGCGGAGTGGCAGGAGCCGGAGTGCGTGGGCCCGGGGTGCGCGGCGAGAGGTGCACGCTGACGTCGGGAGGCGGCGGGTGCGGCGGGTGCGGACGGATCGGTGGTGTTGAGGTGCAGCGAGTAACAGATTAGCCGTCAGCGCATGTGCGCGCGGTACTACGGGCAGTCGGTCCGGGCAGCGCCACGCGGTCTAAGCAGCGGGATTGATGTGTTCGGTTGTGCAGTGGCGGCGCCGAATGGGCAGTTGGCCGGGCAGGCCGCAGTGCGGTGGGGCAGTTGATGTGTGAGGGGGCGCAGTCGCGGGGTTCGGGCCGGTAGGTGGCCAACTGCGAAGGCAATGGGAAAGTGTGAGCAGTGGCCGAAAAAGCCGAGCGAGAAAGTAATTCTTGGTGTGCCGAAATGCTTGACGTCACCGGAATGATCCGGTTGTTTCAACTCCAACGGCCAGAAAAGGTGATTTTGACTTGTTCGGCGTGCGGCCAAACTGCGGAGTATTGCTACTTTTGGAAGGGTATATCGGGTATATCCAAAATTTGGTGGAGGCATAGGGGGGAGGTTTAATGTTCAGAATCCGAAAAGAACAAATTTTTATTTGCGATTCTTGATACCGCAGTAGGGTATGTGCAATGGAGACTTGTTTTTTTTTTTGAAATATACTAGCAGATTTGGGCTTGAAATTTTTGAAAGGTTTTTTTTTGGGTGGCTATTCTGCTCCCGCATCGTTGCGGGAGCAGATTTGGGTTTGAAATTTTTGAAAGGTTTTTTTTTTGGGTGGCTACTCTGCTCCCGCCACGATGCGGGAGCAGATTTGGGTTTGAAATTTTTGCAAGGTTTTTTTTTTGGGTGGCTATTCTGCTCCCGCATCATTGCGGGAGCAAACTTGGGCTTGAAATTTTTGAAGGGTTTTTTTTGGGGGTGGCTATTCTGCTCCCGCATCGTTGCGGGAGCAGATTTGGGTTTGAAATTTTTGAAAGGTTTTTTTTTGGGTGGCTATGCTGCTCCCGCATCGCTGCGGGAGCAGATTTGACGATGCGGGAGGAGATTTGGTTTGATTGAATTAGAATTTACTTTTTTTGCAGGGGGTGATTTTCTCATAATGAGAGCTGAGCTGGAGGGCAGAATAATACTAGCTTCCTCATCCAACTCCGATCTACGGCGGACTTGAGGCCGACCTCGCGCGCCCTCCTGTTTAGGGCTGTGCACCGTGCCCGTCGCGCCGGTTCGACGGGTTCCGTGCGACGGGTAGCCGACCCGTTCCGTGGGGCCCCAGAAATATTATTCGACAAGACGACAACGGGACGGTTTGAGAGGGCGACGGCCGTCGAAATGACGGCCGTGACGGCAAACTCCGGGTGCATACAGTTTAAGTCATGAAATGGGAGGTTTATCGGCTCAAAAGCATGAGAATAGCCACGCAAGTTCATTTGAAGTGAGATGAATCATATATTATGGTGAGGGTAGCCAGGAAAACGGTGCTCAAAGTAGGGTTGGCCGGCAATCAACGGCGGCAATCAGCTCGCATATCACCTTCCTCTGCGCGTACCTTTCGCATCAACGCGTTTTGGACGCTTTCAACACCTTCAGACTCTAAACAGACAAGTGCCCAAGCGATCACTAATGTCTCCGTCGAGCATTTTCATCCATACGGCAAGAGAAAACTAACAATATCGAGTTGTAAAGCAAGTATTTTCCCAAAGCAATACTCAACAGGTCCCCTGACGCTTGTGCGGAGCTGCGAGCGACTACGACAACATCGCAAAAAGAAAAATGTTTTCCTACAAGAGGCCGTCGCCTCCCGGCCGTCCCGTTCCATAGAGAGTCTTTGAACCTCGACGACGGGACGGGTTTACCCGTCGCCTAATCGTCGAAACGACGGCCGTGCCCGTCGACGAGACGGCACACAGCCCTACTCCTGTTTTTCAAATCTCGATCATCTGTTATCTCCTTTCTGTCAATCTAATCGTTCCTCTCCCTTCCTTCCTCTCATCTTGTGAATAAGACGGAATGTTGCACACATTACTGGCTGATTTCTTGAACGGTCACTGTGGAACCCAGATCCCGTGAAATTCACGGGTATTTTCACGTCCAAAGCGAGAGATTTTTGCACCAAAAAACTTTGAATTTCAGATTTAAAAAGCGAATTCACAGAGATAATGAGGTGGAAATTTTCACGTACAAAACTGGGCATTTCACAGTCATATTTCACTACTTCTGACTGTGAATTTCTCCCCGAGAATCAGCGGAATTCACCAGCAAAAAACCTGAAGAAATAAAAGGAATTTGTACCCTAGGACACTCCCCACATTACACCCATTTCTAGAAAACATGTATAATTAGTTTGGGACTGGGTGACTTCCCGTAAGCTTTTTTTATTCTGGGGGATTATTTTCGCACTTTCCGCCGTGATGCCGAGCAATCTGTCAGGACCCCATCACCCCAAAGTGGCAAAATATATTCTACCATCACTCGAATATCCTCAAATATAGACGAGGGGTCCTACCCCCCCTAATAGATTATTTGAGGTCGAGATTATCCGTTTGGGACAGAAATGATTGATGGTCACTCCTGTCACAAACTCTCCGGCTCCCCCAGTCAGCGCCTAACCACTTCAAACACACATCCAGCTCAATATATCGAGCTTGACAACATGGGCAACTGTCCTCTATCCTCATTCGCACTTTCTGGCCTTGAAAATAACTCAAATAAATATTTTTACATCAAGGAGGCTTGATGAAGCCTGTCGACAGAGAGGTAAAGGCTCGAACAACTCTCCTCGCTTAATGTATGAGACAAAACTCCTGCATTCAACTCCCTACCAAAGAGAGAGATTTGCCTCAATCTGGCCTACTAAATATATTATGTTGCTTGTGGGAAACACACAGAGTGTGAATAAACACGATTATTCTGTCCATCAATCCCATCACTGGCACCCCGAAAAATGGTGCCCGAATATTTAAATCTTACGGGAAGTCACCCACTATTGAACAAGTGAAAACATATTGAAAATCTAAGTTGAAAACAACATATATAGACCATGAACAACTGGATGCCCATTTGGTACGGGTCAACAGAGTTATGTAGCGTGCTCCAGTTGCGGGATGGGCACCGTGAATATATATTTCATCCATTTCAAGGTGAAATCAGTTTTCACGTACTGCCTCAGAAATTTTATTTTAGATTCATGATATACGTGAAACTGCTTTTCGCTCAAAAACTGGGTGAAATGTGAAATTCACGGACTTTTGGTTCCACTGTGAGTTGCAATATAAGCAGTGAAATAAGCGAAGCTGTCGGAGTTGCGTATGCCAGAAATTCCTGGGATCTTGGAGTTCAGCGGACAAGCCATTGATGCGCTCATCATGAATAATTTGATATCCATGGATTTATTCAAATGTAAACTGCGTCTTAAGCTAGCTCCCATGCGACCCTGGCCTTACAAAAAAATAATCCTATCACCATAATTCAAAAGGTGACTCAGTCAATATCCATTTTTCAAGTTTGCTGCACTCCCTACCTTTTTTTAAATAATAAAACGAAATCGATCAAGAATATGGATTATACTTCCAGGGGGCCACACTTTCCAATCATCTCAAGTCAACCAACAAAAAAAAAAAGGAAGTACGAGTTGCATGCCGGGCGCCGCCACGGCCCTTTACCCCAAGTGATGACTACAGCCTGACATGCCGATCAAGAACATCCCACAGCAATTGATCGCCGAGTCGGTGGGCCTCCAAATTTGGCAAGCAACATCGTCATAGCTTGTATTCCATCCCCCAACCACAAAATTGAATAGTTATACCCACCCTGCCCTTGTATTGAGCAAGTGGCCCACTAGCTAGTTCGGCCCACTAGGCAGTCGGAGATAGTATAACAAATATCCTTGCACAATATATGCTTCAGACACAAACTTTCAATTTTATGATTCAAATTGCATTGGTCAGTTTCCTGTTGCCCATTCTGTTCTAATAAATTAAGGGCTTACACATGTCTACAAGAGAGGTTAAACACCGTCCTGATCATTTCAAGTGCGGGAATATGTCGAAACGAGTGGTTTTACGGAAGGGCTCTCCGGCATCGGTGATGGAGACCCCATTTTGAGGGGTTCTTATTGGAAACCAGGTTTCCAAATAGAATTATCCAGATATTCCTGCCAAATTTACGGTTTTCTGATTCAAATTGTGTTGGTCAGTTTCGTATGCTGCTCAGAGTGTAAAAATATTCAGATCCCAAATTTTGTAGGCTGGTCCCCAAAACATTCACTTTCACCCATATTTATGGCATATTTGAAAAGTTTGCGCGCATATTTAAAAGTGGCAGCATCCCGGATTCCCATATTTATACCACTCGATATCTGATTTGACCGTGACACTCGGCCCAATTGCATATCAATGGAGGTAACAGCATCCTAACTATTATAACCTGGGCCCCATATGGCTTGTCTGTCGCCTTCGGCGATGACGAGACATCCCCGCGAAATGTTTATGGCGGGAATCAGGAGAGGCGGCGTTGCGTCGGTCGTCGTTGTATGAAAATGGCGCCGCGGATGGGAAACTGCTTGTAAGTCCTCCTCCATTTAGCCCCTTTTCCCTCCTTTTTCTTTGTAACAGTACAGTGACTTTGTTCTTCTTCCATTTTTCTGCAGCGCTTCTGTATACCGATCTTGGTGACCCGTACATCTGTGATGACCATTCATTTAATGTTTGCCCCCAACGTTTCCCGCGAGGCTATTTTTACGCCATAAATTTGCTGTTCCAAGAACTTCACTGTATCATTTACTCTCCACCAGAAGAACTACTGCTACACGGCAGCCCACCCCGCCTCATACGCATCGTGGCTGTGTGCGGGTGTATAGCGGAGGCCTACTCCTTCCCCCGGTCTTTCAACCAACGCACTCAATATTTTATTTCATCTTTATTCTGTCCTTATCCACCAGACTACTTTGTTCACTGAATATTCCTTGCACTTTCCTGTTGTTGCATTTCTTTCACCGTAGGTTGACCTCAGTGGTGCATTTGTTAGCGTCATTTGCCTTATTCAGGCTGCTTAAAAATCGGGTTTCTAATCAAAGAAACCCTCACGTTGTCACTCAGCAACTTGGATGTTAGTAATAAGGTTGAGTAGAATTCTTCCTATCCGTCTACTCGAACCAATCGAGCTGTGCAGACTAAAGAAAATATCAAAAATACCTGAGGCACATTTCGAATGAAATATTGCATTTTTCCATGGCTGTGAAATTAAAGGGATTATTGTTCGACAAATAGATGAAAATCACATGGAAAGCCAGCCGCGGTGTTTCACAGAATCGGTGTACTTCAGCAATATGTGCATCATAGTCTTCGATTTCATCCATCCCCAAAACTCTTTCAGGTACTGAATGCAGCCTTCCGAAGTATCAAATCGGCGCAGACATAACCAGTGAATCACCTGAAATATAAAGCCCATATCTTGATTCAGAAAAAATCTGCTGATTGATCAACATTGCTAACGCTAATAGGTCTTTCAGGATTCGATATCAGCCTCACCTACCGAAACTCAGCTGACTCAAACAAATGCTTCACCAGTTGTAGCGAGGGATTAAGAAGTATTTGTTGAAATCTGCGCTATTGGACAACAGTCAAGTTTAGTCCAAATGGAAGTGACTTGGTGTGTTTCCCGCCACACCAAAACTGTTCAGCTGAGCGTCTTAACATCATTCAAGAGGTGGGCGGAAAGCCTCAAAAATACAGCACCCTATTTTATGCAATTCAGACCCTTTAAAACCTCTTATGCGGTCTCCGAAGGCCTCCGGTGCCCAACTCGTTGATCGTATGGGGTACATTATCGGCCACTGTCCACTCGAACTCGTCATTCGTTATCAACAGGAACCATGTAACAGCAAGCATGATCTAATGACCAGTATTATTCAGTAACACGTCGCAGACGCTCACTTAATCTACCACTGAATCCTCCGCCGACATTATGTGATTGACTATCGATGCGAGTCATTCCGAAAGCACTGCTTGTTTGGCATGCAACAAGTAGTGAAATTGATGTATTATCAAGTCAGGAATAAAGCCACGGCAAACACATACAACCCGACACGTTCTGAAAGGGGACCTAGATGGACTATCAATTTATCCTCCTTCTTATCCCAACTTAAATGACCAAAGAGCAAGAATAGTTAACCAATGACTCAGATAGGTTACGCGGTTTGCTTGTGAGCGTCATCCACAACATGTAATAAAATCTTGGCAACAAAGTTAACGCCTTAAGCAAATAACCCAGAATGAGCCAAAATAAACCAAGAGAATGCTAATCCCACCTTTACTAAAAGTTTTGAGTCTGAACATTGTCGGAAAAAGTGGTACACCCATAAATCAGAGACACTATAAACGTAATGCGCAGCCGAGTTCGAGTCCCGGATGGATCATGGGGTGAAGTATTTTTTTATCCCAACATGCGTTCAGTAATATTACGGCTCTGTAATGGTTCGGGCGAGATGAAAATTGGAGCCGGGAGGGGTATTCCCTCATTTTCAACGCTGGACGAGAAATTGAGCAGGGAGACACTTCGCAATTGCGTTAACCTGTTTATAATTGTCTGCATAGATTAAATGAATTGAATTGAGTCAAGGAGTAGGGTGTTGGAAAATAAGATCCATGGCTTGGGAGCACTGCACACGCCTGGTGGTCGTTCTCCAAACAAACTGCCATGCGGAGACAGGTTCGAGTCCCGGGTGGATCGTGGACCTGAACGACTTTACTTTTCTTTGGTGTTTTTTTTCCCCCGGTCCACGATGGTCGAATGCTTCTCGGTCCACCACAGTGGACTGAATAAACGCAGGTAAGAAGGAAAGAAAACTCTGAACGGGAGACTCATCTGAATTAACATGTGGGACCGCACCTGGCGATGTGCTCCTATCCGATCTGAACCATGCCGGGCAGTGGAGGAACGGAGGATAAAGTCCATGGCCGTGGGGTACCGCACACTCGAAAAGGACCAGTAGACGTAATGCGCAGTCCGGTTCGACTCCCGGACGGATCATAGTTCCGCAGTTCCTCTTTTTGTCTATCGACTCCTCGCAAGGAAAAAGAAATCGAGAGAGATGAACCTGAGGGAGGTGCGTTGAAGTTTAATTAATGTCTGGCAGCCGTTCGAAAAAAAACAAGATGGTGGGCCAGTAATCTTAGGAGGGGAGAGCACCTCCGGCGTATTTCAATTGAACTACGATGAGGAACAAAGTGTTGGATACGAAGGATCCATAGCCGTTGGGCACCGCACGCTCGTATATCTGTAGATTCAGTGGAATATGTAATGCGGACCGGGTTCGACTCCCGGATGGATCGTGAGGACGAAGGTGGATCTTTTCCTCACTTTCTTTATTTTATTGCGTCCACGACATTTGAATTAATAAAGGGATAAATGCATATATGTAAAAGCGGTGGAGGGGAGGCTCGCTTTTATTAATCAATGTTTGTGACAGGTATGTTCTGAAGCAATGCACTCCTCCGGGGGTGCATCTGTTTTTTGTCCCTGAATGCACGCATATTCTCAGAATGCAGCCATGTAACTTCGATCCCACATCAGCAAATCCGTAAATATTTGGTATTTGATATGACCTCTTGTGCCTTGTCTCCGCATCGCGTGTCCATCCATCTTTGGCAAGCCCGACACCTGTGTCTTTGGTTTCTTTTTTCCTTTTTGGTTTAATCAATTCAGGTTTGCCGTTCTGACAAAGCCGTGCGGTGCCGGACACGCCGGTCACATACTGGATCGAACAAACAAGCCAAACGCCCTTCGGCTTACTGCAGAGTAACTGAGGGGTCTGGACCTCCTGAATTGCCCGAGCGAGGTGTATATATAAGGGATGAGGAAATAAAAGAGGAAACAATCAAGGGCGCATTTTACCAGCCATGGACTCTTACTACGATAAAAAACACAGCAATTGATAAAAACACAGTGACTGGATTTTGGCCCACCTTTTGTTGCATGCTGATCATACATTTAATTTTTTTAAATCCCAAGGGGAACAGAACTTTCTGTATATCTTGGGTAGGGAAGTTTTTCGGAGGCCTCTGCGCCTACCCGACAAGTGCGCGGCGGCTCCGCCGCTGCGGCAAATATTTGATCTTGGCTTCGCCAAGTCGACGCCGTCTCCCCATCATGCGATGCTGATCCTGGCTCGGTGCTATTGTTTTAGCGGAGACTGAGTCAGGGGTGTCTCAGCTCGCAAAAAATTACTTGTGCTTTACTGGCTGAATCTTTACCATCAAGCACAAGGTAAGCGCTCCACGCTATCCAGCATGTATTGAGGTCGCTAATACTCTTTGCGTGTTCACCAGAATTGCTGTTCATCTGAGGCGTCGCCCGTGAATTAACGAAGCAATTTCTGGTATCAGTAAGCGGCGCCGTGATTTACTGAGCACACAACACTAAAAATTATTCATGCATCAGGCTCATTCTTCGCCGACTTCGTGCATCCTATTTATTTTGTCACCCACCCTCCACTCCCTCTTTCTTTTGCTCATCAGTAGTTGAACGGTCTTTATTTAACATTTATATTGCTAGCATGCTAGTAGCCTCCATCTCTGACCTAATTTATTCGGGGCCCTCTTTGGCGGGCTCACAGTTCTGCTATCTATGGTGTGTCTGGAAACGCAGCAGAGGCTTTAGTTCAAATCCGATCAGCCACTTGCCCATCTCACCTTACAGGTGTATGCCTGTCACGGAACAAAATAGGATTCTTTTCCTGTCGGCCTTTCCCCTAAATATCCAAATATGTGTTCGTACACAACCTGGATTCAGTACTTCCTACTCACTGGTTCTTTCCTCTATGTCGGATCATTGCCGTGGGGCCTTTCCGAACCACTTCCCATACCTAAGTGGCCGCAAGGACTGAACTGAAGGATGATTCACAAAAAGTACAGCAAGCACTTGGGTTGTTGAAGAAGTCAGAGTTCTTCACTACTAATGGAGTTTAAAATTTAGAAGGAACCATGATGGGCCGACCATAAGGCAGCATGCCATCACTTTTGCGCCACTGCTTTCCGCTCCGCCATGACGGATAACAATAAAATTTGAGAGGCTTGTGGTGGTTAGAATTTTCTATGTACTGTAGATTTTGAATTTAAAGGGATCAAGCCTTATACCTTGCCTTAAAAATCAATTTTAGAACAAAAGAAAAAATCCGCAACGACGCGCATTTGGAATATACCCCGAAGCCCAACCACTTCTTGCCCCCCTGCTTGGCTCTACAACTTCACATTCATCCTCCCTATGGTCCGAGGACTAATGAGGTCCGTGGATGCTATACGGGAACCTATCTTAACCTCACAAACAGACCATTTCAATGTCGAAGGCCGGACATAATAATACTCCACAAAAAAATCTGGATGAAACACAAGTGTCTCAAAATCTTGCTTCAAATAATATTGTCATTTTCAATTCCCCTCATAGTAGGGGTGCTCAATTTTTAGCTCGTGGGCCGTCCCATGGAATTATTTGTTCTGGACAAATATAATTGAAACTCCGCCATTCCAAAGGCTCATTACAATATGGATGCAGTGGTTCTGATCGCATATATTCGCGCCTAAATTCATTGAGAACTTTATGGAGCACTTTAGCAACAAATTTGAACCGATTGGACATGTAGGAGCAGGTTTGGAGCAATGAACAGTCCTTTGTCCGTATAGTTGGATGGATTCACCCCCAAATACCGTTCAGTAAAATGTTCATTAATACGCCGCGTACTATTCGTTTGCTTTATGTAATTTAATATAATATACTTCAATGTTTGTAAAGTCGGAGCATGATGAGAGACAATCAACTGAAAAAAAAAGTACTCGTTCATGCCGGGCAGAGCCACGGCCCTTTACCCCAAGTAATTTGATCTTCGGCGTCCAAAAAAGGGTACCGGATCAGTTGTTGATGATCGATGATCAGTGGCACTGCAGGCCGTTTCTGCACCTCGCCGCCGCGCGCCAACTTCCTGAACGCTTGAGCGGCAGTGCTGGTTCTCTCGGGCTTTGCGCCGCCTGACATCGAGAGCTGCACGACCACACCGCCCCACAATTCGGCAAGCCCCCCTCCACTGTCGCCCACCCCGCCATCGTGCGACACATGTCGAGCCACCAGCGCACGCAGGGTACAGCCCGGGCGTCGGAGCGGGACGGGCGCGCGGCAGGAGGAACGGAATCGCAGTGGTGGGAAGCCGCGCCTACGGACGGTGTGGCTCCCGTAGGCGACGCTGCCGCGATCCCTGGCGATCGCAAGTGCGCATTCGGCGAAACGTGTGGGCTTTTGTCGGGGAGGAGGTCGGAAAGGGTGCGTGTCGTGTTTGTCTGTCTCCTTCCATTCCTCCTTCTTTCCATCACTCCCGGGTCCCTTTATCTTCATTCACAAACGCTGGCTCTTCCCTGCGTTGCAAGCCCGGCCAAAACATCCAACGCCAAGACGTGCTATGTCGTCGAGACGCTCCTCATCCCGAACCAGCACGGTACGAGCGATGCGTGTCGGTGTCTTCTCTTGGTGGAGGGGCGCTTGCGTGGGCTACAGCGGGTGGGCAGTTCGGTGCGGAGACGATTAGCGCACGCATGCTCATCGTCGGCGACTGGCCGTGACGGTATCGAGGAAGGTGGTGGGGATGGTGCATGGTTCGGACAGTCGTCGGGAGCCGATAGAGCGTGTACATGCCCCCTGCGCGGGTCCGCATACTTCTCGCTGGCGCGGACGGACGTGGACGTGGACGTGGACGTGTTGGCTCAACGAATACGCCCAAAGGCGGAGAACATGTGTGGTGTGACCGGGATGATGTGCGCCGGGTCGGGCGCAATGGCGGAGAGCTTTGGTGCCGCTGGCAGGTACACTGGGAGCGAGTGTGGGTGCGCATGCGCGTCGTGGACGTGCATATGGATGCTAGGGGATGATGGCTGCAGCGCAACGGTCGAGGAAATGCCTCGGGGCTTTGCAAGACTGGTACACGAGATCGGATCCCACATTCGTTTTCGAGTTCATGCACCACGGCGGCGTGGCCTCTCCGATTAGGTGCCGACCCCCGCACATCTACGCCCTATCTCTTCCTTGGTGCTGCCTAATAGACGCCCGCATTGGCGCCTAGCACCTGCCCTCGCTTTCTTCGCATCGTATTCTCTCCCAATCGCGGATGCGCTGACAATTCTCGTTCAGGTCCACGCCCATCCGTCGCAATCGTGCTCCATGTGCTCCGTAGACCTGCACACGCACGCGAGCTTTCGATGTATGCTCCCCGAGTCGTTCGCGGTGGTTTGTGCTCCCCAGTCAGAACCCAAGTGCGTGATAGTTTTTGGCTCATTTTGTGTCCATTTCTCCGCAGACGTCGCTTGTAGAAGGAATTTTCGCATGCCTACACATGTGTATTTATCCTGCAATATATCCTGCTGTACTTGATTGACGATCTTGTCATCCAGATGAAATGAAGGCGTCATTACAATGCGTTTGAAGCGTGATTCGGCTAACCCGAGACAATTAACACGGATAAGAGTCGGGATAGAATTCATGGCTTCAGCTAAATTCCCAATACTTCCATGCAGTCTCTGGAGTGTAACGCATGTTATGCTGGAGCTGAGTCCCTTGGCTGCAACCTTTTTGTGGGCGTTGACAGATGCTACCAGATACAATCCGAAACGACATCTGTGATAGGTATTGGTGATACGACACACCTTCATTTGGAATCGTTCTGAAATCGTTTAACGGTATAAAAGGAACGCCACCCCCGCTCTTTGTGTCCTGCCCCATGATGTGTCCAGTGGATCTGTTATACGTACGGCTCGGATGGAGTCCCGCAATCTAATTCGATATTCGTGCCGCTTCTACAGACTCTCTTGTTCTTCAAGAAGACTTTCCTCAAGTCGCGTCGAGCATGTACTCCATGACTCGATCAAGTCCAAGCGTTCCAGGAAACACAGGTTCGCTCCTCATTCATAACTATTTCTCTATCCTTATTTCAGTTGCACTCGTCTATTACTGCCATAGCCTCGCGCCCGGTTTTTTTCTCGCATCATTGGTGCATCGCATTCTATTCTGGTCCTCAGAGACAGCACCCGATCCCTGGGCTTCTCCCGTGTTCGATTGGCCCGAATTGTGTACCTGTGGGCCTGCTGAAGTAGAGTATGTAGTGCGGCGCCATCGACCGGATCCTTCCTAGTTCTCGTCTTCCAAACGTATCTTGTGGGGTTTGAGCGAAGGATAACGGAGAATAGCTGCGAGTAAATCTCATCCTTGCTTGCCCAACGCCTCTTCGCTGACGTGATCGGAGTGGAGATTTATGGTTCTGTACCCGTGCTGTCTGAGATTGTGCCTGGGCTAGGGGAGCCATATATGGTTCAACATACTTGTTGTGGCACACATCCCCACCATCCCGGTATGTGTATTCTTGTCAGTGATCGTGCGGTGTATCGGCACCCAAGTCTTGGGTGCCGAGGCGGGTACAACCGCCCACACAAGAGATGTGTCTGCCATGCGTGCGGAATTCAAATGCGTGGGACATTGTGTACGGAGACCCTCGAGGGGCAGGAGGACCTGCTTAGTGAAAACCCATCTGCAGTGCCTGAACAATGTTGCGTACAGTCCTTCCGCGCTCGAATCGGACAGTCATCCTGATCTCGGCCCTCACACATTGATGCCACTGGCACAAGAAGCTCGCCGGTACGGCAGGAGCATCTTTCAGGCGGGATATTCTAAGAGGCCTTCTCTTTTTCGAACCTCTTCGAGCTCACTACCTATCAAACGGCCGCCGTGATATCATCCGCACGAGTTTCTGGGCTCAGAATTCCTCAAGTGAAGCAAACTGTATTGGCACAGTGAAACAATGGTCTTACCGGGACGGCAGAACTTGTTTCATCCAGCCAATTTCCGACACAGCCTCTGTGCTTCGAATTGCCGCCGGGAGGAGAACCTATATCTGAGTAGTTGCCATTAATAGATTGGAATGCGTACGTGCATGCTCCTGGAATTGTTTGTTTATTCTGTATTGTAGATAGGTGCTGGGAATTCATGGTCCGTAGCTCATTCCAGCCACATTGAAATTGAGAAAGAGAAGTATCGCGGCAGACAAAGTGCAATAAGCCGAGACGAGACTTGCTCCCCAAAAAGATGGAAGCCACCCAACAATACCAACCCAGCTAGCTCCTATTGGCTATCGCACATAAGGCTCCCCGCGCGTGGCGATGGACTAGCCCCGGTGGGCCAGTGAGGTCGTACGGGGTCGCAGGTACGTATAGCGGTGGCTAAGGACAAGCCGTGATGTGTACGTAAGGTGTCTACTGCCTAACATGGCCACACAGGCCTCTGTCGGGTAGCAGTGGCCATAGGCCACTGGTACATGTGCCCACCCTGCGTGAAGCGCGGTCCCCGCGCTTCCAGAACCTCAACTAACCCGCCTGATCCACCCAAGAGCGCCCAATGCGCGTCCAAGATCCGACAAAAGAGGGTCGCGCTCCCAATCCAGACTGCGGTGTTGAGCTGCGTGACGATTCGGGGGCGAAGGAATGGGGGTCGTGATAACTGGTTTGTCGTGTGAGATACCGCGCGGATGCCGTCGTGTAATGATAAGTGGGGAAGTCTTTGCCGTTTGAGAAATTGGATTAATTTTCCGTGTACGCCGTGAACGCGCAAGCCGTCGCTGGAGAGTGCTGAAGGGATGAGGTGAATCGCTCTGCAAGGCCGTGAGGTCGCGGGGGATAGGGACAGTGACCGAGACGATGGTGTCCCCGGGTACAGAGAGCGGTGGGTGCGACTCCGGGCGCGGAATAGTTGCAGCGGCGGGTTCTGTCTGAATCTCTACGGTGGAAAACTCACGGACAATCGGCGATGGTGCGTCCGAAAGAGTACTGTGCTGTCCCTGCACGACTCCCTCGTGTCGTCCATCCACTTTCTCTGCCAATCTACCTTTCTTCAGGCCCGATTCCCATCCGAAGCGCAGCGCGTCCGCAAGAAGTTCGTGCAAGATGCCTTGAGATCGATTCGCACCAGCGAAATCGCGCTCCCGATCAGTGAAAAACTCCGCAAACCGGTCGAATACCCAGGAAGGCGGCGGCGGGAGCCCGTCCCGTGTCGGCGTCGATGATGTGGTGGCGGAATCAAAATGAAAGGGGGGAGGGGGAGATGGGGAAGGTGGGAGTGGTACGGAGGGTATCTTGGGGGGTGGCATATCGGGATTCAACTCACGTTCCGCCTTGCGTGCTTTCTGCGCCCGTTTTCTGTCAAGTTCTTTCTGCTTCTTCTCCTCCTGTGTTCCAACCGGTGTATCCGTCTGTATTTCTGTCAAAGCCGTCTTCTGAACCATGATAGGTATGGTATGACAGTCTCTCCGTCGTTGAGCCTGAGTCGGCATCGTATGTGTTCGCCCAGATTCCGTTATCAGATGACGTGGTCTGAAAAAGCTGCAGTGGATCGGAAAGCGGGTGGTCCGAAAGGAGCGTGGTCGAATCCCACTCAAATCACCAGATGGACTAGCCCCGGTGGGCCAGTGAGGTCGTACGGGGTCGCAGGTACGTATAGCGGTGGCTAAGGACAAGCCGTGATGTATACGTAAGGTGTCTACTGCCTAACATGGCCACACAGGCCTCTGTCGGGTAGCAGTGGCCATAGGCCACTGGTACAGCGACCGACCAACGTTGGCCCTGAAGCTGTTCAGAAGACGGGTCGTGACAGTTACCCGGTGTTCTATTCAGAGAAACGGGGGCCGCCTGGATCAGCCAGCGTTCGGAAACTGAGTACGTTGAGGCAAAGTCTGGCCTGGCAAGGTACCGTAGCTATTAATATACACATACCTAGACGCAGACAGATATACCCTCTTTTGGTGCACCGCGAATAGAGAACTGCATGTAAAAGTTTCGGTGCAAAACAACGTGGTATCCTCCCTCGGCACCTATCTAAAGATCTTGAAGACGAAAGCGGAACCCAGACTTGATTCACGGGCGAGGTACACCATGTCGAATCCGCGGTAGCAGTAGCAGGTAGCTCTTCCTGAGGCAGATAAATTTAACTTCGCTTCGCCGACTTCTGGTTACGAGAACAGTTTGTTAGTCGAGGTGACGAGCTTTCCCAGATATTCGTCGAAATGACGAACTTTCGCACTTTCCCGAGTAATATGCTACATACGACACCCCCCCGTGTCGTAGTATGCTTAGCCTGCCCCGAAGCTTGATTTGAGCATGATAAACCCCAACTACGACATGGGGGATGTCGTATCAAGTATATTACTAGGGCGCCTCCGGGCAACGAGGCGAAAAACGACCGTTTTGGCCGTGGGCCGTAACGGCTTCAAAACAAGTCCAAACGTTGTGGTTGACCAATCAAAGTTGATCCCCGATTTTTCCGGCCCCCCCCACGTAGGTGCCACCAGGCGCCTCCGGCGCCGGATAATTCCGCCGGCGGAATTATGGGACGATATCTATAGCATAAACTCGGAAACAGGATTTCGGTGCCTGATATTTGTCGTGGCCAGGAAAATGAGATAATGAAGATTCTCACTGGGCCGCTCCTCACCAATCTTTGGTTGGCTCGTTGTGGCAAGCCTGAGGTCCCACAGGCAGCATAACTGGGGGTTAAAATTATCAATGTCTTTCGAGGCATTGCGTGATGCGAACAAAGCGAGATGATAAGTATTATCAATCAAAATATCCATAAAAATAACAGAATGTGCACTCGCTGAAACTCGGAAAACGAAGCAATAAGGGTATGAACACAACCACAACCCACCACTCATTACAAGCCTTCAGTTGGCTGGTCAAGGGGCCGTCTTACGCACCAGAAAGATGGGATCATATACAGCCTGGTTACCTCGTTGGAGGTCCTACCTCTTGAGCAGAATCAATTATTTTTTTAGTCTCTTCACTCAAACACACTGTGCACCTCAATTGCACCTGGAACATACACCAATCCTGGGTTGAATATAACCGAAAATATCACCGATTCTGTTATTTGAATGTTCAATTGAATCATGTCACTGAGAGTCAATTGTACATTTCTGAAAGGTACTTGATTGAACCATTTCAATCATCGTCAAATGAGTATCATTATGTTCAATCAACCTTATATTTGGACATGTTCAATCATACACAATCTATTCAAGCAGTTTCTCCAACAAAAAGATTGTGATAGCTCGTCAAATTCATTTGGCAACGATGACTGCGTTCCCTAATTGTCGCAAAAATCCGATTTGCCATATAGCCCAAGATAGCCCCATTCTGAACCTTATAGGCCAAGCCGGTAAGATTACAGGGCTTACAAATAAAAATAGGTACTTATAAGGTACTTATAACCCCGCATAGGTACTTATAACCCCTGTAATCTTGCCGACTTGGCCTATAAGGTTCAGAATGGGGCTATCTTGGGCTATATGGAAAATCGGATTTTTGCGACAAAGGTTTATCCGGATATCCAATGTTCCTAAAAACCTACGGAATTTCATGTTCAGTACCTGAGGATACCGGGCCAAAGATGTACTAATATCGCTTGAGAGACCTTGAGAGTATGCGCCAATCACGCCTGCGCGACTGCCGAGACGGAAACCCGAAGCTGTCCAGTCCATGTTGCCATAGTGGTTGACTTCAACTCCCGTTGAGCACACGCGCGAGCGGAGGACGCTCAAATCGAATCCATACATGACCAGATATGCCCCATGGATTACTCGTTTCAATCTGGTCGGGACTGGACTCGCAATGAAAGAATAACCCCCTTTCAGTGAGGATCAACGCAAACTATGATGCACGTAAGGAAGTGAGTGCAGTGTGAATTAACTCCGATCGCGGAGAACGAGGTCTCCAGCTTGGCACGGTTAGAGGATCACGCTGTTGGGTAGCCAGAAAGTCGAGCGTTAGAATTGTTGAATTCGGAGAATATTTAGTCCCTCAGAACGCGATTGCTTCTCTACTCCATAATATACCTTCAACTCAATGAGAAAAATAGTTTGAGGCACCAGGATTTTCTGAATCCTTCCGCTTGACTGCATTCTTGAGTCTATTTCCCTTTGATCGAAAGCAGTGGGTACTTTATTCAACACCTCAGTTGAGCCCTCAAGTGAGCAGGTCTGATGACGGGCCGTTAAAAGATTGTTGAACAATGGGAAGGACTACCGCAGCCCAAGAGAATTCACTAATAGCAACATGAAATGGGGAGTTACTGTGGGAAGGCTATATATTATCAGTCACTTCGAATGTACAGGACCGAGCCTGGCCGTACAAATGAGCATGTAGACGGGGTATTATGATTGAACCTGGGAGTATGTTTCCACGAACCCCGATACGGATCCTCCACAGCCTCTTCGTCCCCGCTACGCGCCCCCTTTGTCTGTGACTGCAACAGCGACGCGCGGATTTCACCTTCTTGTGGCGTCACGACTTCAAAACTCTCCACACTACTAACACTACGGCCCAGGCCAACGCGGACCGCGATAATCGTGGGTGCGATTCCCTGTTCAATACAAGTGAAACCTTGAATCGGGATGAATCCCTGGATTTTACAAACCACTAATTGTCCCAGTATGGCCCCCGTGGTCCACTATCACATATATTAGATCAGATAAAATCGGGAGGTTGATCTCACATATACTTGATCCAACGTAAACCCGGTGGTGGCGAACGCAATTGCGCCGACGCAGTAAATGGCACCCGACTCCAAGCTTTCTGACCGTGAGGCGGACAAATAAAAACGAAATGAAAGCCAGTACGTACATCATGGCACATGCGGTGTGGTATTTGCTGATCACCGTTCGTCCCAATAGCGTCCGAGCTGTTCGTCCTATCCACCAGATTCGACCGGCTATAATCGCGAAGTCAGTTGCGTGTACGCTTGTGTGGGCGATAATTTCAGACCAGTTAAAACCATTAAGATCACGGTGGTACAAATGGACAGCAGAATTGAGATTTTGAACAATTTAAACGAGAATTCGGCCACAACCAAGTTTGCGGAGCGAAGAGCATTTGGAGTATGTAGTGGCCAGAAGGCATTGGTATAACCCACACCTGGCAGCTGACTGAGATCGATATCTAGATCATCAGCGATGAAACTCACCCGCGACAGCGAGAGTCAGAAGTATGGGGAAGATGATGATTTTTCGTTGAAAATTCCAGATTGCGTAGCAGCGTAATATCTGTGACAATTTCAGAATTTGTAGAAGGCCTAAATTCTCTAGAAACGGACAAAAATTGTATCTGCTATAATACTTCAACCGATTCAGCACGACTCTCGAAGTACCGGGACTGTGACGCACTTGCTCGTAACATACACCGCATTTGTTGCAATCGCAACTGAAGAATAATCCTTGAAGGTCTGATTAAATAAGGTCTCGGAGTTTCCGATGCTTCTTGATTCCAGTCGGTTGTACAGTGTGCTGGTGGCGATTTGGAGTATACAGTGCGCGGTGCAGAAGATGAATAGTAAAATCGTCGCAACTGTTAAGCCGCGATTCTTTGCGATTCCGCGCGAGCGGAGGACGTTCAAGTACAATCCAAACATGACCACATATGCCCCTGAAATTATTCATTTCAGTCCAGTTAATCACAACGAGTTGAGCTTACCATAAAGAAATACTTCAGCCTACAAGCGCCAGCGTAAGTAACTTGGAGATCAGCTTGCACGAAGTGAACGCACTGTGAGTATGTTTGAGCTGACTCCAATCGCAGAGAACGAGGTCTGTAGCTGGGAGAACGTCGCAGTGGAAACGGGGTCATATGCTTTCAATGTACTGGAGACCGGGGCGAAGGATAACATCATGTAGGGGGAGCTTGAAGATACAGTGTGGGTAGGATTGAATATGGGGAGTGCAACCTGTGTCACAGACACGGGATTCGTCGGTGTCGATGTTGCTATCAACGAGGTGGATGTGGAAAGAGTTAGCAGTGGTAGTAATGAACTTAAGTGGTTGAACGTGGGAAGTGCGATAGTCAGTGCGTCCCGTGGCCGGATCCACCGGGCTGGTGGACCTGGGCTGACGTCAGTGGACCTGTGCCGACCCGGCTCCGCAGAGTCCGTGGAGCCGGGAAGCTGCCCGGCCAGCACAGGTCGGCACAGGGTCAGCACAGTTTGTGAACTCGGTGGAGCCGGCCATGAAACACAGTGAGTGCTGGCGGTGACTCGGACCCCAGTGGGACTGGGGTGGTCATACGTGGGGAGTGCGACAGTGCTGGTGGGGGATCCCGTCTGAGGGGTAGGTAGCGAGGGATCGGCAACCGTGGTCGGTGAAGGATCAGAAACCGTGGTTGGCGAAGCATCAGAAACCGTGGTTGACACCACTCCGGTTGCGGGTTTAGGGGGTGTAATTTCGTATCGGGGCAAAATAAAGCCAGGGCTTTCAAGCGGCCGCGAGACACTCTTCGAAGTAGGTGACATCTCCAACATGAAGGATGGGAGGAAGGGTCCCGGCCAGGTAACCGGGATTCCCTGCATAAGTTGCGGGCAATTATAGAAACAACAGCAACCGTCAGCAGGATCATCAAGATGAGAAGGAGGATCTCTACCCGTGTCCAGTCTTGTATAAAGATCAACAGGACAAGGATTCTAGGGTTCTTTGCGTCCGCAGAACGTGCCTCTCGCTGCTGAGTAGGTGACAGAGTCTTGGTCGCGGTTTCGAGCCTAAAATAGGTGCATAAAGGTCGGTTATCACCGGTCACTTTTCATGCATGCGTGAGACTTAGCAACGAAGGCGGTTCATCTTGAATCTGCCAGGTCTTGCGTTGCAGTTTGAGATATTTGCATTTTCGAGAATCCTCCCATGGTTGGGGGAAACGAAAGAGGCCGAACTTTAGAATATCGGTTGTGAGATGAGCTTGTGGCAAAATACTGACAAGATCTTACATTGATAAATAGCCGACATAGTAAGGTATATCTAAGGAAGTGAAATCAGCATGAGACCCTCCGTTCGTAAGATGAGCGCCAACAAGAATCTACAAGTTCAGGTTCGCCACTGGCAGAGGCAGCGGATTAGGATACATTGCACCCTCACGGCCCGATGCTGCTCTTGTGTGCAACCACGGTACGAGCGCCGGCAGCTGCACACACGTATCAAGTTCCCTTCCCGTCGGATCTCCACCAAGTCGCACTATTACGGGCAACGCAAACCATCAATAACACAGGGATAAATATATATATGGGCACGGAACCCGAAACCCGACATAAGTAAAAAGAAAAGCACTTCAAGCAGCGGGCTGGGAAACAGTCGGGAAACGGAAAGGGTTCGGAAGCGGGCACAAGAAATTACACAGTACACACAGGAACTAGGCCGGAGGCCCCACACGGTCACGCACCTCCAACACAGCGTTGACACAGCGACTGAGAAGCTCTGAGAAGATGGGCTTGCGGTGCGACGTGGCAGGACACGTCATGATCCGGCAATCATTGTGGCCTCCTCAGCGAACGGAGGAAGACGGAACGCCAAAGCTGTGCT